>CATIWC010001183.1:0-98012 GCA_948472305.1 Vicia faba | reverse complement strand
CATTGTAATATGGTATAATAGATGTATAAAATTCAATAGTTTTCTTCTATTCCATCACTTTATTTGAAGTTTCTTTATCACTAAGTAACAAACTTAAAAGAATATAAATAAATGACCCCTATTATATATATGTAATAGTTAAAATTAATAATCAAACTCAATATTATTTTTATTAACCATATTCACATTGTATTATGTATAATAAATGTAAAATATTTCAATATTTTTCTTCTTCACCATCACCAAATTTTAAATTTCTTCATCACTAAACATCAAAGTTAAAGATTATAAATGAATGACCTATATATATATATATATATATATATATATATATATATATATATATATATATATATATATATATATATATATATATATATATATATATATATATATATATATATATATATATATATATATATATATATATATATATATATATATATATATATATATATATATATATATATATATATATATATATATATATATATATATATATATATATATATATATATATATATATATATATATATATATATATATATATATATATATATATATAATAATAATAATAATAATAAATATAATTAAATGATTAAGCTCAACATTAATTTTTATTCACCATATTCACATTGTATTATGGTATAACAAATGTAAAAATTTCAATGTTTTTCTTCTATATCATCACCAAATTTTAGGTTGCTTCATCACTAAGTAAAAACGTTAAAAGACTATAAATGAATGACCCGTATTATATATAGGTAATAATTAAAATTAAAAATAATAATCAAACCCAATATTTATTTTACTAACCATATTCACATTGTATTATGGTAGAATAGATGTAAAAAATTTCAATATTTTTCTTATTCCCCATCACCAAATTTTATATTTCTTCATCACTAAGAAACACAGCTAAAAGATTATAAATGAATGTCACATATTATGTATATAGAGGTGCTAATAAAAATAAAATAATCAAACCTGATAATATTTTTATTCACCATATTTACATTATATTATGGTAGAATAGATATAAAACATTTCAATATTTTTCTTTTTCATCATCACCAAATTTTAGATTTCTTCATCACCAAGAAACAAAGTTAAAAGAATATAATTGAATGACCCATATTACATAAATAGTTAATAAGTAAGATTAAATGTTTCAACTCAATATGATATAATATTCACTATTTTAAAATTTTATTATGGTATAATAAATGTAAAAAATTTAATATTATTCTTCTACTCAATCATTAAATTTTAGGTTTCTTCATCACTAAGCAACCACGTGAAAAAACATTAAATGATTGTTCATATTATATATAGTCAATAATTAAAATTAAATGATTAAGATCAAAATTATTTTTTGTTCACGATATTCACATTGTATTATGGTATAATAGATGTAAACAATTCAATAGTTTTCTTCTATTCCATCACTAAATAGTTATGGAATAGTTATGGTAAAATATAGTTAAAATAGTTAAAATAGTTAAGAATGGAATACAAGAAAGTGAATATACGTGAATGGTATAATAGTTAAAATTAATAATCAAACCTGATACTTATTTTATTAACCATATTCACATCGTATTATGGTAGAATAGATGTAAAAAATTTCAATATTTTTTTTCTTCCCCATCACCAAATTTTAGATTTCTTCATCACTAAGCATCAAAGTTAAAAGATTATAAATGAATGACACATATTATGTATATAGAGGTAAAAATATAGTAAATAATCAAACCCAATAATATTTTTATTCACCATATTCATAGTGTATTATGGTAGAATAGATGTAAAAAATTTCAATATTTTTCTTTTTCACCATCACCAAATTTTAGATTTCTTCATCACCAAGCAACAAAGTTAACAGACTATAATTGAATGACCTATATTTCATATATAGTTAATAAGTAAGATTAATTGTTTCCGCTCAATATAATTTGGTATCACCATTTTAACATTTTATTATGGTATAATAAATGTAAAAAAATTCAATATTTTTCTTCTACTCCATCATTAAGTTTTAGGTTTCTTCATCACTAAGAAACACAGTGAAAAGAATTTAAATGATTGTCCCATATTATATATAGTCAATAATTAAAATTAAATGATTAAGATCAACATCATTTTTTATTAACTATATTCACATTGTATTATGATATTATAGATGTAAAAAATTCAATAGTTTTCTTATATTCCATCACTAAATTTAAGGTTTCTTTATCACGATCTGTGATCTAGTGGGAGAACTGACTTGGGTGTTTTGTTTTTTATCGCAAATGTTGCAGATAGCAAGAGTCGCCACCGAATTTTCTTTTATCCAATAAAGGAAATGGTGAAAAGAAAATGAAAGACCTTTTGAGAATTTTCTTGAGTTCGGGGGGTAGGTTATGAAGAGGAAAGGTGTTAGCACCCTTTTCATCCATAGTTATCTACGGGATCTTAATTGCTAGATCACTTTCAAATGTTTTGTGTTTGTGTAATTTTGAAAACTCCTAAGTTTGGCAAATTTTGCAATGATTCTCGTATCGCTGAGAATGTATACAAAGTGTTGGTTATGAAAATATTTGTTGAAAGGAAGTATTTGGAAAGATGTTTGAAAATGCCAATGTACGACCATTTTGTAATGATTCTCGTATCGTTGAGAATGTATACCAAATGTTTATTTTAAAAGTGTTTTGAAAGTGTGAGGTGTAAATGGTTTTGTTTGTGAGCAAGTGTGATACGGTGGCAGAACCGACTGTTGTACTGGTTATGTGTTTGTGTTTGCAAATGTTGCAGTAAGCAAGAGTCGCCACCGACTTTTCTTTTATCCAACAAAGGAAAGGGTGAAAAGAACATAAAAATACCTTTCGAGAGTTTTCTGAGTAAGAGAGGTAGATTATGGAAAGGGAATGTGTTAGCACTCTTTCCATCCGTAGTTATCTATGGGCTCTTAGATGCTTAGCTCATTTTGAAATACCTTGTGCTTTTTATGTTTTAAAAAGTATTTTTGAAATGCCAATAGTAAGGAGGTTTGCTTTATGATAACTCTTGTATCAGTCCTCAAGAGTGTTGATAAAGTGTTTTGAAAATGTTTTTGAAAGTTGTTTTGTGTAAGTGTAAAAATTTGTTTGAGCAAGCATCTAACAGCTATCTATTTACTCGAAAGGTTTTTTTCTTTTCCTCTTTTCCTTTAGACAGTGCTATCCTACTATTAGTGGGTAGGTAGCCCCAGTCGTTGGATGTTTGAGGGACATTCGAAGGGACGTTTATAGTCACAAAGGCAACTGGGCAAGAAACCTTAGTAACTACCCTAGGTTTTTAAGATCATTTTTACCGAGGCAATGTCGAGAGGGTCATCGAGGGACTTATGATCTTTATACCGGAGGGTAGCCACTAAAATCTCTCACGTTTCGAGAGTTGTGACTGTTTTTCCAAAGGAAACCGAAGTGGGATACCCTAGAGGTGCGCATGTACAATTGTGTTGTTTTCAGTTATTTTAGTCTTTGCATTAGGTTTGCTAGTGTTTTGTTTTATTCTTGCCATGCGATCCTATTAGGCATACATCTAACAGTTCAATATCAGTGCGGGAAATTAAAGTGCGGAAAAAAAACCTAACTATTAGATGGCTTCGGGGAGGGGGGATTTACAAGTCTAAAATTGGGGGAAAACAGTAAATCCTAGTTATTCTATTACAACCCATAAGTAGATACATTAATGATAAAAAGTAACAATGCTAAAGTAATAAACGCGCGCAAATTGGAAAAGACGTCTAAAATGCTGAGGTGTTAAACGCGCACGCTCTAGTGGGGTCAAACCACTATCCATGGTGGTTGACCACCTTCTTCTCCGGCAATTCCAACAACCTAACCTGTAAAATAGAAAGATTCGAGACCACAGATCGTGCCTATCCCCCCCCCCCCCCCCCCCCCCCCGATCCCATGATGTGAATCTAACCATGGCATTGGTTTGGACTAAAAGTGCTTGTACAGGGAGATACGACGAAAACGTCGCAGGCTGCCCTAACAATGGTGTTTATTGATTCCTGCCTTAAACCTTGCATGTGCTACGTCAAAACAAATCTAAACAAAAACATGAATATGGGTATATGCATCAAATCCATTTAAATTGCATGAACTGAAAGATTAGAGCATGAGAATTTTACCCTACCGGAGCAACGAGATCTGCTTGTTTTAGGATGCTTTAAGCGTCAAGGAGGGCTGGTATGCACTCTTGGGATTCTCAGGATGATGGTGGAACCTTTGGAATGGATCAAGGGAAGCTGAATCGTGTGATATGAGTTTCACTTCTTCTTTGATTTTTTTTGGAATTTTTGGGAGCTTTTTTCAGGCAGTTGTATTGTGTCCTCTAGTTCTGATTTGCTTGTACATATATATGGGACCAAATTAGAGTAACAGATATGGTACCATATCATATGTAATAAAGGGAAATATTTGATTTGGAAATATATGTATTCTTTCTATTTTAAGCCAAGATTTGATCAAAAAATACTCCACACGGTTTTGACAGCTTGCTATGAGTTGTTTGGGCCTCCAACTTGATGGGAATCGAAAGCTTACATGTCCTTGTAGATCCACTTCACACCAATGGTTTCTTATGTTGGATATTTCAACAAGCTCCCAAACTTTGCTCCTTTCGACGGCTATGAGCTCCAGTTTGAATTGCTCAAGGCTTCATCATCATGGCTTCTTCGATTAGGTCACCATCTGCATTAGTTGTGTAATCCGGGAACATCAGCCTAATCGAACAGTTCTTGTTCTGTTCAATCTCCTTTCCCTTAATTCACCCAATCGAAGTATCACCTCCTCATCTTGACTTGTCAAAGCTTCGTTCTGTTCTTCGTCGATCTCAGTTGTGCAGGTAGTTCTTCGATTCGACCAGTCGGAGCTTCGTTCTGGTCATCATTCTTCGATCACAATTGTGCAGGTGGTTCTTTGATTTAACCAGTCGAAGTATCAACTTGTTCATCTTCTTGTCGAACTGAACTTTAACTGCACTCTCACCCTTGCTTTCATCTACAAGAACAGTCTTTACTGCTCACTAGTTCATCTTCGATTGGTGAATACAACTTGTATGCAACAATCGAAGGATAACCTATGAGCACCAATACTTTACTTCAATCATCCAACTTCTTCCTCACCTGTTCAGGTACATGCTTGAAACACATTGATCTAGAAGCTCTAAGATAACTCATATTTGGCTGATATGACCCTAACAGTCCTTCTATGAAATCACGCCATGTTTGAAGGTTTTATGTCCTTCGAACCATACTATCAAAGCTTTCGAATTCAATATCTTCTTCTTTTCGAAGCTCCAACTCAACCAACATGGAAATCAAAATGTCCTTCCTTGTAATGCTTCGAGTGGCCTTTATTTTAATAGTTCGAAAATGAACCTTTCGAAGCTCTTTACTAGCTCTTCATCAATCGAAGACTTCATAAAAGCCTCCTCACGTTTTCTTTTGAACTATCCTTCCTTCGATCCTAGTGTTTCATTGGGAATTAGATTAGACTGCATACTACTGTCGAAGCTACTTAGATCCAAAAGATCTTAGGCGTATTCTTAGCTTTCGACCTATACCTTGTCATGTACACTTCTTTTCTTTCTTTCAGCCATGCCATTATGCTGAGGCGTATAGGGTGCCATGAAAAACATTTGAAGCCCTTGCAAACCAAAATTCTTTGTGAGAAATGAAACCTTTGATGGAAATCCATTGCTTAGGAGGAGAATTTGTCTTGTCAATTCTTGGTCAACCTTGAGCAATTGGGGACCTCAACGAGAATGCCTTGAATAGAATGGAAGGGAAAATTTTGGGGTACAACAGCTGCCCCTGTTCAATCTTCTTAAACCTGAAGATTTAGATTGGCTTGTATGTCTTTCATGATCTGAAGGTGGGAGATAATTGAACACTAGAGTTCCTAGAAATTTGCACTCGCATGGAGTAACGTCGTTGTTTGATGATATTAGGAATGGGCTTACAGATTCCATTTGGAGAAGATGACTGAGAATTGTCGGAGATAGGCTTAAAGATGCCATCCAAATTAGATGCTAACTTCATAAGAGGTCTCTTTATGGGGATTCATGTTCCTGTTGTCCGAGGAGGACTCCGTTGGAGAATGTTGATTTCTGTTGTTCTCTTGCCTGAGGAGAACTTTGTAAGGAATGGAGTCTAGGAGCTTTAGTTGTCCATGGCTCTACTGAGGAGTTATATATGGATTAAAGAGATAAAAGTTAGCTATTTTCTGGTTGAAATCCAGGCTTTGCAGTAACTTACTGGGGAAAATGAAATTAACTGTTATCTGGAAATATATTAGAAGGAGCCTGTGTAGGGCTGCTTTAGGATGAGTCCGTGTTAAACTTCATCTGGAGATATATGAGAAGGAGCCTGTGTAGGGCTTCTTCAGGATGAGCCCGTGTAAAGCTGCATCTGGAGATCATGAGAAGGAACCCGTGTAAGATTTCTTCATCTGGTCTTGTAGATAGTCACCATGTCTTGTTTCGGGAATTGATCCACAATTAGTTGTTCATAGATAGTTTCCCTGTCTGATTTCAGGAATTAATATGGAACTTGCTTTTGTTGGTCGTTGAGATAGTTGCCTTGGCTTGTTTCAGGAATTAATCTCTTACCTTAGAGAAAGAAAGATATCTTCCCCGTCTTGTTTCGAGAATTAATCTTCAATCTGCTCATGTAGATAGTTGTCTTATCTTGTTTCAGGTATTAATCTACAATCAGTTGTTCACAGATAGTTGTCCTGTCTTGTTTCAGATATGAATCTGGAACTTGTTTTTTGTTGGTCGTAGAGATAGTTTCCCTGGCTTGTTTTAGGAATTAATCTCTGAACTTAGAGAAAGAAAGATAACTTCCCCGTCTTGTTTCGGGAGTTAATCTTCAATTTGCTCATGTAGATAATTGTCTTGTCTTGTTTCAGGTATTAATCTATAATCAGTTGTTCACAGATAGTTGTCATGTCTTGTTTCAGGTATTAATCTAGAACTTTTGAAAATTGTTAATGATATTTGTCTATTGATATTTCCGGAAAAGTTAAAGAATTAGACACCGTCCTGTTTCTTAAAGCCATTAGTAATTGTCTCTCTGTTTTTATGCGTGTATTTGTAAACGGTAATCACATTCAAATGCATATGTTCAAAAATAATCACTGGACATTTTTTAAAACAAAACAGAAAAATAAAAACAAATAATTTTTCACTTTCAAAGAAATTGCTTTGTATTAATTTGAAGAAGTTTTGCCTATAATAGGTGTTTTGTACAAGGAGACATGCATCCTAGTAAGAGAATGTCGTCGTAAGAATGAAAACTATACAAAAATAGTATACAAAGAAAAACAGCTATGTGAAATGATCCCATTGGGTTCCCATCCTGCTATTTCCTTCATGTCTTTGAGCGTCTCATCCTCGTGCTGCTTGTCTGAAGCTGACTGGATTGATTAGTTCCATTTGAACTTGACACTTGCTACCGAAGTCTGTTTGTAAGGTGATCCGACGGGACATAGTTGTACGCTTTAAATCCATAACTTTTTCCTGGACCACCTGTTGTACCCCGAAATTTTCCCTCTCATTTATCAAGAATTTGCTCACAAGATCTCCTTTGGCTCAAGACTTCACTAGGGTTGATCAACTCAAGACACCTCCTTAAGCACTGATGACCAAAATTAGGGTTTGAGATTGCACAAGGATATTTGAACTTCCAATGCCCCATATGAATTTCATGGATCATTATGGACAAGATCTCCTTTGACTCAAGACTGCACTAGGGTTGATCAACTCAAGACACCTCCTTAAGCACTGATGACCAAAATTAGGGTTTGAGATTGCACAAGGATATTTGAACTTCCAATGCCCCATATGAATTTCATGGATCATTATGGACCCTCAAGTTTACTCATGCCAAGTTTCAAGCTTTGGATCACATTTTTGCTCAGTCAATTGAGTAGTTGACCTATAAATCAGCTGTATTGGGGAAAAAAGTCAAATATGGCCAATTTACAGTCAAACTTCATAATTTTTGATCCACTTCAACATTTTAAACTCATATGTATCATTTTATCAAGTTTGGACCATAATTCCTCAAGAAATTTGATCAAATCTTCAAAAGGGCAAAATGGTCAAAATTAGGGTTTTGACTAGGAAAGGGAAATTTCTGATTTTTGACCTAGAAAATAATCAATTGGTTTAAGGCATGATATCAAGAGTCAATTGCATCATTTTTACCTAATGACATGGCTCAAAACATTGCTCAAGTCCAATGGATTGACAGATGAATTTTCAGTCAACTGATCAAAAGTCAATTGTATACTGAAAAGTCAAACTTTGACTTTTTGGTCAAAATCAAATGCCAAAGATCACAATTCATCAAAGTATGTAAAAATATGAAACTTATTCATCAAGAAATCAAAAATTCAAGATTTCATTTTGAAAAGTTAAAATTTCTAAACTTAGAAATTTTTCTAAGTGTTGGAAATTTCTTATTTTTTCACAACTTTGAGCAAACTTTTCACCATGATGCAAGATGATTCAAAAGAAACTTCCAACATGAAAGTTGTAGATATCCATAATTTCTACAACATTTATTTACAAAACTCCTTCCAAAAGCGCTTGAATCTCAAGTTATAATTTTAAGAACACATGGTCATGAAACAAAACACTTAGTGAAATTTTGCCCTAATTTGGTCAGGATTTTGACCCAACTTCATTGCACTTTTTCATATATTTCCAATGGTAATTTTCAAAAGTGATTCAAAGATGGGTTGTAGGGAACATTACGAACTTTCCAAAATGTCCAAGAACTCCTTGAGATCATTTTTGAGTAGCGAGAATCGAAGAGATGAAGTTAGGGTTTTCTCACTTGAATTACAAGGCATTTTGTGATGAACAAGATTCAAAATTAAAACTTATGCTACATAACCTCTACTTTGAAGGCATCAAATTTGTTAGGAACTCCATAATTAATTGCTTGCACAACTGTTAGAGGTCTCAATTCAAGCATTCAATGCAAAGCCATGCTTTATATCCATTTTGGGAAGAAAGTGCACAATGCCATTTTGATAAAGTAGCTTTTTGTACAAAACTTGTTCTTGAGCCTTGCAATTGCTCTCTTCTGATCATACAAGTCCCATATCTCTAGAGAAACTTGTGGAGACACTTACAATCACCCAGCCCATGCTAGTACTTCCTCTTGAAACTTGTTTTCCACTTTTTCTTGAAAATCAAGTAACCTAGCAATTAGCTTGTAACTTGTACTTCTGAATTTCCAAAGCACTCAAACATCTTTGCTTATACATACACAAGCCATTTGCCACAAATCCCACACATGCTTAAGCCATGAAAACACCAAGAACACAGAATCACCAAAAACATTTCAAAATTGGTCATTTCTGAGTTTTGAATCCAATCTCAAAATTTGCTCGTGCGTTTCTTGGCCTTTTACTTTCAATAGCTTCTAAAAAACATACATAAACAATCTCAACACCTGCAGCACTACTGTAACACCTCCATCATCATCCACCATTTTCAAAAACAGCATCTTGCACCTTGACTTCTCCAGAACTCCTCAGGCACTTTCAGCTCAAGCTACGCGTCCCATTAGCTTCCTGGGAACTTGAGGAAGCTAATCCAATCATTGGAACTCACTGAAAGCTACTCAAACTCCAAACCCGATACCCTCTTGCAAGGTAAGTCTTCTAACTTTGGAACTTTTCATACAGGCATCATTAATGGTTTATTTGTGAATGAAAAATGTAGATATCATTGCCCTAAAGCTAACCATGTCCATAGTTTTGATTTATATAGCTTGAGCTTAGAGAATTTTAATATTGAAGTTTCTAAAATTTTTAGGGTTCAGATTAGGGCCATTAAAATTCAAGTTTATCTTTAATCTATAATTTTATTGCTTTGCATTTCTGAAATCGTAAGGAAATTTGCTACAAGTTTCCTGTTTACAGTTTTCATTTTTGTTGAGATTTGAATAAGATACAGAGGCTCTGGCTGGGCGCGAGGTTGAAGATAAAGTTCAGGCCATGGACTTGTTTACTATCATATTTTTTTTGTTTTGATTATATAAATAGATGTATAGCCACCCAAGTGGTAGAAGCGCGCGCCTGTGACTATAGAGACCTGAGTTCGAGCCCCAGTGGTACCCTTTTGGATTTTTCATATTTTTCACACTCTCACTTTTCTTTTTTGGCAGCACTAGGCCTCTTTCCTTGGGCTTTATGTTTTTTCTATTTTCACCCCCTGTTTCACTTACACAGCCCCTGGCCCATTTTATTTTCTTTTCTCATTTTTATTTATATATTTTCTTAAATTATTTTATCTAATGCTAAAAAATCAGAAAAAAATATAAAAACATTAGATTTATATTTTAATATAATTTATTTATTTTTTACACAAAAAATTATTTTATTTAATCATACTTTATTTATTTCATTAATTAATTTGTAAATTTAATTAAAAAAAGTTAGGTTTTTAGTTATTTTCTTTCACACCATTTAAATATATTATTTTAAAACCCAAAAAGACCAAAAATATTTTATAATACTACAAATTATTTTTAAGACTAAAATACCAAAAATATTCCTCTTATAAACTTAATTTCTTATTAGATTAGGTTTTTTATTTAATTTATTTTCCTTGTAAAATTATGTTTTACTTTTTACTAATTTACTTAATTATTTTTATTTTAGTTAATTAGTTTAAAACAAAAAAAACATCCATTTACTTTACATTTACATTCTTGTATATTTATTCATTTCGTACATTATTTATTCAATTCTTGTATACATTCAATATGGTTGTAATAGATAATTAGGTTTATTTTCTTGCAATCTCCATTTATAATTTGTACACCCCCCTCCCACAAGTATTGTAATAGCGTAGTAATTTTAAACTCCGTAATTTATCGCTTTATATTCAAATGCTAGTAATTAGGGTTTGTATGCAAAGACTAAAACCAATCAATTAGAAAACCATAATCAAAGACAAAATCAAGCATGAAAAACAATACACTTGCACACAAGCACCCCTAGGGTGAAATCCACTTGGTTGCCTTACAAATTGGCCATATTATGCATGTGAGGTATCTTAGCAAAAACAAGCAAAAATATAAGATCATAGTCCCTCGAT
Organism: Vicia faba; assembly: GCA_948472305.1. Classification (NCBI taxonomy): domain Eukaryota; kingdom Viridiplantae; phylum Streptophyta; class Magnoliopsida; order Fabales; family Fabaceae; genus Vicia; species Vicia faba. The sequence goes on along the minus strand of CATIWC010001183.1, from coordinate 86,855 downwards.
GACGCTATCTATGTTTCCTTTCAAATGATCTTAGTCCCTAAAAGAGAATGCTAAGATACTTTGCAACATTTCTAATCATGGTTATACAATGACCCACGCCCGTCCCGTTTACATCCAAAGATAGGGCTACTTACCAAATCAATGGTAAGATAACAATGTTAAAATAAAGAGAAAATGAACATGAAAGACTTTGAGTAGGTAGAATGCTCCTAGTTACTTGCTCAATTTCAAAACAAAACATCCTTGCCATTTTCAAAACAAACACCTACACTTTCAAAACATCTTACAAACTTTAAAACATTTTCAAAAGATCAACATCTTTGTATACATTCTTACGAACGAGAATCATTACAAAGTTTTCCCAAACAATGTCCTCTTTACAAAATACTTTCAAAAACCACACAAATCACAATTTCAAACAAAAGCAAGTGATCTAGCAAGTAACTAAGAGCCCATGGAAAATCATGGATGAAAAGGGTGCTAATACCTTCCCTTTTCATAATCTACCCCCGAACTAAAGAAATAATCTCAAAGGTCTTTCCTGTGCTTTTTCACCTTTGATTTTGGATAAAAGAAAAGTCGGTGGCGACTCTTACTAACCGCAACATTTGAGATAAAACGCAAAATACCCAAGTCAGTTCTCCCACCGTATCACAGAACTGGAGACTTTGTCGGGGAATATTCTAAAAGTGGGGTTACATTAGGGTTAGATCACATTTATTTGCTTTCATTGTTTAACTTGTATGCTTTACATTTTGGTTCTTTGTTTGGGTTTGAATCCTCTACCCGGATTTGGGATACCTTATGGGTAAGTAGCAATACATTGTGGAAACTGTGTGGGGTATACCGACATGGTCTAAGCAATAGCTATGTTAGTGCGACATATTTGTGGGTACCGGTAGCCCTTGAGTTAATCAAGGAGAATACAGGGCCGCTGAGTGATGTCATGAAGCACTAATGAACTTTTAGAACCTTTACTTGACCAACTTGGCCTTTAGGACGTAGTGAGATGACTGACTTTGGTGCAGTCCGAAGTTGGTAGATACTCGATACTACACTCATTGAGGTTTGGTTTTTTGGGATATTTTCGTCGCCATTAAAGAGGCTTGTGCTGAAACAATGACCAAGGAAACAAACCAGTGATATTGAGCTCCTTAGAACCCGGTTACTATTGCTAAGACAGGTTTGAGCCAACTAAACTTCAAGAGGGTAGTTATCTATAAGACTCTATACAAGCCTAAACCTAAGGACTTGCTTGCTTTGTTTGTGTATATTTACTTGTACATAACATCATGAACATCATAGCATCATACTCATATTCACTAACCATTTCAAGGATCTTGGGATTTATCTTTGTTCTGTTTTGTAGGACATGGATTCTATTCACAGGAAAACCATTCAAGTCAATCTTGTAAGGATCCCTCCACAACTTAAAGAGCTAGCTTCAAGGATTCCTGAAAACTCTCCATTCACCGAGAGACATGGTCACCTACTAATCTTGGTCACCTCTAACGCTGATGAAGACATGATGAAGGTGCTCTTTCAGTTCTTTGATCCTTTACACCATTGCTTCACATTTCCCGATTATCAACTTGTACCAACTTTGGAAGAATTCTCCCAACTCTTTAGGATTCCCATTCTCAATCAACTACCTTTCAACGGTACGGAAAGAGATCCAAAGCTAGAAGAGATTGCTCAAGCTCTACACTTGCAATCATCTGATATCACAACTAATTGGGAAACAAGGAGTGGTGTCAAGGGTTTCCTAGCAAAGTTCTTGTTTGAGAAAGCCCAAAACTGTTGGAACTCTTTGGATTTGCAAGATTTTAAGGAAATTGTGGCTCTCCTCATTTATGGGATGGTTTTGTTTCCAAATCCTGACCAACTCATAGATGTAAACACCGTCAAAATCTTCATGTCTCGTAACCTGATGCCTACTTTGCTAGGGGACATCTTATATTCTTTTCACACTCGCACTATGAGGAAAAGAGGTATCCTTATGTGTTGTACTCCTTTGTTGGAGAGATGGTTTATTTCTCATCTTCCCTGATTTGTATTGAAGAACGAGCAACATTTAACGTGGTTACAAAGGTTGATGCCACTCAAACATTGAGACATCCATTGGTGTTCCCAATCTATAGAGAATGTTATCATCATCGACCGTTGTGGAGAGTTCCCTAATGTCCCCTTACTTGGCATTAGGGGAGGTATCACCTATAACCCCTGTTTATCCTTAAGACAGTTTGGTTATGCCCGAAGGGAAGGCCCACGTGAGATGCTCATTCAAGGTTTGGTATTTGACTACGAGAACAACGATCAAGGTCATCGCCATAGATTTATCCGAGCTTGGAGGATGTTCAAGAAGGTAGATAGCAAGACATTAGGGCATAATAATTCTATCCCTCTTGAGCCTTACCTCAAATGGGTACGAGCTCGTGCTCAAAGTCTTATGATGCCTTATCCCTTCATTCTCCCGGTAATCATTGAGCCTGTTATGGAAGGAGATGTTCCATACACTATCCTGCATCCTGACATGCCTACCTCTCTTGAAGACTAACAAAGAGATTGGATACAACTTAAGGGGGAGCGAGACACTTTCGAAGCCCAATTCTACGCTAGTGAGAAGAAGGTTTTGGAACTCACTCAGCAACTTTATGAGGAGCAGACTCTGAATGCCTACATCGCACCAAAGAGGATGCGTACAACCTTTTTATCTTAGAGTTTTTGTATTGTTTTTCCCAAAGAGGCATTGATGTACTCAAGCTTTAATTTATTAATATAACGTGTGTTTCCTTTTTGTCTAAAACAAATTTGAATTTTTAAAATCCTTGAAATCATTGCATGTGCATTTACCATTCATCATAACATAAGCAGGCTTCTTGCAATAAGTCTCCTAATCTTTCTATTGTTTATTTCAGTAAGATGGACCTCGAGCAAACGGTGAAGGACCTCCAAGCACAAAATGCTCAGTTTCAACAGGTGTTCTTAACTCTAGCCAAAGGACAAGAAGAGTTGAAGACCTTGCTGGTTGAAGAGAAAAAGAAGAAAAAGAAAATAACCGGAGTTCTAAATATGGGAAGAAGATTCCAAGGACAAGCAAGAAGGACCCTAGACTTTGCAACGTCATCTGGTGAGAAAGACAATCAAGATGGCAAAGCCAAGGAAGCGGTCGTCCAGCCAGATTCAGAAGAGGAAGAGAAAGAAGAAGATTATTCTGAAGAATAATATCCTCCAGCCAACGACAAGTATAAGCATCTGGAAGAACGATTAAGTGCAATGGAAATCCAAAAAGTTCCTGGACTGGACTTTGAGGAGTTAGGGTTAGTATCTGGGATTGTCATTCCTCCAAAATTCAAGGCACCAGTGTTCGCCAAGTACGAAGGTGTTTCATGTCCGAAAATTCATCTCCGGTCTTATGTGAGGAAAATCCAGCCTCACACCGCTGACAAGGATTTATGGGTACACTTCTTTCAAGACAGTCTGTCTGAAACTCAACTTGATTGGTTTTATCAGCTAGAAAGAGTCGATGTTCATAATTGGGAAGATCTTGCTGCTGCCTTTTACAAACAATACCAATACAACACTGATCTTGCTCCCACCCGTACTCAACTCCAGAGTATGGCCATGGTTTTAAGTGAAGGCTTCAAAGACTACGCGCAAAAATGGAGGGACTTAGCAGGAAGAGTCCAGCCTCCCCTATCTGAAAGAGAATTGGTAGATATGTTTTTGGGCACCCTGTCTAGTCCCTTCTTTAATCACTTAATTGGGAGTTCCTCGACAGGTTTTACCGAATTGATATTGACCGGAGAAAGGGTGGAAGTCGGGGTAAAGAATGGGAAGTTTCAAAAAGATGCATCCTCTGCTGCTGTAAGAAAACCATTCATTGGAAAAAAAGAAGTTTTTGTTGTATATTCTCAGAGAAATCAAGATAGGACTGAACATCGTCCAATGGTGGGGGCTGTCATGATTCCTAAACCCACACCTGCTCAGCAAAGAAGCAACCATCCAAGAACGGAAACACCAGTCAGACAGTTCACCTGAATTAATATGACACTATCTCAAGTATTGCCACATTTGTTAAGATCCAATCTAGTGACTTTGAAAGAAGCTCCAAAGAATCCTAACACAACCTATCCTCATTATCATCCTAATGCCCGCTGTGCATACCATTCTGAGAGTCCCAGCCATGACACTAACAACTGTTGGGCTCTGAAAAACAAAGTACAAGACCTTCTTGAAGGAAAAGATATTGAATTCGATGCACCAGAAATGCCCAATGTTATCACTTCCCCTATGCCCAAGCACGGCCGTGATGTCAACGCCGTTGAGGAGGATATGTTTATTACTTTGGTTGATGAACTTGTGACCCCACTCCTAACTATCAAAAAGAACTTGTTGAATGCCGGTGTATTCCCAGGCTGTGATGAAAAATGTCATTTCTGTTTATCCTCACCAACCGGTTGTCCTTTGGTAAAAGCAGTTGTTCAATGCCTATAGATGACAAGGAGATTTTGTTCGAGAAGACTTCTATTCCAACTGTTTCTTATGATGATGTTTCCATAGTGACCATTTACACCAATTCTTCCAAGGTCTCCACCAAAATACCCGTTAGAATTACATCAGTTCCTAAAGTAGCTTTATTGATAATTACAGTGCTTGGACCAATCCCGTATTCGTCAGACAAAACCGTCCCATGGAATTATGGAGATGATGTCTACTATCACGGTATCAAGCAAGATTGGCCAGCTGTTGAAAATTCGAGTTCTGAGAAAGATGACTCCGATATGAGTAACATCGCATGGACTAGCAAGATCACCCGAAGTGGAAGGGTTTTATCTCCAGAAATTTCTCCTCCAAAAGCTATTTCTGGACCTGTAATCATTCATGTTGTTGTTTCTCCTCCAAAGGCTATTCCCAGTCCTACAATCATCTCTGCTAATACTCCTGTTGACAAAACAGTTACAATCCCTGTTATCACCCCTACTGACATTCCTACTGTCGAGTCAACCGAGACTCGAGGAAAAGGTATTCTGGTTGAGCCTGTCCGGACGAAGGCACAATCAGTAGATATCCTTGATACCTCCCGAAAAGAGATGGAGGAAATTCTAAAGATTATAAAAAGAAGCGACTACAACGTAGTCGAGCAATTGGGGAAAACTCCATCAAAAATTTCCATGTTGGCTTTATTGTTATGTTCCGAGGCTCATGCAAAGGCCTTGGTAAAATTTCTTAAAACTGCTCATGTACCCCAAGAAACATCTGCCGATCAGTTCCAAGACTGTGTAGCCAGCTTGACCGCAGATAATGGTTTAGGCTTTTCGGATGCTGATTTAACGCCAAGGGGGAGGAAGCATAACGAGGCATTGCATGTCTCAGTCGAATGTAGGGGCACGACCTTGGCTCATGTTTTGGTTGACATCAGTTTGTCTCTGAATGTGTACCTAAAAAGGCTCTTGATAGGCTTGATTGTGAAGGATTGACTTTGAAACCTAGCAACATAGTAGTGAGGGCCTTCGACGACTCAAAAAGGATGGTGCATGGGGAAGTGGACATCCCCATAAAAGTTGGAACCCAAACATTTGATTCAACTTTTTATGTAATGGATATTCACCCTTCATATTCCTGCTTATTAGGCCGACCATGGATTCACAATGCTGGTGCTGTTACCTCCACGTTGCATCAAATGTTGAAATATCCAATTCAGGGGAAAATCATCACTGTTCATGGAGAAGAAGAGTATATGGTCAGCCATCTAAATTCCTTCAGATATGTGGAATTAGATGGTGAATTTATTGAAACTCCATTCCAGCACTTTGAAGAAGTCCCGCAAGTTGTGGCAGTAACCAAGGCTATTTCTCAAGTCCTAAAGATTATAAGGCCTCCGCTCAAGATGTTGTCTTTGAAAGATGCCAAGGCTGTGATAGAATAAGGTGGGTGCACTATTTGGGGCCAACTACCAGATATCCCATACAAATCTGACAAATTTGGTTTGGGTTTCACTTCAGGAGCCCAGAAAGCTGTACGCCGTGCTCGTGCCGAAGGACCACCCTTGAAGATCAGCAACCGCGAAGTCAACGCAGTAGAGGATGATGAAGACAACTATGACCTGGAGGATTGGATTTTCCCAACTGTCAATGGAGGGCTCAGCAACTAGGAAGCTAGAGATTTCATCCCGATCACTTTTATCCCACAGTAATTTGTCTTTAAATTTTGTCGGATCTGTAATATTAAACATTTCAGACTCTTAAAACCTTGTGTCTTACCCGAGGCACAATGGTCCATTTGTAAGGGTTATCATCTCATTTCCATATGATATCAATGAATCATTGACGTTTTTGCATAAAAACTTTGTGCTCATTGTTTCTGTTGTACCCCAAAATTTGCCCTCCCATATTCATCAAGGATTGTCAAGGTCAAGGTCACAAAATTCCCCCAGGGTTGTGCAGCTCAACTGTCTCCTAGACAGTCAAAACTAGGGTTTGAGTTCTGGTCAAGCAAATGAACTTTCCAAAGGCCCAATCAAGTCTCATGTGCCTACAAAGATGGTCAAATATCCTCATGTCAAGTTTCAAGGCATTCAGCTCAAGATTGCACAGTCAAAACCCTAAATTGCACTACAGTCAACTGTAGGGGCAAAATGGTCATTTGGCAGTCAAAGGTTCAAATTTTTGGTCAATATATCATTTTGAAGCCACAAACATCACTTGATCAATGCTTGATCATGATTCTCAAAATTTGGCTCAGAAATCATCAAAGATGCAAAAGTTGCTATATTTGGACAGCTGAAAAAGTCAACTGAAATTGACCAGGGCATAACTTTCACATGGATTATCAGAAAAATTCCATCCAAAGCTCATTTTGAAGAGAAAGACATTTCCTACAATTCATCTTCATGTTCCAAGTCCAAGAAATGCTCTCACAAAAAGTTATCAATTTCAACATTATAGGTCATTTTCAAAAGTCAACAAAAAGTGACTTTAAGTCAAAGGCCATAACTTGAGATTGGTAAATCAAAATGACATGGGACCAAAGGAATTGGTTAAAGGACTCAAAGACCTTTCCAAAATGTCCAAGAACATGTGAAAAGCTTAAAGATTGACCAAGTTATGCCTTGTGGAAGTTGGAAAATTTTTGGAAATTTTTGAAAGTCAACAATGATGCAAAAGGCCTAAAAATGCAAATGGGCCCAATTATCTTCCAAATTTCTTCATGCCAAGCCTATGCACGATCACTAGGCCCAAAGGGAAGTATTCTCATATTTTTTAATTATTTATTTGAATTAATATTAATTTATATTCATTTAAATGATTTTAATTCATGGAAAATATAAACCTAACATGAAAAAATCTTTTTATGCATGCTTTGGATTCTATAACTCGTGCACATGCTAATAGGGAAGGATTTGATGCTAATTGATCAGATTTGGCACAAAAACCATGAAAAAATATTCAAAAAGATCTTGTAAAATCAAATATGTGAAAATCATCAATGCTTGAGATTTTGTGTAGTTTTGTTAACCTAAATCACTCTATACATACACAGCATCACAACCCTAAGCATCCAAGACTGCAGGCTGCGCTCAGAAAGCAAAACACAAACTTGAAAATTGTCCAAAAAGTTGAATTCTGAAATCAAGGTTATAGGGCGATTCAAGGCACCAAACCAATTGCAATAGCTTCCTTGGACAATTCTAAACGTTTCTCAATCAAAAACAGCAAGTCAAACGCCTTGAAACGGTATCACAAAGTCAAACTGAACCAAGAAAATGTTGAAATCGCATAGCATGATTTAGACATCTTTTTGCATTTTTGTTTGTATATTCATGTTTCTCATGATGTTCTAAAGCTAACCATACTAACTAATTTTGTTTTTGAGCAATATACGTGAATCTGCCATGAATGGTCTTTAGGGTTTCAGGAATTCAAAAAGGGGGTTTCCCAATACAAGAAAAATTAGGACTTCTGGATACCATGGTTGAATTCAGGGCTTAGAGACAAAGAAGAACATGTCCTCGCGCCTAATTTATGATGAGAAACGAGCTATTCGCTATTTTTTCGTTGCTTGCCTAAGACCACGCCTGAAAACCGTGGCCATACGTGTGTGTTTCAGACAAAAGGAAGAAGACAACCTCGTTGTCACCACGTGATAGGCTATTTTTGAATTGCGCGCGAATTTCCAACAGCATTAACATGTTCTTTTTATATTAATTGTGTTATATTATATATTAAATGTGAACGTGATGGCTCAGTGGTAACACGCTATGTTTGTAACCCCAAAGACCTGGGTTCAAGTCCCAGGTCTTGCATATTTGCCATATTATTTTTCAAACGAAAATTCTATGCAGCGCTAGTAACGATCCATGCTATGCATCCTCAAGAATCCACCAGCCATGTGTCCTGGAAAGCAAATCAAGGGCCATGATCAAAGGAGTACACTAAGCACCAGTCAATGCGTTGCACACAATCCAAAAAGTCAGCATATGGCAAAGTCAATTGGGCCACAATTCCCAGGCCTACACCTCTCAATCTGGGGCAACACCCCACCCTGGTTTGATTTTCTTTTCTTTTTGTTGTTTTAATTATTGTATTATATTATTTTTGCTGCTTTAATTAATTAATTTATTTTTTCTACAAAATATAAAAACATTAAAAAAATATAGAAAAGACAAAAAATACAATTTTTATTTTATTATTGCCATGAATAAATTAGAATAAATTGTTTAGTTAATTAGGTTATAGCCTTAATCTTTTTAATAAAAATCCAAAAAATAGAATTTAGGTTAATTACTTTTTATTTTCTTTTATTAATTTTAATTTTCTTTCAGAATAACAATAGTATTTATTTATTATTTTATTTTCATAAATTAAAAATTGTACAAATTAATTTAGAGTTTAATTTAGGTTATAATTTAATCCTTTCATAATAACTAAAAAATATTAGAATTAGGGTTTGCTTCTTAATTTAATTTTAATTAACCTTTTTTCTCATTAAATCTAAAAAACACAAAAATATCATTCTCATTTAATTTTAATCTTTAAATCCTTATTAATTTTAATTATTTGCAAAAAGGGGTCCAACGCCCTAGTTCCGTTTCAATTATTTAATTTGCGCATTTATCTTATGTCGTTTAATTATAATTATGTAATTGTCCCTAAGCCATGTAATTTACTTTTCGCACTTTATTTCTTCGTATTATTTATTTTTCCGCTAAATCGGGTCCGGTTTAATTTTAGCGATGTGGACCCGCGCCATTTGTAATAGTCTAGCTTTATTTCCTCGCAATTTATAACTGTTAAATATGCATGCAAGAATGAATGGACTTAAAATAAAATCAAGCGTAGAACACGACAAACATGACAAGACAAATAAACTGAAACATGACACACGAATCGCACACACCACCCCTAGGGTACGCCTCACTGTTGCCTTGCCTCGAAAGGTGGTCGTCGAGTAGAAAACGTCTTAGTAAGTCCTCATGATCCGGGAACCTGGCATGAGGGTAGCTTCTAAGGTGTCTTCCCATTGCTCTGGTGATCACCATGTCCCGAACCTCGAATTGACCCGAACACTTCCAACGGTGGTGCTACCTACCTCTCAATGGTGGGATGGCACTACTTTTAAAGGACTTTTACACAGACGAATTCCTTAGGGTAGGTAGGTTCTCAAGGATACTTGCTCTAATTTCAAACAAATCAAAAGACTTTTCACACCAACACATTTTCAAAAGCTTTCAAAGCAAATTTTTCAAACACTCTGACGTACGAGTCGATCTGAAATTTTTCAAAAGAAACTTTTAAACCCACATTGAAAAGCAAACAAACAATTTTGAAAACATATGAGCAAGTATCTAAGAGCCCATGGATAACCATGGATAGAAAGGGTGCTAACACCTTCCCTTTCTATAACCTACCTCCCGAACCGAGAGCAATCTCTTAAAAGGAATTTTTCTGTGCTTTTGTCCTTTCCATTTGGAGAAAATAAAAGACGGTGGCGACTCTTGCTTCCGTGACATTTCGCGAACCAGCGTTAAACAGTCAGTTCCAGATCCACCGATCACAGAACTGGCGACTCTGCTGGGGATAACTTTTTAAAGTGAGGTGTACCTTAGGGCTAGGTCATAACTGTGTTTTCACTTGTATTGTTTTGCTTGCTTTATTATTGTGGGTTGCATCGGAGATACATAGATCCTAACCCGGATCTGGGGAACCCTGTTTAGGTAGCATAAGCTGTGAGGGACCTGTCCGGCGTAGACCGACACAGGTGAAGCAGTGGCTACGTTGGTGTGACACCTTAGTCTGTACCGATATCCCTTGTGTCGCAACGAGGAGAATATGGGTCTTCTAAGGAGTCATTAAGCACCAACAACCTTAGAACCTTAATTGACACAACTTGGCCTTTAGAACAGTAGCAGTATGCTACGCCCATTGAGGCTAAACTCTCGTGATGGTTCTGGCCGCAAGAAAAGATTGCGATGCTGGAGTTATGACCGATTGAGGGTAGTCAATGATATTGGGATCCTCTAAGAACCCGGTTACTTTTGATTAGGACAGGTATGAACCAACAAACTGAAAGAGGGTAGTACCTAGACCTCATGCTGGCCTAAACTTTAGGGGCTTGCCTTGTGTGACTTGTGTGCCTTACTATGTTTGCCTTTGTATCTGTATGTGGTGTGCTTTATCATAACATCATAACATCATGAGCATTGCATGCATAAGAGCTGACCATTTCAAAGACAAGAGGGTTTCATCTTTGCTCTGTTTTGTAGGACATTATGATGCCTGTGCGAAGGAATACTATCCGGTTCAACTTTGTTCGTTCACCTGAGTTGATTGATGAGTTGGTTAGCAGAATTCCAAACACCACTTCCTTCATTCCGAGGCATGGTTCTCTTCTCAGTTTAGTCACTGCAAAGCGGGATCAACAGTTGATGAGTGTTCTGACCCAATTCTATGACCCTCAGTACCAGTGCTTCACCTTTCAAGACTTCCAGCTGGTCCCTACCCTGGAAGAGTTCTCTAATCTGCTTGGTATCCCTATCTTGGATCAGACTCCCTTTACTGGTTGGGAAAAGACCCTCAGGCTTGAGGACATTGCTGCAGCTCTTCCTTTGACCCATCAAGAGGTAACAGACAACTGGGTAACTAGAAGCGGAGTTAAGGGTTTCTTGGCCAAGTTTCTGATTGGTAAAGCTAACAGCTTCTGGAATGACTTGGACTTTAGGGCATATGAAGACATCTTGGCTCTCCTAATCTATGGGTTAGTCCTGTTTCCTAATCCTGACAACTTCATCAATGTCACTTCCATTAGGATCTTTATGTCTCAGAATCCTGTGCCCACTCTCTTGGGTGACATCTTGCAACAACTTCATGCCCGTACTACCCGAAGACGAGGAACCCTATGGTGTTGTATCCCTTTGTTGGTGAGGTGGTTTATTTCGCACCTCCCTAAGTTCGTACTGAAGAACCAAGAAGGAAGAGGTTGGGCTCACAGGTTAATGTCTCTCACCGATAAAGACATCATTTGGACTTGCAGAGGTTTGGATGAGATAGCTATTATTGATCGATGCGGGGAGTATCCTAATGTTCCTCTGATTGGTACTCAAGGAGGGATCTCTTACAATCCATGTCTAGCACTCCGTCAGTTTGGAAGAGCAAGAAGAGCAGGCCCCCATGAGATGTTGGTGCCTCACATCAGTTTCAAGTTTCAGGTGGATAGTGACGAGCTGCGTCGTAGGTTCATCAAGGCTTGGGAGAAGGTTCATAAAGCTGACCCACAAGAGCTAGGGCCAAAGACTTCTCTACCTATGGAAGCCTACTACAAATGGGTCCGCATCCGTGCTCAGAAGTTAGGAATGCCGTATGAAGCTGTCAGACCCGTCATCCTTGAGTGTCCTGATAAAGATGGTGTTCCTCCAACTGTCCTTCCTCCTCAGATACCTACTGATTATGAGACATTGAAGAGATCTTGGTCGCAACTGCAGGAAGAACGGGATTCTTACCGGGAAAAGTTCAACGAACAGGAATCAAAGATCCAGAAGCTGACAAAGCAATTGGAGAATGAGAGAGCTCTGAATGCCTACCTCCGTACTGAGAAGAGGAGACCATGGGACCAATGAGGAGTTCTGAATGTGCCTTTACAGTTTTTATTTCCTTTCCAGTTGTTTCATTTCATGTAAACGCCTAAGGGCAACTTGTTGAATAATTTCAGTTACAAAGTTGAATCTAATGAAGTGTGTTCCTTTTTGTTTACAAAGTTGATTCCCGATTGTCTTTGAAAACATAATTCATACGCATTTCATACATCATGTGCATAGCAGGTTTTTCCCCTTTTTCAGGTTGCTTACAGTTCTTCGCTGTTTATTTCAGCATCATGAATTCCGGATCCGAATCAACAGAGACATCAATCAAGGCTCTCCAGGCGCAGAATGCGCAGTTTCAAGAGCTAATCCTGGGTCTAGCCAAAGGCCAAGAGGAACTGAAGACCATGCTCCTGAAGAAGGAGAAGAAGAAGAAAAGAAGAACTGTTCTATTCAACTCGGGCCGAAGGTTGGGTAATACTCTGCACCAAGAAGAGGTTGTTTCTTCTGTTGGCAAGAGTCCTTCTCAGGCAGAAGTAAAGCTTCCTACTCCAGAAGTCTCCGACAACGAGACAGATTTTGATGAGGAACAGTATCCTCCTGCAGATGACAGGTACAAACAACTGGAAGACAGGTTGAAGGCCATGGAAGTTCAACAGGTACCTGGGTTGGATTTTGGAGATCTGGGTTTGTCGACTGGTGTAATTATCCCGCACAAATTCAAAGCACCCACCTTCTCCAAGTATGACGGGGCATCCTGTCCCAAGCTGCATTTGAGGTCCTATGTGCGAAAGATTCAACCGTACTCTGCGGACAAGAATCTATGGATCCACTTCTTCCAGGAGAGTCTTTCAGGGACTCATCTCGAATGGTTCTATCAGCTGGATGGGACCAAAGTTCGTAACTGGGAGGAGCTGGCTACTGCTTTCTACAAGCAGTATCAGTATAATGCCGACCTTGCCCCCACACGTACCCAACTCCAGGGTATGTCGTTAGGTGCAAGTGAAGGTTTTAAAGAGTACGCGCAGAAGTGGAGAGACCTGGCTGGCAGGGTGCAGCCACCTTTGACTGATCGAGAGTTAGTGGACATGTTCTTGGGGACCCTATCTGGGCCGTTTTTTAACCATCTCATTGGGAATTCTTCTGCTGGTTTCACTGACTTAATCTTGACTGGAGAGAGAATCGAAGCTGGGCTGAAATCTGGGAAGATTGCAAAGGCTGCATCATCATCCGGGTCGGACAAGAAACCATTTAAGAAGGAGTCTAGTGCCGTGTATGGTTCTAGGAAATCAGAAAGACCTGATCACCGCCAATCTGTCAGCGCGGTAATGATCGCTAAGCCTGCTGCCGCTCCCCGGCCAAACAATCCTCAAAGGGCTGATAGACCCCGGAGAGAGTTCACCCGGTTAAGCATGACCCTATCGCAAATCCTGCCACAGTTACTAGCCACCAATTTGGTGACTGTCAAGGAGGCGCCAAAGTTCTCAAACACTACCTCTCCTAAGTACAACCCGAATGCCCGTTGTGCTTACCATTCAGACAGCCCGGGGCATACTACTGATGACTGTTGGGCACTAAGGAACAAGCTGCAGGACCTCATTGACGCTAAGGAGGTTCAATTTGAGGCATCTGACAAGCCTAATGTGGTGACAGCTCCCCTGCCTGCTCATGGAGTTAATGCTATCGGGGACGAAGAGGAAGTCGATGAAGCTGAGTTCGATAGCTGGATCTACCCGGCTGCTGATGGTGGACTTAACAATTGGAGCGCCAAGGACAATCTCTCTGTTTCTTTTGTTGCTAAGTAATGAATTCCTATGTTTTGTTATTTTGTAATAAACAATGATAAACTCTATGGCCCGGTGTCTTACCCGAGGCACCGTGGTTCTATTTGTGAGGGCATACAAACTGTCATTTCAAACATCATGAATGAAAATCTTGGACTATTTTCGCATTGCAAATGTTGTGTTCCTTTTCTATCTTTCCTTTCCTTTTACATAATTATCAAAATAGCTGTATTTACACACACACTCACTCATACAGGTTCCAATCCACTCTGGATCTCACTGATAACAGCTCTGCTAATGCCAATTATGACTTCGAAAATCCGATCAACTTAGCCGAAGACGAAGGTGAAGATGATTGCGAAGTGCCTGGCGAGCTTGCTAGACTGTTGCTTCAGGAAGAGAGGGCAATTCAACCCCATGAAGAGCCAGTGGAAACTATAAACCTGGGTACTGAGGCAGATAGAAAAGAGGTAAAGATTGGTGCCAACCTAGAGCTCAGCGTGAAGCAACGGTTAACCAAGATGTTACATGACTATATGGAGATCTTTGCCTGGTCCTACGAAGACATGCCAGGGTTGGATACCGATATTGTTGTCCATCATTTGCCGACTAGGGAAGACTGCCCTCCAGTTAAACAAAAGGTCCGTCGGATGCGTCCAGAGATGTCAGAGAAGATTAAAGCCGAGGTCATGAAACAGTTTGATGCCGGGTTCCTTGCAGTGACTTCTTACCCTCAGTGGGTTGCTAATGTGGTGCCGGTACCTAAAAAGGACGGCAAGGTCAGAATGTGTGTTGATTACAGGGATCTGAACAGGGCCAGCCCCAAGGATGACTTCCCCTTACCTCACATTGATGTCCTTGTTGATAATACAGCTCAGCACAAAGTATTCTCTTTCATGGATGGCTTTTCAGGCTACAATCAGATCAAGATGGCACCTGAAGACATGGAGAAGACTACATTTGTTACTCAGTGGGGCACCTTCTGTTACAAGGTCATGCCGTTCGGATTAAAGAATGCTGGGGCAACCTACCAGCGTGCCATGGTTGCCTTGTTTCATGATATGATCCATCATGAGATCGAAGTGTATGTGGACGACATGATCGCTAGGTCCCAGACTGAGGAAGAGCACTTAGATCATCTGCAAAAGTTGTTTGACCGGTTGAAACTGTACAAGCTAAGATTGAACCCGAACAAGTGCACCTTCGGGGTAAGATCTGGGAAGTTGCTAGGCTTCGTGGTCAGTGATAAAGGCATTCAAGTGGACCCTGCTAAGGTCAAAGCTATTCAAGAGATGCCAGTTCCTAAAACAGAGAAGGAAGTCAGAGGCTTTTTAGGACGCCTGAATTACATCGCTCGATTCATATCTCATCTGACTGCTACCTGTGAGCCAATCTTCAAGCTACTGAAGAAAGATCAGGTAGTACGTTGGAACGATGAATGTCAGGCTGCTTTCGACAGAATTAAAGAGTATCTCCAAGAACCACCCATCCTAATGCCACCGGTTGAAGGGAGACCTCTGATCCTATATCTAACAGTGCTAGACAACTCAATGGGGTGTGTGCTGGGGCAGCATGACGAGTCTGGCCGAAAAGAGCACGCCATTTATTACCTTAGCAAAAAGTTTACCGACTGTGAGACCCGATACTCACTGCTTGAGAAAACTTGCTGCGCTTTGGTATGGGCTGCTCGCCGGCTGAGACAGTATATGCTGACTCACACTACCTTATTGATCTCAAAAATGGATCCGATAAAATACATATTCGAAAAGCCCGCTCTGTCTGGGAGAATTGCAAGATGGCAAATGATCTTGACGGAATACGACATTCAGTACACAACCCAGAAAGCCATCAAAGGGAGTGTATTGGCAGACCACTTAGCTCATCAAGCTGTAGATGACTACCAATCAATGAACTTCGAGTTTCCGGATGAAAGCATCATGATTGTAACTGATTGCGAAGTACCTGGACCGGATGAAGGACCTGAACCAGGATCCCGATGGTCTATGCACTTTGACGGAGCTTCCAATGCTTTGGGAAATGGTATCGGCGCCATCATCATATCTCCTCAAGGTACTCATACTCCACTCACTGCCCGGCTGTGTTTCAACTGTACCAACAACATGGCGGAGTATGAGGCGTGTATCATGGGCCTTCAAGCTGCGATCGACTTAAGGATCAAGTTCCTCAGTGTCTTCGGAGATTCCGCTCTAGTGATCAATCAGATCAATGGAGAGTGGGATACGAAACATCCAAACTTGATTCCTTACAGAGAATGTGTGTTGACCATGATTCCCCACTTCACAGAGATAACCTTTGAGCACTTTCCAAGAGAAGAGAATCAGTTAGCGGACGCGTTAGCTACAATGTCTTCAATGTTCAAGGTTAAATGGGATAATGAAGCTCCCCGGATCATCATCTGGAAACTGGACGAACCGGCATACTGTTGTGATCTCGAAACTGAATTGGTGACTGAGAAGCCTTGGTACCATGAAGTGAAGAGATATCTGGAAGCTCAGGAATACCCTGAAGGTGCCTCTATCAATAATAAGAAATTCCTGAGACGGTTCGCAGCCAAATTCTTCCTAAGCAACGGCGTCTTGTACAAACGAAACCATGATTCAACCTTACTGCGTTGTGTGGACAAGACTGAAGCGGAAAGAATCATGGAAGAGCTACATGAAGGGACCTTTGGTACGCATTCCAGTGGGCATACCATGGCTAAGAAAATCCTACGGGCAGGATATTATTGGTCCACCATGGAAGCTGATTGCTACCAACATTCCAGGACATGCCACAAGTGCCAGATCTATGCAGACAAGGTGCATGTTCCTCCGGTTCCCTTGAATGTTCTGACTGCGCCTTGGCCGTTTGCGATGTGGGGCATAGACATGATCGGCGAAATCAAACCTATGGCATCCAATGGACATCGTTTCATCCTAGTGGCGATCGACTATTTTACAAAGTGGGTTGAAGCAGCATCCTATGCTACAGTAACCAAGACTGTGGTGGCACGGTTTATTCGGCACAATCTGATCTGTCGATACGGTGTCCCTGAGCGGATTATTACAGACAACGGTACCAATCTGAACAATAAGATGATTGCTGAGCTCTGCGAACAGTTCAAGATACAGCACCACAATTCTTCTCCTTACAGACCGAAGATGAATGGGGCTGTAGAAGCAGCAAATAAAAACATCAAAAAGATCGTGCAAAAGATGACAGTAACTTACAAAGATTGGCACGAGATGTTACCGTTCGCTCTGCATGGGTACCGTACCTCAGCTAGGACGTCAACCGGGGCAACTCCTTTCTCTCTGGTTTATGGTATGGAGGCAGTCTTGCCGATCGAAGTGCAAATTCCTTCTCTCCGGATAATGAAGGATGCAAATCTAGACGAAGATGATTGGATCCAGACACGACTTGACCAACTCAACCTCATCGACGAAAAGAGACTTGCTGCTATCTGTCATGGTCAGACGTATCAGAAACGGATGATCAGGGCATTTAACAAAAAGGTCAGACCACAAGAATATCAAGTTGGGGATCTGGTTATCAAGAGAATCATCCTCCCTCAAAGTGATCCAAGGGGCAAATGGACCCCTACGTACGAAGGGCCATTTGTGGTTAAACATGTGTTCTCAGGAGGAGCAATGATCTTAACCAACATGGATGGTGACGACCTTCCTCACCCCGCCAATGCAGACATAGTTAAAAAATACTACGCATGAAAAAGACCCGCTAGGCTGACATGCCTAGGCAAAAATTAGGGCTTCCCGTCGAACCAAAAGGGTTCGGGCAAAATGTAGGGATGAAAATGAAAAAAATCTGTACACCCGGCAAGTCGAAAACCTGAAAAGGCGGCTTGGGCAAAAATGGGTATCCCGGTGGACTGAAAACCCGAAAGGGCGGTCCAGGCAAAAATTAGGGATAAAGCGTAAAACTATGTCTCATTGATCACTTTGCATCCGGAATCCGGTATCTGCATCAAGCTCAAACGGCATCGATCAGTCAGCTTCACCTTCAACCAAGGTCATCAAGTGATGAGACGCTCGGAGTTATAAAGGCAATAGCAGAGTTGAAACCCAGTGGATCATTCATCCTTCACACAGCTGTTTTATTTTCATTTGTACAAAACTTGTATAAACTCTTTTGATCGGCGACGTACCTCTTACTAGGACGTCAGCCTCTTGTACACAAAACACCTATTCAGGCCATTCAAAATCAATAAAAATATATTTCCAGTTAAACGTGCCCAAGTGTTTTTCTTTTTCTGTTTTGTTTTGCGAAGAACGTCCAAGGTTCAATTTGTGATGTATGCATTGACAATAATTTGCTAACTCATAAATACTTGCATACGAAACAAAGGAATTAATTACAGGTGACACTAGAAACAGGGGCAATGAAGGAGTTGTCTGAGCAGTCTAATTGTTCTATCCTCCAAGGTACTAAGGTAGGTTCAGCTAAAGAACACGGCCAAGTATATCTTAATACCCCAGGGAGTAGTTCAGTAAAACAATACATGTCTCTCCGAGCTATCATCAAATATCAAGGAAATTGAGTATCCTCCCGTAGATCTCAATACTTCCCCAGCAGCAATACACAAACATCCCCGGCAGTCTTGGTCTAAAGATTGTTCCCCGGCGGTATACCACTATTCAAAGGAATCACTTCCCTGCAATTCAAACCTCCCCCAGAAGAGTCCAATCCAGTTTCCCCAGGAGAGTTGGAATTCATATCTCCCCAAGCAGTAAGCTTATCCCCAGTAGATTCTGGAAGCTTATCCCCTCGCAGAGCACGAACGCGTCGTCCCGGCTTGATTTTAAAGAGTTATTTCCGTAACAGGATATAACTGGGTTATCCTCAGCCAAAAGCCACGGAAAGAGCGTCCTCAGCAAAGTATCTTCCTACCCCCAGCATAACTCATCAACGGTATCCCCAGCGGAGTTATCTTCAACGTCTCAGCAAAGCATCGCTATCCCCACAGAGTAGCACTCCCCCAGCATGATCGCTAGAGTATCTTTTCTCCCGCAGAATTATTTCATTTGCCAAGTTTATTCCTCAACGGAGTTATCTTCTCCTATCGGTATTCTTGCAACGAATCATCCACAGCGGAAGCAAAATCTCTTCCTCAACATCAGCATAGGACATGACGTCCCGGCACCCGTCAAGGATTTATTTTCCTAGACGAAAACATACATAAAACTTTACATACATCATCATAGCATGCATAACGCACTGCATCATATCATACGAATCTCATTTATGTTGAGAACATCATTGCTTGATCTATATCATGCATTGCATATAACTGACCTTTACCTTTCAGGAAAGATGCAGTTGAAATTCTCAAACATATTTCAAGGATTTCTCTAGTCCAGTTAAATCGACTCCAAACAGATTTTCCTGATAAAGACTCAGTAGAAGTTCTCTTATGGTCCCCTCTCCAACGGCGTGTGAGGTGGTAATTCCTTCTTCAGATGTTCCCCTCTCCGGCATGAGCGTGAGGTGATATTCTCCTATGGTCCCCTCTCCAACGGCGTGTGAGGTGGTAATTCCTTCTTCAGATGTTCCCCTCTCCGACATGAGCGTGAGGTGATATTCTCGTATGGTCCCCTCTCCAACGGCGTGTGAGGTGGTAATTCCTTCTTCAGATGTTTCCCTCTCCGGCATGAGCGTGAGGTGATATTCTCTTATGGTCCCCTCTCCAACGGCGTGTGAGGTGGTAATTCCTTCTTCAGATGTTCTCCTCTCCGGCAGGAGCGTGAGGTGATATTCTCTTATGGTCCCCTCTCCAACGGCGTGTGAGGTGGTAATTCCTTCTTCAGATGTTCTCCTCTCCGGCAGGAGCGTGAGGTGATATTCTCTTATGGTCCCCTCTCCAACGGCGTGTGAGGTGGTAATTCCTTCTTCAGATGTTTCCCTCTCCGGCATGAGCGTGAGGTGATATTCTCTTATGGTCCCCTCTCCAACGGCGTGTGAGGTGGTAATTCCTTCTTCAGATGTTCTCCTCTCCGGCATGAGCGTGAGGTGATATTCTCTTATGGTCCCCTCTCCAACGGCGTGTGAGGTGGTAATTCCTTCTTCAGATGTTTCCCTCTCCGGCATGAGCGTGAGGTGATATTTCCTTTCAGATTATAACTTCCTATAGTTCCCTCTCCAACGTGAGTGAGGTAACTCCCTTTGAGATTGTAATGTCCTTTGGTTCTCTTCCTGACACTACGAAGATGGTAATTCTCACCAAGACTTTCTCAACGAGCGTTGTTGAGGTTGAAATCATTCAGGATTCTCTTACCCTTCATGCTAAGGCAGTAACCATCCCTGGTTCATTCATCAGCGTTTGAAG
This sequence comes from Vicia faba, assembly GCA_948472305.1. Lineage (NCBI taxonomy): Eukaryota > Viridiplantae > Streptophyta > Magnoliopsida > Fabales > Fabaceae > Vicia > Vicia faba. Next base: position 66,652 of record CATIWC010001183.1, on the reverse strand, counting down.
CTCCAGACCCAGCTCCTGTAATCAGTCAGGACACATCTATATCAAGCATCTAAAATCAGCTCCTGCGACGTGTCAGGTACTCATTTTTCTGTTTTGCAGGTATGCAGGTTCTCGCTAAGGAATCTCCTACGCGATCAACGTCCAGATGGCATCTATAAGCCCATCATCCTATCCAAGCAACCTCTAAAATGGCGTCTATAAGCCCATTCCCTCATCATCACTGCCACTATGTGAGCGCAAATTTCTGGGCACTTTAGTGTTCAATCATCTTCTACCCTCGGATTACGAAAGGCACGTCCGCCAATCTGCATCCTCAGGTCTAAGAAGATTAAACAGGGGCAACTGTTGTACCCCAAAATTTGCCCTCCCATATTCATCAAGGATTGTCAAGGTCAAGGTCACAAAATTCCCCCAGGGTTGTGCAGCTCAACTGTCTCCTAGACAGTCAAAACTAGGGTTTGAGTTCTGGTCAAGCAAATGAACTTTCCAAAGGCCCAATCAAGTCTCATGTGCCTACAAAGATGGTCAAATATCCTCATGTCAAGTTTCAAGGCATTCAGCTCAAGATTGCACAGTCAAAACCCTAAATTGCACTACAGTCAACTGTAGGGGCAAAATGGTCATTTGGCAGTCAAAGGTTCAAATTTTTGGTCAATATATCATTTTGAAGCCACAAACATCACTTGATCAATGCTTGATCATGATTCTCAAAATTTGGCTCAGAAATCATCAAAGATGCAAAAGTTGCTATATTTGGACAGCTGAAAAAGTCAACTGAAATTGACCAGGGCATAACTTTCACATGGATTATCAGAAAAATTCCATCCAAAGCTCATTTTGAAGAGAAAGACATTTCCTACAATTCATCTTCATGTTCCAAGTCCAAGAAATGCTCTCACAAAAAGTTATCAATTTCAACATTATAGGTCATTTTCAAAAGTCAACAAAAAGTGACTTTAAGTCAAAGGCCATAACTTGAGATTGGTAAATCAAAATGACATGGGACCAAAGGCATTGGTTAAAGGACTCAAAGACCTTTCCAAAATGTCCAAGAACATGTGAAAAGCTTAAAGATTGACCAAGTTATGCCTTGTGGAAGTTGGAAAATTTTTGGAAATTTTTGAAAGTCAACAATGATGCAAAAGGCCTAAAAATGCAAATGGGCCCAATTATCTTCCAAATTTCTTCATGCCAAGCCTATGCACGATCACTAGGCCCAAAGGGAAGTATTCTCATATTTTTTAATTATTTATTTGAATTAATATTAATTTATATTCATTTAAATGATTTTAATTCATGGAAAATATAAACCTAACATGAAAAAATCTTTTTATGCATGCTTTGGATTCTATAACTCGTGCACATGCTAATAGGGAAGGATTTGATGCTAATTGATCAGATTTGGCACAAAAACCATGAAAAAATATTCAAAAAGATCTTGTAAAATCAAATATGTGAAAATCATCAATGCTTGAGATTTTGTGTAGTTTTGTTAACCTAAATCACTCTATACATACACAGCATCACAACCCTAAGCATCCAAGACTGCAGGCTGCGCTCAGAAAGCAAAACACAAACTTGAAAATTGTCCAAAAAGTTGAATTCTGAAATCAAGGTTATAGGGCGATTCAAGGCACCAAACCAATTGCAATAGCTTCCTTGGACAATTCTAAACGTTTCTCAATCAAAAACAGCAAGTCAAACGCCTTGAAACGGTATCACAAAGTCAAACTGAACCAAGAAAATGTTGAAATCGCATAGCATGATTTAGACATCTTTTTGCATTTTTGTTTGTATATTCATGTTTCTCATGATGTTCTAAAGCTAACCATACTAACTAATTTTGTTTTTGAGCAATATACGTGAATCTGCCATGAATGGTCTTTAGGGTTTCAGGAATTCAAAAAGGGGGTTTCCCAATACAAGAAAAATTAGGACTTCTGGATACCATGGTTGAATTCAGGGCTTAGAGACAAAGAAGAACATGTCCTCGCGCCTAATTTATGATGAGAAACGAGCTATTCGCTATTTTTTCGTTGCTTGCCTAAGACCACGCCTGAAAACCGTGGCCATACGTGTGTGTTTCAGACAAAAGGAAGAAGACAACCTCGTTGTCACCACGTGATAGGCTATTTTTGAATTGCGCGCGAATTTCCAACAGCATTAACATGTTCTTTTTATATTAATTGTGTTATATTATATATTAAATGTGAACGTGATGGCTCAGTGGTAACACGCTATGTTTGTAACCCCAAAGACCTGGGTTCAAGTCCCAGGTCTTGCATATTTGCCATATTATTTTTCAAACGAAAATTCTATGCAGCGCTAGTAACGATCCATGCTATGCATCCTCAAGAATCCACCAGCCATGTGTCCTGGAAAGCAAATCAAGGGCCATGATCAAAGGAGTACACTAAGCACCAGTCAATGCGTTGCACACAATCCAAAAAGTCAGCATATGGCAAAGTCAATTGGGCCACAATTCCCAGGCCTACACCTCTCAATCTGGGGCAACACCCCACCCTGGTTTGATTTTCTTTTCTTTTTGTTGTTTTAATTATTGTATTATATTATTTTTGCTGCTTTAATTAATTAATTTATTTTTTCTACAAAATATAAAAACATTAAAAAAATATAGAAAAGACAAAAAATACAATTTTTATTTTATTATTGCCATGAATAAATTAGAATAAATTGTTTAGTTAATTAGGTTATAGCCTTAATCTTTTTAATAAAAATCCAAAAAATAGAATTTAGGTTAATTACTTTTTATTTTCTTTTATTAATTTTAATTTTCTTTCAGAATAACAATAGTATTTATTTATTATTTTATTTTCATAAATTAAAAATTGTACAAATTAATTTAGAGTTTAATTTAGGTTATAATTTAATCCTTTCATAATAACTAAAAAATATTAGAATTAGGGTTTGCTTCTTAATTTAATTTTAATTAACCTTTTTTCTCATTAAATCTAAAAAACACAAAAATATCATTCTCATTTAATTTTAATCTTTAAATCCTTATTAATTTTAATTATTTGCAAAAAGGGGTCCAACGCCCTAGTTCCGTTTCAATTATTTAATTTGCGCATTTATCTTATGTCGTTTAATTATAATTATGTAATTGTCCCTAAGCCATGTAATTTACTTTTCGCACTTTATTTCTTCGTATTATTTATTTTTCCGCTAAATCGGGTCCGGTTTAATTTTGGCGATGTGGACCCGCGCCATTTGTAATAGTCTAGCTTTATTTCCTCGCAATTTATAACTGTTAAATATGCATGCAAGAATGAATGGACTTAAAATAAAATCAAGCGTAGAACACGACAAACATGACAAGACAAATAAACTGAAACATGACACACGAATCGCACACACCACCCCTAGGGTACGCCTCACTGTTGCCTTGCCTCGAAAGGTGGTCGTCGAGTAGAAAACGTCTTAGTAAGTCCTCATGATCCGGGAACCTGGCATGAGGGTAGCTTCTAAGGTGTCTTCCCATTGCTCTGGTGATCACCATGTCCCGAACCTCGAATTGACCCGAACACTTCCAACGGTGGTGCTACCTACCTCTCAATGGTGGGATGGCACTACTTTTAAAGGACTTTTACACAGACGAATTCCTTAGGGTAGGTAGGTTCTCAAGGATACTTGCTCTAATTTCAAACAAATCAAAAGACTTTTCACACCAACACATTTTCAAAAGCTTTCAAAGCAAATTTTTCAAACACTCTGACGTACGAGTCGATCTGAAATTTTTCAAAAGAAACTTTTAAACCCACATTGAAAAGCAAACAAACAATTTTGAAAACATATGAGCAAGTATCTAAGAGCCCATGGATAACCATGGATAGAAAGGGTGCTAACACCTTCCCTTTCTATAACCTACCTCCCGAACCGAGAGCAATCTCTTAAAAGGAATTTTTCTGTGCTTTTGTCCTTTCCATTTGGAGAAAATAAAAGACGGTGGCGACTCTTGCTTCCGTGACATTTCGCGAACCAGCGTTAAACAGTCAGTTCCAGATCCACCGATCACAGTTTCTCTTTTCACATTTTCATTTCTTTCAAAGATAGTTATACTCTTACACACACCCACATTCAAAATGCAGATCTACATCCATTCGGGATCCCATGGGTAACAGTTCTACTATGGTCTTCTGTGACTCTGAAAATCTAATCTACCAAGCCGAAGACGAAGGTGAGAAAGATTATAAAGCACCAGGGGAACTCCTCAGGTTACTACAACAAGAAGAGAGGACCATACAACCTCATGAAGAACCATTGGACACAATTAATCTAGGTACAGAAGAGGACAAAAAAGAGGTCAAGGTGGGTGCCAATCTGGAACCCAGTGTCAAAGAATGCCTGATTCAGTTGCTACACGATTATGTTGAGGTCTTTGCCTGGTCGTATAAATACATGCAAGGACTTGATGCAGATATCATGGTACATCATCTACCAATAAAAGAAGACTGTCCACCGGTAAAACAAAAGGTCCGTCGCATGCGACCAGACATGTCAGAGAAGATCAAGGCAGAAGTCATGAAACAATTCAACACCGGATTCTTGGCTGTCACTTCCTATCCATAGTGGGTTTCCAATGTTGTTACCATGCCTAAAAAGGACGAAAAGGTACGAATGTGCGTGGACTACAGAGACTTGAATAGGGAAAGCCCTAAGGATGACTTCCCACTTCCCCACATTGATGTTCTAGTTGACAATACGGCACAACATAAAGTGTTTTCCTTCATGGACGGTTTCTCAGGCTACAACCAAATCAAAATGGCGCCTGAGGACATGGAGAAAACAACCTTTGTCACACAGTGGGGCACATTCTGTTACAAGGTTATGCCATTCGGGTTGAAGAACACTGGGGCAACCTATCAGCATGCCATGGTAGCTCTATTTCATGACATGATACATCACAAAATAGAAGTCTATGTGGATGAAATGATAGCCAGATCTCAAACAGAAGAGGAGAATCTTGGTTATTTGAAGAAATTATTTGAGAGGCTAAAGAAATACAAGCTGAGGTTGAACCCAAATAAATGCACGTTTGGAGTGAGGTCCGGTAAACTCTTAGGCTTTGTCGTCAGCGGTAAAGGTATTGAAGTAAATCCTGCGAAGGTGAAAGCAATACAAGAGATGCCTGCTCCTCGTACCAAGAAGGAAGTCAGAGGATTCTTGGGACGTTTAAACTACATTGCCAGATTCATTTCTCACCTGACAGCTACTTGTGAACCAATCTTATAATTACTGAAGAAAGATCAAGTATTCAAATGGAATGATGAGTGCCAAACTGCTTTTGACAAGATCAAAGAATACTTACAAGAGCCTCTTATTTTAATGCCACCAAACGAGGGAAGACCCTTGATCATGTATCTAACTGTTTTGGAAAATTCAATGGGGTGTGTGTTGGGGAAGCATGACGAGTCTGGCCGAAAAGAGAATGTTATTTATTACCTGAGCAAAAAGTTTACCAACTGTGAAACAAGATATTCACTGCTCAAGAAAACTTGCTGCGCTCTGGCATGGGCTGCTCGCCGGCTAAGGCAGTATATGCTGACCCATACTACCTTATTGATATCCAAAATGGATCCAATAAAATACATCTTCGAGAAACCTGCCCTCTCTGGGAGAATAGAGAGATGACAGATGATCCTGACAGAATATGACATACAATATACTACACAGAAAGCAATAAAGGGAAGCTTACTAGTTGATCACCTTGCTCATCAAGCTGTGGATGACTACCAGTCCATGAAGTTCAAATTCCCAGATGAAGACATCATGATGGTAAACAACTGTGAAGAATTCAGACCATATGACAGACCTGAACAAGGATCCCGATGGACCCTGGTTTTTGATGGGCCATCCAACGCACTCGGCAATGGTATTGGTGTTATACTCATATCTCCTGAAGGATGTCATACTCCCTTTACGGCAAGACTCTGCTTCAACTGTACAAACAACATGGCAGAATATGAGGCGTGCATTTTTTGTCTCAAGGTTGCCATAGATTTGGGGATCAAATCCTTAAATGTATTCAGAGATTCAGCTTTGGTCATCAGCCAGATCAAAGGAGATTGGGACACCAAACACCCTAACCTTATCCCCTACAAAGAACATGTGCTGACATTGATCCCACATTTTGAGAAAATTACCTTCGATCATTTCCCGCGAGAAGAAAATCAACTAGCAGGCGCGCTAGCCACAATGTCATCCATGTTTAAACTTAAATGGGATAACGAGGCTCCCCAAATTACCATTGAACGAATGGATGAACCAACTCACTGTCACGAGATTAATACTGAAGAAGTAGTGGACCAGCCTTGGTTTCACGAAGTCAAGAGGTATCTCGAGGCTCAAGAATATCTGGAAGGAGCTTCAGTCAATGATAAGAAGTTCTTAAGGAGATTCTCTGCTAAGTTCTTCCTTAGTAATGGCATTCTCTACAAATGCAACCACGACTCTGTTCTGCTCCGTTGCACAGACAAGGTTGAGGCAGAAAAGATCATGGCTGAGTTACATGAGGGCACTTTTGGCACCCATTCAAGTGGGCATACGATGGCAAAGAAAATCCTATGGGCAGGTTATTACTGGTCTACCATGGAAGCAGATTGCTATCAACACTCTAGAACTTGCCACAAATGTCAAATTTATGCTGACAAGGTGCACGTACCCCCGGCTGTCTGAATGTCTTGACGGCTCCTTGGCCTTTTGCTATGTGGGGCATAGATATGATTGGGGAAATTAAACCAACAACCTCTAATGGACACCGCTTCATCTTAGTGGCCATTGACTATTTTACAAAGTGGGTTGAGGAAGCCTCTTTCGCTTCCGTGGCCAAAAATGTTGTAGCCAGGTTCATTAAACAGAATCTCATCTGCCGATATGGTATTCCAGAGAGGATCATCACAGACAATGGTACGAATCTAAACAATACTATGATCACCGCCCTGTGCAAGCAATTCAAGATCCAACATCACAATTCTTCCCCTTACCTGCCAAAGATGAATGGTGTTGTCGAAGCCGCAAATAAGAACATCAAAAAGATCATACAGAAAATGATAGTCACATACAAAGACTGGCATGAGATGCTACCATTCTCTCTCCACAGGTATCGTACTACAGCGCGCACATCAACTGGGGCAACACCCTACTCTTTGGTATATGGCATGGATACTGTCTTGCCTATTGAGGTCCATATCCCCTCTCTGAGAATCATGAAGGATACAGGTCTGAACGAAGATTGGATCCAGACTCGACTTGATCAACTGAACTTGATTGATGAGAAAAGGCTTACTTCTGTCTGTCATGGTCAGATGTATCAAAAACGGATGATCAAGGCTTTCAACAAAAAGGTCAGACGCCAAGTATATCAAGTCGAGGACTTGGTAATCAAACGTATCATACTACCGCAAGGTGATCCCAAGGGCAAATGGACTCCTACATACGAAGGTCCATTTGTAATTAAAATCATATTCTCTGGTGGAGCGATGATCTTAACCACCATAGAGGGCGACGACCTGCCGCACCCTGTGAACGCGGACATAGTCAAAAGATACTACGCATAAGAGACCCGCTAGGTTGACACACCTAGGCAAAACAAGGGCATCCCGGCGAACCAAAAAGGTTCGGGAAAAAATTAGGGATAAAACAAAAAAAATTGTACACCCAGCAAGCTGAAAACCCGAAAGGGCGACTTGGACAAAAAAGGGTATCCCGGTGGACTGAAAACCCGAAAGGGAGGTCCAGGAAAAAGTTAGGGAATTAAAGCGTATGACTATCTCCCGTTGGATCACCTTACGGACAACCTGCAAACTCGACATTTCTGATCAATTCAATCAACTTCGGACAAGGCAACAAATAGACAAGATGCTCAGAGACACGGAGGCTATAGCAGAATGGGAACCCCATGGGATTATTTCACATAACTATCTTTTCTTTGTATCAAATTTTCATTTTTACGACGACATTCTCTTACTAGAATGATTGTCTCATTGTACAAAAATACTTACTCAAAGTCAATACAAAGATATCTTTGAAAGTGCAAAACTATATGTTTTTCTTTACTCTTGTGTTTTGTTTACAAAAACGTCCAATGATTTATTTTTGAACATATGCATTTGAACATAATTACTGTTTACAAATGAACAAAATAGAAAGACAATCACTAATGGATTTAAGAGATAGGGAAATTTCTCGAAGCTATTTCCATAAAAATTCCCCGCAGTATGCAGTTTAATCCCCAACGGAATAAAAATTCCAGCTATCACTCCCCGGTAGAAGTCGCCAAATTTCTCAGGATTCCCCAACTGGATTTTTACAAGCAGTACACGGTGTCTCTCTTACAACAAGGTTTATTTCTCTAAGTGGAAATTCATCAACACTTCAACTTCACAACATGAAGACTTACACTCCATATCCTCAGCAGCAGTCAGGGATTTATTTTCCCCAACCCAACTACAGTACAATAAATTAGCTCACATACGCATACATCGTATCCATAAAACATGAACATCGATAACACGAATGCATGTATTATACCATGCATTTCATACATCATGACATTGAATACAACTAACATTTTACGCTTTTCAGGACAAGGTTAATCAACAGCTACCATTAACAATGCTCAAAGTTTTTTGATACAGTTCAGATACGCTCCAGACACGGACGTCATTCTGATACTCATTCAGATTCAGCTTCTCAGATACAGTTCAGATACACTCCAGACACGGATGTCATTTTGATACTCATTCAGACTCAGCTTCCAAATACAGTTCAGATACGCTCTAGACACGGATTCCATTATGATACTCATTCAGACTCAGCTTCCAGATACAGTTTAGATACGCTTCAGACACGGACGCCATTCTGACACTTATTCAAATTCTCTTTCAGATATAGTCCAACAATAATTTTGGATGGCATCTGCAAGCCCATCTCCGAAAATTTCTCATATTCTCTCCAAATGGAATCTTTAAACCCATTCCCCTACCTTCGACCATCATATCACCGAGTGCAAATTTCTGGGCACTCTAGTGTCCAATCATCTTCCACGTTTGAGTCACGAATGACAAAACTCGCCAATCTAACTCTTCAGGCTTAAGAAGATTGAACAGAGGCAGCTGTTGTACCCCAAAATTTCCCCTCTCATTTATCAAGAATTTTCTCACAAGATCTCCTTTGGCTCAAAACTGCACTAGGGTTGATCAGCTCAAGACACCTCCTTAAGCACTGATGACCAAAATTAGGGTTTGAGATTGCACAAGGATATTTGAACTTCCAATGCCCCATATGACTTTCATGGATCATTATGGACCCTCAAGTTTACTCATGCCAAGTTCCAAGCTTTGGATCACACGTTTGCTCAATCAATTGAGCAGTTGACCTAAAAATCAACTATATTGGGGAAAAGTCAATTGTGGCCAATTTATAGTCAAACTTCATAATTTTTGATCCACATCAACATTTTAAAATCATATGTATCATTAGATCAAGTTTGGACCATAATTCCTCAAGAAATTTGATCAAATCTTCAAAAGGGCAAAATGGTCAAAATTAGGGTTTCGACTGGGAAAGGGCAATTTCTGATTTTTGACCTAGCAAATGATCAATTGGTTTAAGGAATGATCTCAAGAGTCCAATTGCATCATTTTCACCTAATGACATAGCTCAAAACATTGCTCAAGTCCAATGGATTGACAGATGAATTTTTAGTCAACTGATCAAAAGTCAACTGTATACTGAAAAGTCAAACTTTGGCTTTTTGGTCAAAATCAAATGTCAAAGATCACAATTCATCAAATTATGTAAAAATATGAAGCTTATTCATCAAGAAATCAAAAATTCAAGATTTCATTTTGAAAAGTTAAAATTTCTAAACTTAGAAATTTTTCTAAGTGTTGGAAATTTCTTATTTTTTCACAACTTTGAGCAAACTTTTCACCATGATGCAAGATGATTCAAAAGAAACTTCCAACATGAAAGTTGTAGATATCCATGAAATATACAAAATTTCTTTACACAAATCCTTCCAAAAGTGCTTAGATCTCAAGTTATAATTTTAAGAACACATGGTCATGAAACAAAACACTTAGTGAAATTTTGCCCTAATTTGGTCAGGATTTTGACCCAACTTCATGGCACTTTTTCATATTGTTCCAAGGGGAATTTTAAAAAGTGATTCAAAGATGGGTTATAGAGAACATTAAAAGCTTTTCAAAATGTCCAAGAACTCCTTGAGATCATTTTTGAGTAGGGATAATCGAAGAGATGAAGTTAGGGTTTTCTCACTTAAATTACAAGGCATTTTGTGATGAACAAGATTCAAAATTCAAACTTATGATGCATAAACTCTACTTTGAAGGCCTCAAACTTGTTAGGCACTCCATAAATAATTTCTTGCACAACTGTTAGAGGTCTCAATTCAAGCATTCAATACAAGGCCATGCTTTATATCCATTTTGGGAAGAAAGCGCACAATGTCATTTTGATAAAGTAGCTTTTTGTACAAAACTTGTTCTTGAGCCTTGCAATTACTCTCTTCTGATCATACAAGTCCCATAACTCAAGAAGAAACTTGTGGAGATACTTACAATCACCCAGCCTATGCTGGTACTTCCTCTTGAAACTTGTTTTCCATTTTTTTCTTGAAAATCAAGTAACCTAGCAATTAGCTTGTAACTTGTACTTCTGACTTTCCAAAGCACTAAAACCTATTTTATTATACATACACAAGCAATTTGCCACAAATCCAACGCATGATTAAGCCCTGAAAACACCAAGAACACAGAATCACCAAAAACCCTTCAAAACTGGTCATTTTTGAGTTTTGAATCCAATCTCAAAATTTGCTCGTGCGTTTCTTGGCCTTTTACTTTCAAAAGCTTCTAAACAAAATACACAAACAATCCCAACATCTACAGCACTACTGTAACACCTCCATCATCATCCACCATTTTCAAAAACAACATCTTGCACCTTGACTTCTCCAAAACTCCTCAGGCACTTTCAGCTCAAGCTACACGTCCCATTAGCTTCCTGGGAACTTGAGGAAGCTAATCTCATCATTGGAACTCACTGAAAGCTACTCAAATTACAAACCCGATACCCTCTTGCAAGGTAAGTTTTCTGACTTTGGAACTTTTCATACATGCATCATTAATGGTTTATTTGTGAATGAAAAATGTAGATATCATTGCCCTAAAGCTAACCATGTCCATAGTTTTCATTTATATTGCTTGAGCTTAGAGAATTTTAAGATTGAAGTTTCTGAAATTTTTAGAGTTCAAATTAGGGCCATTAAAATTCAAGTTTATCTCTGATCTATAATTTTATTGCTTTGCATTTCTGAAATCGTGAGGAAATTTGCTACAAGTTTCCTGTTTACAGTTTTCATTTTTGTTGAGATTTGAATAAGATACAGAGGCTCTGGCTGGGTGCGAGGTTGAAGATGAAGTTCAGACCATGGACTTGTTTACTATCATATATTTTTTGTTTTGATTATATAAATAGATGTATAGCCACCCCAATGGTAGAAGCGCGCGCCTGTGACTATTGAGACCTGGGTTCGAGTCCTAGTGGTACCCTTTTGGATTTTTCATATTTTTCACATTCTGACTTTTCTTTTTTGGCAGCACTGGGCCTCTTTCCTTGGGCTTTATGTTTTTTTTTCATTTCTAACCCCCTATTTCACTTACACAGCCCCTGGCCCATTTTATTTTATTTTCTCATTTTTATTTATATATTTTCTTAAATTATTTTATCTAATGCTAAAAAATCAGAAAAAAAATATAAAAACATTAGATTTATATTTTAATATAATTTATTTATTTTTTACACAAAAAATTATTTTATTTAATCATACTTTATTTATTTCATTAATTATTTTGTAAATTTAATTAAAAAGTTTGGTTTTTAGTTATTTTCTTTCACACCATTTAAATATATTATTTTAAAACCCAAAAATACCAAAAATATTTTATAATACTATAAATTATTTTTAAGACAAAAATACCAAAAACATTCCTCTTATAAACTTAATTTCTTATATTAGGTTTTTTTATTTAATTTCTTTTCCTAGTAAAATTAGGTTTTACTTTTTACTAATTTACTTAATTATTTTTCTTTTAGTTAATTAGTTTAAAACCAAAAAAAATCTTTTCTCTAAAAAAAATCCATTTACTTTACATTTACATTCTTGTATATTTATTCATTTCGTACATTATTTATTAAATTCTTGTATACATTCAATATGGTTGTAATAGATAATTAGGTTTATTTTCTTGCAATCCCCATTTATAATTTGTACACCCCCTCCCACAAATATTGTAATAGCGTAGTAATTTTAAATTCCGCAATTTATCGCATTATATTCAAATGCTAGTAATTAGGGTTTGTATGCAAAGACTAAAACCAATCAATTAGAAAACCCTAATCAAAGACAAAATCAAGCATGAAAAACAATACACTTGCATACAAGCACCCCTAGGGTAAAATCCACCTGGTTGCCTTACAAATTGGCCATATTACGCATATGAGGTATCTTAGTAAAAACAAGCAAAAATATAAGATCATAGTCCCTTGATGACACTATCTATATTTCCTTTCAAATGATCTTAGTCCCTAAAAGAGAATGCTAAGATACCTTGCAACATTGCTACTCATGGTTATACGATGACCCACGCCTGTCCGGTTTACATCCAAAGATAGGGTTACTTACCAAATCAATGGTAAGATAACAATGTCAAAAGAAAGAGAAAATGAACATGAAAGACTTTTGAGTAGGTAGAATGCTCCTAGTTACTTGCTCAATTTCAAAACAAAACATCCTTTCTATTTTCAAAACAAACACCTACACTTTCAAAACATCTTACAAACTTGAAAATATTTTCAAAAGATTAACATCTTTGTATACATTCTTACGAACGAGAATCATTACAAAGTTTTCCTAAACAATGGCCTCTTTACAAAATACTTTCAAAAACCACACAAAGCACAATTTCAAACAAAAGCAAGTGATCTAGCAAGTAACTAAGAGCCAATGGAAAACCATTGATGAAAAGGGTGCTAATACCTTCCCTTTTCATAATCTACCCCCCGAACTCAAGAAATAATCTCAAAGGTCTTTCCTGTGCTTTTTCATCTTTCCTTTTGGATAAAAGAAAAGTCGGTGGTGACTCTTGCTAACCGCAACATTTGAGATAAAACGCAAAACACCCAAGTCAGTTCTCCCACCGTATCACACCGCCCTTTCCAGTTTTTAGTCCATCGGGATACCCTTTTTTGCCCAAGCCGTCTTTTCAGGTTTTCGACTTGTCGGGTGTACAGATTTTTCATATATATATCCTTAACTTTTTCCCGAACCCTTTTGGTTCGCTGGGATGCCTTTATTTTTTCCTAGGCCAATCGACCTAGTGGGTCTTTGCTCATGCGTAGTATCTTTTAACTATGTCCGCGTTTACAGGGTGCAGAAGGTCGTCACCGTCCATAGTGGTTAAGATCATGGCTCCACCCAAAAATATGTTCTTGAACACAAATGGCCCTTCATATGTGGGGGTCCATTTTCCCCTGGGATCACCTTGCGGCAGGATAATGTGCTTGATTACTAGGTCACCAGCCTGATATACCTAACGTCTGACCTTCTTGTTAAAAGCTTTAATCATATGTTTTTGGTACATCTGACCATGACAGACAGCCGCGAGCCTCTTTTCATCAATTAGGTTTAATTGGTCAAGTCGAGTCTAAACCCATTCGTCTTCATTCAAACCTGCATCCTTCATGGCTCTCAAGGAAGGGGTCTGGACCTCGATGGGTAGGAAAACTTCCATACCATATACCAGAGAGAAAGGAGTTTCCCCTGTTAACGTACGTACCAAGGTACGGTAGCCATGAAGAGAAAATGGTAACATCTCATGCCAGTCCTTGTATGTCACTGTCATCTTCTATATGATCTTCTTGATGTTTTGATTAGCAACCTCTACAACACCATTCATATTCGGCCGGTAAGGAGAAGAGTTATAATGCTGAATTCTGAATTGCGTACATAGTTCAGTGATCATAGTATTATTGAGATTGCTACCATTATCCGTAATGATTCTTTCTGGAATACCATATCGACAGATAAGGTTATGTCTGAAACGTTCTTGGTAACAGAAGCAAAAGAGGTTTCCTCGACCCACTTTGTGAATTAATCAATGGCGACGAGGATGAAGAGGTGCCCATTAGATGTTGTAGGTCTAATCTCTCCAATCATATCGATGCCTCACATTGCGAATAGCCAGGGAGCAGTCAAGACATTCAAGGGAACCAGGGACACATGTACTTTATCTGCATAGATCTGGCATTTGTGACAAGCTCGTGAATGCTGATAACAGTCGGCTTCTATAGTGGACCAGTAGTATCCTGCCCGTAGGATCTTTTTAGCCATCGTGTTCTCACTAGAACGAGTTCCGATGGTGCCTTCGTGCATGTCTACCATAATCTTCTCTTATTTACTCTTATACACACACCGAAGCAAAGTAGAATCATGGTTGCGCTTGTAGAGGATTTTGTTACTAAGGAAAAACATGGCAAAGAACCTCCTTAGGAACTTCTTATCATTGATGGAAGCTCCCTAGGGATACTCTTGGGCTTCGAGGTACCTTTTCACTTCGTGGAACCAAGGTTTGTCCATTTCTCATTCAATATCAACCTCATAATAGTATGCTGGTTCATCCATTCTCTCAATAGTGATCTGAGGAGCTTCATTATCCCACCTGACCTTGAAAATGGATGACATAGTAGCTAGAGCGCCCGCTAATTGATTTTCTTCTCGGGGAATATGTTCAAAGGTAACTTCTTCAAAATATGGGATCAGTGTCAGCACATGCTCCCGATAAGGGATGAGATTAGGATGCTTCGTGTCCTATTCTCCTTTGATTTGACTGATTACTAGGACCGAGTCTCCATGTACACTTAGGAACTTGATTCTCAAATCGATAGCAGCTTTGAGACCCATAATGCATGCTTCATATTCATCCATATTGTTAGTACAGTTGAAACATAGCCTGGTAGTGAAAGGAGTATGACATCCTTCGGGAGATATGATCACATTATCGATGCCATTGGCAAGCGCGTTGGAAGCTGCATCAAAAACCATAGTCCATCGGGATCCTTTTCAGGTCCTTCATCCGGTACAGGTTCTTCACAATCAGTCACTAACATGATGTTCTCATCCGGGAACTCAAAATTCATGGATTAGTAGTCGTGCGTAGCCTGATGAGCCAAATGATCAACTAATACACTTCCCTTGATTGCTTTCTAGGTTGTGTACTGAATATCATATTCAGTCAGGATCATTTGTCATCTAGCTATTCTTCCGGAGAGAGTGGGCTTCTCAAAGATGTATTTGATAGGATCTATTTTAGATATCAACAAGGTAGTGTGAGTCAACATATATTTTCTTAGTCGGCGAGCATCCTATGCCAAAGCACAACAAGTTTTCTCGAGCAGTGAGTATCTTGTTTCACAGTCAGTAAACTTTTTGCTAAGGTAGTATATTGCATGCTCTTTTTGACCAGACTCGTCATGCTGCCCCAGCACACACCCCATTGAGTTCTCTAACACTGTTAAGTACATGATCAGAGGTCTCCCTTCAACCAGTGGCATCAAAATTAGAGGCTCTTGAAGATATTCCTTGATTTTGTCAAAGGCGGTTTGGAAATCGTCATTCCACTTCACTATTTGATCTTTCTTCAGTAATTTGAAGATTGGCTCACAAGTAGCAGTTAGATGGGAAATGAATCTGGAAATGTAGTTTAGACGTTCTAAGAATCCCCTAACCTCCTTCTCAGTGTGGGGAGTTGGCATTTCTTGTATGGCTTTAACCTTTGCGGGGTCCACTTCAATACATTTGCCGCTGACAATGAATCCTAAGAGCTTACATGATCTTACTCCAAATGTGCACTTATTCGGGTTTAGTCTCAGTTTGTACTTCTTCAGTCTTTCAAACAGCTTTTACAGATGATCAAGGTGCTCCTCTTCAGTTCGAGACTTGGATATCATATCATCGACATAGACCTCTATCTCGTGATGGATCATATCATGAAACAAAGCTACCATGGCACGATGATAGGTTGCCCCAGTGTTCTTTAACCCAAATGGCATAACTTTGTAGCAGAAAGTGCCCCACTGCGTGACAAATGTTATTTTCTCCATATGTTCAGGTGCCATTTTAATCTGATTGTACCCGGAGAAACCATCCATGAAGGAAAATACCTTATGTTGTGCAGTGTTGTCAACCAAAACATCAATATGGGGAAGTAGAAAGTCATCCTTGGGGCTTGCCCTATTCAGGTCTCTGTAGTCCACACACATACATACCTTATTGTCTTTCTTAGGCACCAAAACAATATTAGCAACCCATTATAGATAATAGGTAACAACTAAGAAATTGGTGTTAAACTGTTTCATGACTTCAGCCTTGATCTTTTCTGACATCTCTGGCCGCATACGACAAACCTTTTTCTTCACGGGAGGGAAGTCTTCTTTTGTCGGTAGGCGATGAACCACAATATCAGTGTCCAGCCCCACATGTCTTTGTATGACCAGACAAAGACTTCAACATAGTCGTGTAACATCTGAATTAACCACTCTTTGACATTATGCTCCAGATCAGTGCTTATCTTGACTTCCTTCTTATCCTCTTCAGTATCCAAGTTTACTGTCTCAACCGGCTCTTCATGAGGTTGTATTTCGCTTTCCTCTTGTTGTAACAGTCTGGCAAGTTCTCCTGGTACTTTACAATCTTCCTCACCTTCGTCCTGGGCTTGGTAGATCAGATTTTCAAAGTCATAATTGGTAATAGAAGAACCGTTATCAATGAGATCTAGAATGGATGTGGATCTTCAGTTTGATATGCATAGCTATTTTTTTGATAAAATAAAAGCAGAAAAGAAAGACAGAGAGCGTAAAATTTGCATGCAAAACGTCCAATGATTTATTAATAACATATGAAGATGAAGTAATAACCCTCACAAAATAGACCATTGTGCCTCGGGTAAAGCACAATGCTTTAGAGTTTATATTGTTTAAATATTACAAATTCCAAAAACAAAAAACAATTACTCCTAGATAAAAGTAATGGGAACAAAATCCTTGGCCTCCCAATTGTTGAGTCCACTGTTGATAGGTGGGAAGATCCATTTGTTCATGTCGCAGTCACTGTCACTGTCCTCCAAAGCATTGATTCCATGGTTGCTGATGTATAGTGGTGGTCCTCCGGCGCGAGCACGACGAACAACTCTTTGGGCTCCTGAAGTAAAACCCAAACCAAACTTGTTAGATTTGTAGTGGATATCAGGGAGTTGGCCCCAAATGGTACACCCACCTTCTTCGACTACTGCTTTGGCATCCTTTAGAGAAGCCATCTTCAACAGAGGTCTGGTAATCTTTGGAACATTGATAGCAGTCTTGGTTGCAACAATTGTTTGAGGAACCTCTTCAAAATTTTGGAAGGGGGTCTCAATGAACTCACCATCCATCTCAACATACCTGAAAGAGTTCAAGTGGCTCACCATATATTCTTCCTTGCCATAGACTGTACCAATCTTTCCA
Organism: Vicia faba; assembly: GCA_948472305.1. NCBI lineage: Eukaryota > Viridiplantae > Streptophyta > Magnoliopsida > Fabales > Fabaceae > Vicia > Vicia faba. The sequence continues at coordinate 49,048 of CATIWC010001183.1, read as the reverse complement.
TTAACTAGGTACTTCAGCATTTGATGTTGTGTAGAAGTAACAACACCAACCCCATGGATCCAAGGGAAACCCAATAAACAGGAGTAGGACGGGTGGATGTCCATTACGTAAAAATTGGAGTCAAAAGTCTGAGAACCAACTTTAATAGGGATGTCCACCTCCCCGTGCACCATTCTCTTGGAACCATCGAAAGCCCTCACCACAATATTATTGGGCTTCAGTGTGAGTCCTTCACAATCCAATCTGTCCAAAGTATTCTTAGGTAAGACATTCAATGATGAACCTGTATCCACCAGAACATGAGCTAGGGTAGTTCCCCCGTATTCAACATAGACATGCAGGGAATCATTATGCTTTCTTCCTTTGGACGTTAAATCAGCATCAAAGAAACCAAGTCCATTGTCAATTGTCAAACTAGCAACGCAATTCTCGAATTGGTCGGCAGAAGTCTCTTGAGGAACATGAGTAGACTTCAGGAACTTTACCAAAGCCTTAGCATGGGCTTCAGAGCATAACAGTAAGTCCTTTATTGAAATTTTTGAAGGGGTTTATCCCAATTGCTCCACCACATTGTAATCACTCTTTCGTACAATCTTCAGAATTTCCTCCATTTCTCGTTTGGAGGCTTCAGGAATGGCTTCTTTAGGTGCCTCCATCTAGGCAGGCTCAACCAGTACCTCTTTGCCCCAAGTCTCATCTGACTCAGTAGCAGGGATAACAACAGGGATGACAGTAGGGGTATCAGCAGGAGTAACAACAGGAATAGCAACAGGAGTGGCAACGAGAATAACCAAAGGAGTAACAACAGTCTTCAGAGAGATTTCAGGAGAGAAAATACTTCCGCTTCTTGTAATTTTACTGGTTCCAACAATGTTGTCGATGTTAGGATCAATATCTTCAGCAACTTCATCTTTAATAGCCAATAGGTCTTGCTTGACGCCATGGTAGTAAAGGTCAGCCCCATAATTCCAAGGAACAACCTTATCGGAGGAATATGGTATCGGCCCAGGAAAAGTGATAATCAAAGGAGCAACCTTAGGAACAAATGTAATCCTGACTGGTCTTTTGGAGGAGACCCTGGGAGGATTGTCGGAAATGGTGATAATTGATATATCTTCCCACAAACTTTTTACAGGGGGAACTTTCTCAAACAAAATTTATTTGTTGGTCATCAGGCACTAGACACCCATCTTCAACAATAAGCAACCATTGGATAGAGACATACATAGGCGGCAACCTTCACCACATCCCAGAAATAAACCGGCTCACAAGAGATTCTTCTTAATAGTTGGAAGAGGAGTAACTAGTTCATCCACAGAAGAAACAAGCAGGTCGTCATTAACAGCATTAACACCCTGGCCATGCTTGGGCGTTGGTGCCGTTATCATATTGGGGGTTTCCAAAGGGTCAAATTCAATCTTCTTGGCCTCAATGAGATCTTGCACTTTGTTTTTCAGAGCTTAATAATCGTTTGTATCATGCTCCGGATTGTCGGAATGGTAGGCACATTGAGCATTTGGATTATATCGGGGAGATGTAGTATTTGGATTTTTAGGAGCCTCCCTTAAAGTAACCAGATTAGACTTTAACAAGTGAGGAAAAACTTGAGATAAGGACATGTTAATCAAGGTGAATTGTCTTCTGGGTGCATCCTGTCTATGCTGATTGTTTTGTTGTTGATTTGATGCAGGTTTAGAAATCATCACAACTCCTACCATTGGACGGCGTTCAGCTTTGCTTTAATTCCTCTGGCCATAAGCAGCACTGACCTCTTTCTTTCTAGTGAAGGGTTTCTTCATTTTACTAGAAGATGCATCCCACTAAATCATACCACTCTTGATACCCACTTCTACTCGTTCCCCAATCAATATCTGCTTAGTAAGCCCAGCTGAAGAGCTTCCAATCAAATTGTTAAAAAAATGGACCAAATAGAGTACCCAAGAACATATCTACCAGCTCTCTATCAGATAGAGGAGGCTGGACTCTTCCCACAAGATCTCTCCACTTCTGGGCGTAATCTTTGAAGCCCTTTCTAGAACCCATATACATGCTTTGAAATTGTGTACGGGTTGGAGCAAGGTCAGTGTTATATTGGTACTGCCTGTAGAAAGCAGCAACCAGATCCTCCCAATTACGGATGTTGGTTCCCTCCAGCTGATAGAACCACTCAAATTGCGTCCCTGATAGACTTTCCTGGAAGAAATGCACCCAAAAATTCCTATTAGTAGTGTGAGGTTGAATCTTCCTGATAATATTTTTATTCACCATATTTACATTATATTATGGTAGAATAGATATAAAACATTTCAATATTTTTCTTTTTCACCATCACCATATTTTAGATTTCTTCATCACCAAGCAACAAAGTTAAAAGACTATAATTGAATGACCCATACTACATATATAGTTAATAAGTAAGGTTAAATGTTTCCGCTCAATATGATTTTGTATTCACCATTTTAACATTTTACTATGGTATAATAAATGTAAAAAAAAATTAATATTTTTCTTCTACTTCATCAATAAATTTTAGGTTTCTTCATCACTAAGCAACAAAGTGAAAAAACTTTAAATTATTGTCCCATATTATATATAGTGAATAATTAAAATTAAATGATTAAGATCAACACTATTTTTTATTCACAATATTTACATTGTATTATGGTATAATAGATGTAAAAAATTCAATAGTTTTTTCTCTATTCCATCACTAAATTTTAGGTTTCTTTTTTACTAAGTAACAAAGTTAAAAGAATATAAATGAATGACCCCTATTATATATAGGTAATAGTTAAAATTAATAATCAAACTCAATATTATTTTTATTAACCATATTCCGATTGTATTATGGTATAATAAATGTAAACAATTTCAATATTTTTCATTTTCTCCATCACCAAATTTTAGGTTTCTTCATCACTAAGCAACAAAGTTAAAAGATTATAAATGAATGACACATATTATATATATAGAGGTAATAATAAAAATAAAATAATCAAACCCAAAAATATTTTTATTCACCATATACACATTGTATTATAGTAGAAAAGATATAAAAAATTTCAATGTTTTTCTTTTTCACCATCATCAAATATTAGATTTCTTCATCTCCAAGAAACAAAGTTAAAAGACTATATAGTTAATAAGTAAGATTAAATGTTTCAAGTCAATATGATTTGATATTCACCATTTTAACATTTTATTATGGTATAATAAATGTAAAAAAAAATTAATATTTTTCTTCTACTCCATCATTAAACTTTAGGTTTCTTCATCACTAAGCAACCAAGTGAAAAAACTTTAAATGATTGTCCCATATTATATATAGTCAATAATTAAAATTAAATGATTAAGATCAACATTATTTTTTATTCACGATATTCACATTGTATCATGGTATAATAGATGTAAAAACTTCAATAGGTTTCTTCTATTACATCACTATATTTTAGGTTTCTTTATCACAAAGTAATATAGTGATAATGAATGACCCGTATTATATATTGGTAATAATTAAAAATAATAATCAAACCCAATATTGATTTTACTAACCATATTCACATTGTATTATGGTAGAATAGATGTAAAACATTTCAATATTTTTCTTTTTCCCCATCACCAAATTTTATATTTCTTCATCACTAAGCAACAAAGCTAAAAGATTATAAATGAATGACACCTATTATGTATATAGAGGTACTAATAAAAATAAAATAATCAAACCTGATAATATTTTTATTCACCATATTCACATTATATTATGGTAGAATAAATATAAAACATTTCAATATTTTTATTTTTCACCATCACCAATATTTAGATTTCTTCATCACCAAGCAACAAAGTTAAAAGACTATAATTGAATGACCCATACTACATATATAGTTAATAAGTAAGATTAAATGTTTCGGCTCAATATGATTTTGTATTCACCATTTTAACATTTTACTATGGTATAATAAATGTAAATTTTTTAAATATTTTTCTTCTACTTCATCAATAAATTTTAGGTTTCTTCATCACTAAGCAACAAAGTGAAAAAACTTTAAATGATTGTCCCATATTATATATAGTCAATAATTAAAATTAAATGATTAAGATCAACATTAGTTTTTATTCACGATATTTACATTGTATTATGGTATAATAGATGTAAAAAATGCAATAGTTTTTTCTCTATTCCATCACTAAATTTTAGGTTTCTTTTTTACTAAGTAACAAAGTTAAAAGAATATAATTGAATGACCCCTATTATATATAGGTAATAGTTAGAATGAATAATCAAACTCAATATTTTTTTTATTAACCATAATCACATTGTATTATGGTATAATAAATGTTAAAACTTTCAATATTTTTCATTTTCTCCATCACCAAATTTTAGGTTTCTTCATCACTAAGCAACAAAGTTAAAAGATTATAAATGAATGACACATATTATATATATAGAGGTAATAATAAAAATAAAATAATCAAACCCAAAAATATTTTTATTCACCATATACACATTGTATTATGGTTGAATAGATTTAAAAAGTTTCAACGTTTTTCTTTTTCACCATCACCAAATATTAGATTTATTCATCATCAAGTAACAAATTTAAAAGATTATAATTGAATGGCCCATATTACATATATAGTTAATAAGTAAGATTAAATGTTTCAACTCAATATGATTTATATTCACCATTTTAACATTTTATTATGGTATAATAAATATAATATTTTTTAATATTTTTCTTCTACTCCATCATTCAATTTTAGGTTTCTTCAACACTAATCAACCAAGTGAAAAAACTTTAAATGATTGATCCCTATTATATATAGTGAATAATTAAAATTAAATGATTAAGATCAACATTATTTTTTATTCACGATATTCACATTATATCATGGTATAATTGATGTAAAAACTTGAATAGTTTTCTTCTATTCCATCACTATATTTTAGGTTTTTTTATCACTAAGTAACAAAGTTAAAAGAATATAAATGAATGACCCATATTATATATAGGTAATAGTTAAAATTAATAATCAAACTCAATATTAATTTTATTAACCATATTCACATTGTATTATGGTATAATAAATGTAAAAAATTTCAATATTTTTCTTCATTCCCATCACCAAATTTTAGAAATCTTCATCACTAAGCATCAAAGTTAAAAGATTATAAATGAATTACCTATATATATATATAATTAAATGATTAAGCTCGACATTAATTTTTATTCACCATATTTACATTGTATTATGGTATAACAGATGTAAAAATTTCAATATTTTTCTTCTATATCATCACTAAATTTAGGATGCTTTATCAGTAATTAACAACGTTAAAAGACTACAAATGACTGACCCGTATTATATATAGTGTTTTACCCCAAAATTTATTCTCTCACTTGTCAAGAATTCGCTCACAATATCTCATTGGGCTCAAGACTGCACTAGGGTTTGATCAGCTCAATACACCTCCTTAGGCACTGATGACCAAAATTAGGGTTTGAGTTTTCACAAGGATTTTTGAACTATCAATGCTTTATATGACTTTCATGGACCATTATGGACCCCCCAAGATTACTCATGTCAAGTTTCAAGCCTTGGATCACACTTTTGATCATTCAATTGAACAGTTGACCTAAAAATCAACTATATTGGGGAAAAAGTCAACCATGGGCAATTTACAGTCAAACCTCATAATTTTTTATCCACATCAACATTTTAACTTATATGAACCATTTGATCAAGTTTGGACCACAACTCCTCAAGAAAATTGATCAAATCTCCAAAAGGGCAAAATGGTCAAATTAGGATTTTGACTGGGAAAGGGTAATTTCTGATTTTTAACCTAGCAATTGGTTAATTGGTTTAAGTCATGATCTCACGAGTTCAATTTCACCATTTTTACCTAATTACATGGTTCAAAACATTACAAGTCTATTGGATTGACAGATGAATTTTGCAGTCAACTGATTAAAAGTCAACTGTATACTGAATAGTCAAACCTTAACTTTTTGGTCAAGTTCAAGTGCCAAAGATCATAATTCATCAAAATATGTCAAAATATGAAACTTATTCATCAAGAAATCAAAAGGTCAAGATTTCATTTTGAAAAGTCAAAATTTCTAAACTTAGAAATTTTTCTAAGTGTTGAAAATCCATGTTTTTTTTCATAACTTTGAGCCAAATTTTCACAATAATGAAAGATGATTCAAGAGAAACTTCCAACATGAAAGTTGTATATCTCCATGAAATCTACAACTTTTCCTCACACAACTTCTCCCAAAAGTGCTTGGATCTCAAGTTATAATTTCAAGAACATAGGGTCATGAAATTAAACACTTAGTGAAATTTTGCCCTAATTTGGTCAGGATTTTGACCTAACTTCATGGCACTTTTTCATTTAGTTCCAAGGAGAACATTCAAAATCAATTTAAATATGGTTTGTAGATCACATTGCAAGCTTTCCAAAATGTACAAGAACTCCTTAAGATCATTCTTGAGTAGGGGGAATCAAAGAGATGAAGTTGGTGTTTTGTCACTTGAATTATAGGTCATTTTCATGATGAACACAAGTGCAATTTCAATGCTAGGCTGCATAATATTTCTTTGTAGGCCTCCTAACTTGTGTATCTATACATCATTAATGGATTACATAAACTTTTGAGCTTTAATCCAAGTGGTTTAAGCTTTATCCAATCCACATTTCCATTAATGGCACAAAGTGAACACTTCCATTTTAGAAAAGCAAGCTTTTGTGTAAAGTCAATTCTTGAGCCTCTAACTTGTTCCTTCTGATCACACTCCATCTACAAAGTCAGAAGCAAGCTTGTTTAAAGCATAACCACTCTATCTTAGCAAGTACATAATGCTTGGAAACTTGAAATTCTCAAAAAATCACATGTTGTGCATAAACTTGTGATTCTGAATTCTGATCAACAACAAGTCTCCAAACTCGTTGCTTATAAATAGAGGCACTATTTGTAAGCTAGAACACGAGCTTGAGCACCCTGAAATACACCAAAACTCTCTCAAATCAGAAATTGCCCAAAAACTCCATTGTTGCACAGTTTCTGACCTTGAACCTCAAACTCATATTTCCCTCGTGCGTTTCTTGGCCTTTTAGTTTCTAAAGCTTCCTTGAATCAAGGGTAACTCATCCTTGTACCTGTTTCACTTCTGTAACACCATTTACCTTGTCTTCCATAACAAAAAACAGAGCATCACAGTTGGACTTCTCCAGACCATTCCAGCCACCCTCAGCTCAATCCAGCCATTGCATTAGCTTCCTACAGGTCCAAGGAAGCTAACCTGATCATCAGCACTTCCTGAAGCAAGCTCAAATCCATTTCACGATTTCCAATTTTGAGGTATTTTTCTTGAACTTCTATATCATTACTTAGGCATTGTTAGGCTTGTATTTGTGAAGATAAAATGTAGACATCATTGCCCTGAAGCTGTACATATCCATAGATTTCATTTATTTTGATTGAGCTAGGAGAATTTTGAGTTTGAACTTTCTGAAATATTTAGGTCAGAATTTGGTACTTTTAAAAATTCTCATTCATCTTTGATTTATAGTTTATGATATTTATATGGTTGGATTCGTGTGACAAAATGGAGCAATTTTGATGTTTACATTTTTGCAAATGGTTGAGAAATGAGCAAGTTACAGATCCTTTGGCTGGAGGTTGAAGATGAAGTACAGCCAGGGTATGTTTTGTGTTATGTATTTATCATTTCATACAAGTAAACGGATGTATAGCCACCCCAGTGGTAAAGCGCGCGCCTTTTCACCCCATGGTCTTGGATTCAAGCCCCAGTGTGACCATTTTGTTATTTTTACATTTTTTAACTCATTTTTGTTCTTTTTTGGCAGCATTTGGGCTCTTCATTGGGCTTATTTTATTTTGCTCATGATACTTTTTTGTTTACTAATGAACCCCCCTGACTTTTTTTTTTTTTTTTTTTATTTTCTTTTTTCTTTTTATTTATTATTATTAATATTAATATTAATATTTATTTTATTGACAAAAAAGATAAAAAAGATATTTCTATTTATACCATATACATTTTTTTTCTAGACTAAAACATCAAAAATATTTTTGTTACAAACTTAACTTTTTTAATTAAATAGATTTAGGCTTATTTTATTTTCTTAAAATAAACATAGAATTTATACTTTTTCTAATTTAATAAATTTTCATACTATTTAGTCTAATGTTAAAATCTTCTTCATAAAACTTAAAAATATTTTTCTCTTTTAAATTAAATTAGTTTATTTTTTCTTATTAAACATTTTTTTTAGTTCATTAGGTTAAAAAATAAAAAACTTTTTTTAACAAGGACAAAACCAAATAAAATCCATTCTTTTTTTATTCATTACTTTATACATTATTCCTTTTCATATTTTGTACATTTATTTATTCAATTCAATATGGTTGTAATAGATTAATTAGGGTTTAATTTCTTGCAATCCCCATTTATACTTTGTACACCCCCCTTCCCACAAATCATGTAATAGCTTAGTATTTTTATTTTCCGCAATTTAAATGCTTTATATTCACATGCTAGTAATTATGGTTTGTATGGAAAGAATAAAATCAATCAAATAGAAAACCCTAATTCAAGACAAAAAAAACAAGTATGAAAACAATACACTTGCACACAAGCACCCCTAGGGTAAAATCCACTTGGTTGCCTTACAAAATGGCCATATTACGCATGTGAGGTATCTTAGCAAAAACAAATGAATACAAGATCATAGTCCCTCGATGACGCTATCTAAGTTTCCTTACAAATGATCTTAGTCCCTAAAAGAGAATGCTAAGATGCCTTGCAACATTACTAATCATGGTTATATGATGACCCATGCTCGTCTCGTTTACATCCAAAGATAGGGTTACTTACCAAATCAATGGTAAGATAACAATGTCAAAGGAAAAGTAAATGTACAAGAAAGACTTTTGAGTAGGTAGAATACTCCTAATTACTTGTCAATTTCAAACAAACATCCTTGCTATTTTCAAAAACAAACACCTACACATTTCAAAACATCTTACAAACTTGAAAACATTTTCAAAAGATCAACATCTTTTTATACATTCTTAGGAACGAGAATCATTACAAAGATTGCCTAAACAATGGTCTCTTTACAAAATACTTTTAAAAACCACACAAAGCACAATTTTCAAACAAATGCAAGTGATCTAGAAAGTAACTAAGAGCACATGGAAAACCATGGATGAAAAGGGTGCTAATACCTTCCCTTTTCATAATCTACCCCCCTGTTGTACCCCAAAATTTGCCCTCCCATATTCTCCAAGAAATTGCAAAGTCAAGCTGCAAAATTCCCCAAGGGTTGCACAGTGCAAAGGTCTCCTATACAGTCAAAACTAGGGTTTGTGTGCTGATCAAGAAAATGAAGTTTTCAAAGGTCCAATCAAGTCTCACATGCTTACAAACATGGTCAAGCATCCTCATATCAAGTTTCAAGGCATTCAGCACAAAATTGCACAGTCAAAACCCTAAATTGCACTACAGTCAACTGTAGGGGCAAAATGGTCATTTGACAGTCAAAAGTTAAAATTTTTGGTCAGCATATCATTTTGAAGCCACAAACATCATTTGATCAATGCTTGATCATGATTCTCAAAATTTGGCTCAGAAATCATCAAGATGCAAAAGTTTCCTTATTTTGACAGCTGAAAAAGTCAACTGAAATTGACCAGGGCATAACTTTCACATGGATTATCAGAAAAATTCCATCCAAAGCTCATTTTGAAGAGAAAGACATTTCCTACAACTCATCTTCATACTTCAAGTCCAAGAAATGCTCTCACAAAAAGTTATCAATTTCAACATTATAGGTCATTTTCAAAAGTCAACAAAAAGGGACTTTAAGTCAAAGGCCATAACTTGAGATTGGTAAATCAAAATGACATGGGACCAAAGACATTGGTTAGAACACTCAAAGACCTTTCCAAAATGTCCAAGAACATGAGAAAAGCTTAAAAATTGAGCAAGTTATGCCTTGTGGAAGTTGGGAAATTTTTGGATATTTTGAAAAGTCAACTTTGATCCAAATGACCTAAAATTGCTAATGGGCCCATTTTTCTTCCATAATTCATCACCCAAGCATGTGAACGACTACTTGGCCCAAAGGGAAGTATTTTCTCATTTTTTATTTATTTATTTGAATTATTATTCATATTAATTCATTTAAATCATTTAAATATATGGAAAATATCTAACTTGACCTAACCAATCTTTTTATACATGTTTTGGACTCAATATTTCGTGCTTAGCTAAATGTGGAAAGATTTGGAGCAAATTGATCATAATTGACCTAAGAACACATGGAAAAGATATGAAAAGATCCTTAAGAAAATCAAATTTCCAAAACAATGAATGCCATGGATTTGATTGGTTTTTGTTAACCTAATGGACTCAGTACAAATGCTAGAACACAACCCTAATCACAATAGACAAAAAGCTGCGCAAGAGAGCTCTCCAAAAACTTGAAATTTTTCTCCATAAACTCAATTCTGAAAACAAGGTTAGAGGGCGATTAAAGACCTAATTTTCATTCCAATAGCTTCCTCAAGGATTACTGATCACATTCCAATCAGAAACATCCATTCAGACTCCAAGAATTGGTAACATGAACGCAAGCTGTGTCAAGAAAATTCCATAATCGTATATCATATTCCATGCATTCTTTGTGAAATTTAATTGTGGATTTATATTCCTCATGATATTCTGATGCTAACCAACATAATTAATCGCGTTTTTGTGCTGTATACTTGATTTCACCATTGTTGATATTTAGGGTTTACAGAGCTTCAAAATAGGGCTTTTATAATGGGGAAAAATTAGCCCACGAAACCATGACCATTCAACTCAGGATGCTCTGACGGTCATAAGGGAGCCCTCGCGATCAATTTATGAACCCTATAGCGCTATTCGCTATTTTCTCTAAAACCACCTAATGGAACGCGTCTAAAACTGTTGCTCTATACTCTTGTTTCAGAAAAAAAAATAAAACACGCGAGGAAGATGATGTGTTGGCTAACGTTGGTTGGTTCTTTTAAATTTCGCGCGCTTTGATCCACTAACGCGTTGCTTTCTTTTATATTATTTATTTTTTATTTATATATCAAACGCGTTGACATGGCTCAGTGGCACAGGTGTTGATTGGTGATGCTAGAGACCTGGGTTCGAGCCCCAGGTCTGTATTATTCTTCATATTATTTTTCAATCCAGGTTCACATGCCGTTCCACTTACTGAGGACTATGATGCACTTCCAAATCAAGTGTGACACGTCCCCCTGGAGATCAAACCAAAGGCCTAGATCTGAAGCACATCATGAGCATAGGTCAACGCTTCAGCATGCTAGCAAAAAAGTCCAAACAGGCCAATGCTATTGGGCCAGGATTCTTGGATCTATACCTCCAATTTGGGACTTCCACCCCCCTGGTTTGCAATTTTCCATATTTTTCTTATATTTTATTTTCAATTGTTATTTTATTTTCTTTATTGTTTTAATTTAATTAATTATTTTTTACAAAATACAAAAACATCATAAAAAATCAGAAAAGACAAAAAACATAATAAATATTTTATTTTAATATTTTCTTGTAAATAATTGTATGTAAATAAATTTAGTTTTAATTTAGGGTTTTAATTTTAATTCCTTTTAAATAAAAAATACAAAATATAGAATTAGGTTTAATTAATTTTTATTCCTTTTTTTTTTATTTTTTTCTTTTTTTACCATAATATTATTTATTTTATTTATTTTTATAATTAATTTGCATATAAATAAAATTAGGTTTCATTTAGGTTAAAAACTTCAATATTTTTCTTAATGATTTAAAAATAATTAGAATTAGGTTTAACATTTTATTTTAATTTTAAATTAATTCTTTTTCTCATTAAATACTAAAAACACCAAAAAACAAATTCTTTCCTTATTTTAATTTTCATTAATTCCTCATTAATTGTAATATTTTGCAAAAGGGTCCAACGCCCTTATTTCGTTCTTAACCTCTTATTAATTCGCGTATTTATTTTATTTCATTTAAATAATTATGTACCTCTCCCGAAGTCTTGTAATTACTTCTCGTACTTTTCAATCTTTTTACTTCGTTTATTTACTTTTCTGTCAAATCGGGTCCGGGTTAATTTTGGCGATGTGGACCCGCGCCATTTGTAATAGCTGTAGATTTACTTTTCCTCGCAAATATTTTAACTGTTAAACAAAGCATGCAAGAATGAATGGCCTTGAATAAAAACAAGCGTAGAACACCAATAACATGACAAGATAAGTGCAAATGAAAACGACACACAAATCACACACCACCCCTAGGGTACGCCTCACTGTTGCCTTGCCTTCGAAAGGTGATCGTCGGTAGAGGATGTCTTAGTAAGTCCTCATGATCCGGGAACCTGGCATGAGGGTAGCTTCTAAGGTGTCTTCCTATTGCTCTGGTGATCACCATGTCCCGAACCTCGAATTGACCCGAACACCTCCAACGGTGGTGCTACCTACCTCTCAATGGTGGGATGGCACTACTTTAAAGGACATCTACACAGACGAATTCCTTAGGGTAGGTAGACGACTCTAGATACTTGCTCTAATTTCAAAAACAAATCAAAAAATACTTTTCACACCGACACCTTTTCAAAAAGCTTTCGAAAGCAACTTTTCAAACACTCTTGAGGACTGATACAAGAGTCATTCAGAAATCTTTCAAAGAAACTTTTTCAAACCCACTCACATTTGAAAAGCAAACAAATTTTGAAAACACAATGAGCAAGTATCTAAGAGCCCATGGATAACCATGGATAGAAAGGGTGCTAACACCTTCCCTTTCTATAATCTACCTCCCGAACCGAGAGCAATCTCTTTAAGGAATTTTTCTGTGCTTTTGTCCTTTCCATTTGGAGAAAATAAAAGACGGTGGCGACTCTTGCTTCCGCGACATTTCGCAAACCAGCGTTAAACAGTCAGTTCCAGATCCACCGATCACAGAACTGGCGACTCTGCTGGGGAAAAACTTAAAGTGGGGTGTACCTTAGGGCTAGGTGATAACTATGTTTTCAATTGTCTTCTTTGCTTGCTTTATTATTGTGGGTTGCTTGGGAGTTCTATAGATCCTAACCCGGATCTGGGGGATACCTTTCTTAGAAAGTAGCAACAAGACTGTGAGGGAACTGTGCGGGGTATACCGACATGGTTGAAACAGTCTGCTACGTTGATGTGGCACTTTGGTGTGTACCGGTAACCCTTGAGTTCAGTCAAGGAGAGTACGGGGCCTCCGCGTGGTGTCGTGAAGCATCAACAGACCTTAGGAACCTTAATTGAACTATCTTGGCCTCTTTAGGGTAGTGAGATAACTGACTTTGGTGCAGTCCGAGGTTGGTTGATACTCGATACTACACTCAATTGAGGGTTGCTTTCCTGGAATATTTCGGTCGCCAGTTCAGTGGCTAAATCGAAACGATGAACAATGAAAGCAATCCCGTGATATTGGGACCCTTAGAACCCGGTTACTTCTAATAGGACAGGTTGAGCCCACCAACTTCAAGAGGGTACTACCCAGACCCCATGCTGGCCTAAACCCTAAGGGTTTCTCTTGTGTGACTTGTGTGCCTTCCAACTTGACTACTTGCATGCTTGTTATCTGACACTTGAGTTTCCCTTGCAGGTTTTGTTTATAGTCCTTAATAGGGACTCATAACAGGGTGTACTAACTACTTGCAGGTTTTGTTTATAGTCCTTAATTGGGACTCATGACAGGTTTTACTTGAGTTTCTTGCAGGTTTTGGTTTGCAGTCCTTAATTGGGACTCATAACAGGGTTACTTACATTACCCCATGCATCATGACATCATACCATTGCATACATCCTAACCCATTTCAAGGATCTCAAGGGTTTGTGATGCAGGTCATGATGAATCAAACATCTAGCAAGGGGCAAAGAGGATTTATTTTCCCCTAGCCAAAGTTGTCAGGGGCTATGACCCACTTGATATGGTGAGCTTTGACACTTGAAGAAAGTTCCTCTAGCCAAAGTTGTCAGGGGCTGTGACCCACTAGATATGGTGAGCCTTTGACCCTTGACGAAGGACTCCCAACAATTTGAAGTTCTTTCAATCAAGCTACCGGATCCAAATGCTAACAAATTTTTTTGTCTACCCCGCGAGGTCCTTGAAAACATTACATGCATGTCAGACATCTCATTGCATTGCAGGTATCCCTTTGACAGGTTGCTTACCCTTCTTCGCTGTTTATTTCAGCCGATCGCCATGAATCCTGAATCATCAGCTGAGCAGTCCATCAAGGCCCTCCAGGCTCAGAATGCCCAGTTCCAAGGGCTGATCATGAATTTGACCCAGGGGCAACAAGATCTGAAGGATCTGCTCTTGAAGAAGGAAAAGAAGAAGAAGAGGACTGTTTTGTTCAGCCCTAGACGCAGATCTAGGAATACACCGCAGACTGAAATTGAGAGGACTACTCCATCTGTGAGGGAAAGCAGTTACCATGAGAGAGAGGTGCCTAGTCCAGTGGTCTCCGACAACGAGACATATTTCAACGACGAACAGTACCCTCCGGCTGAGGACAAGTACAAGCAGTTGGAAGACCGTTTGAATGCTATGGAAATACAACAGGTACCTGGGCTGGATTTTGGAGATCTGGGTTTGTCAACTGGTGTGATTATTCCTCGGAAGTTCAAAGCACCATCCTTTACCAAGTATGACGGGGCGTCTTGTCCCAAGTTACATCTCAGGTCCTATGTTCGGAAGATTCAACCATATACGGTGGACAAGAATTTGTGGATCCACTTCTTCCAGGAGAGTCTTTCAGGGACTCATCTCGAATGGTTCTATCAGCTAGATGGGACCAAGGTTCGTAACTGGGAGGAGTTGGCTACTGCTTTCTACAAGCAGTATCAATATAATGCCGACCTTGCCCCCACGCGTACCCAACTCCAGGGTATGTCGTTAGGATCAAGTGAATGTTTTAAAGAATATGCGCAGAAATGGAGGGATCTTGCTGGAAGGGTACAACCACCTCTGACTGATCGGAAACTTGTCGATATGTTCTTGGGGACCCTGTCTGGTCTGTTCTACAACCACCTAATTGGGAATTCGTCTGCTGGATTCACAGATCTTATCTTGACTGGAGAGCGAATAGAAGCTGGCATCCGGTCTGGGAAAATTCAAGAGGCTGCACCTTCTGATAAAAAGCCTCATCATGGAAAGAAAGAATCCAATGCTGTGCACGGTAAAAAGAGTCGTCATGAGGTAGGGGCAATCCAGATCTCCAATCCTGGACCTGCTCAACAAGGACAGGGGCAGCAGCGCAAGGAGAAACGACAGTACACCAAAATCAACATGTCGCTGGATCAAGCACTGCAACAAATGTTGAAGGCAGGGCTGATCACCTTAAGGGCTCCTCTTCGGAATCCAAACACTTCTGCTCCCAACTATCATCCCAATGATAGGTGCGCATATCATTCTGATAGCCCGGGGCATACTACGGACAACTGCTGGCCTCTCAAGAACAAGATTCAAGACATGATCGACGTCGGGGAGATTCAGTTTGAAGTGCCTGAGACTCCGAACATAATCACTGCTCCGTTGCCCAATCATTGAAGCCTTTTGTCTATTTGAATTGTTGAGTTGTATTTTTCTTTGCTTATACAAACAATTAATGTCATAGCAAACTCTTTTATCCTATCAATGCATCGCATACGTCTGTTTTGGGAATTAATACAATTGTTCTCATTATGTTCAAATTTCTTTTCATATTTTTTCTGATGTCAACTCTGGATCTAAAATTCTAAGCCTCTTGAGGGAGGATGACGAAAACGATACCACGATCTACAGTATGCTTTTTGTAGGTGTTTAGGTATTGGCTTGCATTTTTGGTAAATTCCAAGTGTATGTGTGAATGTCATGACTGATGTCATAACATTCTAGTTCAGGTTGTACTAACTCTTTAGGTACATGTGCAGAAAAATATTGTAACTCCAATACTGATGTTTATAAGTGTGTATCTGAGCATGTTTGCAAAATGATCACATTTTGCTAATCAGTAGACAGGTTTTTCTCAGATGTCATAACAGATGTTATGACATCCTGTTCTGAACTAGCAGGATTACAGGATTGGATAAGTCTGAGTTTTTTCAGGAAATAACTCAGTCCTTCCTAAACAGAATCCTGCGTTTTCTGAGGAGTAACCTAGCTCAATCCTAACCTGATCAACAAAGTACTGTGACCTGGTCTTTAGGTCAAACGGAATCAACCCTAGGTTTTTGGAAACCCTAACTGAAGTTGCAGCTGCTATATATTCAACAGAGCTACGGTTTTTGAAGGCATCCCTGCTGATTGATTAGAAGATCAATTTTGTAATCTGTATAGATTTGTTTATTGTACTCCAAGCAATTATCATTGTGATAAGTGCCTTGGAATAGGTTTCAATTGTAAGGGTTGTGTAGCACTCAAAGCTTTGAAGCAAGAGTGTTTGAATGTTACTTGACTAAAGCTGTGAAGCAGAGTCAAGTTAGTTGTGTACATCACTCAAAGCTGTGAAGCACGAGTGATTGTGTTACTTGATTAAAAAGCTGTGAAGCTTAATCAAGTGTGTGTTTTGAAGAGTGTCTTCATCAATTCTCAAGTCAAATTGGTTTATGTATCACTGCTGTGATTGAGGGGGAGTGAGTAGGAACTCAGGTTTAAGTTGTAACTTAGATTAGAATTGCATTGGGTAGGTCTTAAGTGAAGGAGATAAACTGGTTGGTTTATTCCTGAATTAACATCTCTTATAGTGGATTCTCTCCCTGGCTTGGTAGCCCCCAGAGTAGGTGTTGTTGCACACTGAACTGGGTAAACAATTGACTGTGTTATTTACTGCTTTTGTATTTACTGTCATATAGTAAGTCAGATACGGTGTCATAACATTGGACGTGACATTGAGTATCTGTAGCCAGAATTTCAATTGGCATCAGAGCAGGCACCCTGCCTGTATTACTGGGTGAGATCTAGGGATATCACTTTCTGGCACTATGGACAAAGAAGGAGTTTTTGGAAATAGACCACCCATTCTGGATGGAACTAATTATGACTACTGGAAACCTCGTATGATTGCCTTCCTAAAATCTCTGGACAAAAAGGCTTGGAGAGCTGCTGACAAAGGATGGATTCATCCCACCATAACTGAAAGAGATGGGACAATCAGTCTGAAGCCTGAGGAAGATTGGAGTAAAGAAGAAGATGAGTTAGCTCTGGGAAATTCAAAAGCCTTAAATGCCTTGTTCAATGGAATTGATAGAAACATCTTCAGACTAGTACATCAATATGAACTGGCCAAGGAAGTTTGGGACACCCTCAAAACTACTCATGAGGGCACTTCCAAAGTAAAGATGTCAAGGCTTCAGATGTTGACCACTAAGTTTGAGAATCTAAAAATGATGGAAGATGAAACCATCCATGAATTTCACATGAACATCTTGGAGATTGCCAACACCTCAGGAGCACTGGGAGAAAAAATGTCAGAAGAAAAACTGGTGAGGAAGATTCTCAGATCCTTGCCTAAAAGATTTGCAATGAAGGTAACTGCCATAGAGGAAGCCCAGGACATTAGCAAGTTAAAAGTGGATGAACTTATTGGGTCTCTTCAGACTTTTGAGATGGGGATCACTGATAATGGTGACAAGAAGAACAAAAGCATAGCACTTGTAACCAACACTGATGTTGAACACAAGGAGGATGAAGAAGAAAACATATCAGAAGCCATTGCCATGCTTGGAAGACAGTTCAACAGGCTCATCAAAAGAATGGACCCAAAGTCAAGGTCTAATGTTCATAACATTCCTTCTGACATTGACAGTTCCAGCAGAAGACCAAGGTCAGAAGATAAGGAAAACCAAGGCAGAGGAATTCAATGCCATGGATGTGAAGGATATGGACATATTCGAGCTGAATTTCCTACCTTTCTTAAGAAGCAAAAGAAAGGAATGACTGTTACTTGGTCTGACTATGATTCAGAAAGCAATTCTGAAGAAGAATCTGCCAAACTAGTTACTGCCCTAACTAGTGTTTGTACTTCTGAAAGTGACACCAGTGATGAAGAAGTAACATTTGAAGAACTGGCTGATACCTACAAGAAATTGTGTATCAGAAGTGGTGAAGTCTGTGTGCAAAATGAGAAACAATCAAAACTCATTGTAAAGCTAGAGGCTGAAAAGAGGGAAAATCTTGAAACTATAGGTCTTTTAGAAGGAAAAGTTCAACTGCTGAACTCACAACTGAATCAAATGACCAAATCTGTCAAGATGTTGACCAATGGAACAGACAAATTGGAAGAGATCCTTCAGGCTGGTCAAAATGTGGGAAATAAATCTGGCCTAGGATTTGTGGAAACAAAGAAATTTGGTACCGGGAAGCAAATGTCAAAACGAATGTCTCCACATTACTCTCAACATCAGGGACAGAGACATATGAAGAAAAGGTACCAAAGATGGAGATGTCATCATTGTGGGAAATATGGTCACATAAAGCCCTTCTGCTTCAGACTACATGGATATCCTAATCAGAACTCAGATGTCAAACCTAAGTCTAAAAAGGTACCACACGCTCCTCAATGGAAGAAAAAGGCTACTGCACTGATAGCACACACTTCCCTGAAGATCACAGCAAAGGAAGATTGGTACTTTGACAGTGGATGTTCCAGACACATGACTGGATTCAAAAATCTCCTCAATAATGTTATGCCTCACACCACCAGTTTTGTGACCTTTGGAGATGGTGCTAAAGGAGAAATCAAAGGAGTTGGTAATTTGGACTACCCTGGAGTTCCAAGTCTGAATAAGGTACTGCTGGTAAAAGGGTTGACTACTAATCTCATCAGCATCAGTCAATTATGTGATCTAGGATTCATGGTCAACTTCTCAAGATCTGAATGTCTAGTGTTTAATGAAAAACTAGATATTGTAATGAGAGGAATCAAATCCAAAAATAACTGTTATGTGTGGCAGCCTGAGAACACTGATATCTCCACTATGAGTCAAATCATCAAAGAAGAAAAAGAGATGAAACAGTGGCAGCATAAACTTGAAGGGATGAAAAGAGCTATTCCTATGGAAGATGTCAGAAGAACTCCTAAACTACAGGCTGATAATATATGTGATGTGGCAAAGAACAAGTCTCATAATTTCGGTTCTCAAAAATTCTGGTCAACACAGATGCTACCTGAAGACAATGTTACACAAGATGTTGTGACATTGTGGTGTGATAATCTGAAAACATTCAACATTTCCTTGAACCCTATTGACTTTGGAGAGAAGAAGTCATTTGAACTGGAACATAGTTTCTCTAAGCTTCAGCTAACTGATTCTTCTACCAAGGCGCTTGTTGGAAATAAACTTGAAAATTTGAGGGGCAGATTGGGTATTCACCAACATGAGAAATTATAGCAATTAGTTTTGCTGAAAACAAGGGTTGAAGGGATTAATTCTATTAAGTCTATATTTAGTGGGTTAATCATATTCATTCACAATTCCTTCAAAAACCTTCAGAAGTTGAAAAGACTCCCTTGTACTCCCTATCTCTCTGATCCTTGCAACCTGTTTTCTTCTCCCAATCAAAGAGTTTTCTCAAACTGCTACTGCTACTCAACGTTAAACACAATGTCTCAGACATCATCTTCCACCATGGCGGCTTCGTCTCACTCATCATCGTCATCATCTGATCAAGATTCTAGGGCAATCACTACATGCATAGAATCTGAAGTTCTTGAGGTCACTCCTCTCAGGGAGATGGCAACTGACCCAGCCAGAGTCAAAAAGCTCAGGACCAGACATGCAGGAAGAGCTCAAGCTACAGTCTCTGGTAATTCTTCTCTTCCTTCGTCTTCTACACCTAATAAAGAAGGATCAGTTCAAGTACACCAAGCTATTGCTAGACTAGTTTCTAGCATTCTGAGTGGCAACCAATCTGTACCAGGGATTTCTATCCCTTTGAATCAATCAGAAAGTCCAAATGTGGAAGGTTCTGAAAATATAGATGTCACTAAGGATGTTGTGACACCAAAAGACAACATTCAAAAGGCTGCTGATCCACCTATCATTGATGTGGATGAAGATTACTCAGATAATGAACTGATTGCAAATGTGAACCCTAGCATTGCTAGGAGATTGATGAAAAGAAAGAGTAGTGAGACTGTTAAACCTGATGCTAAGAAATCCAAGGCTGAAGGGTTGGCTGAGAAAATTCAGACAAAAGGGAAGAAGGCACAGGTGCAGACTGCTAGACAACCAATCTCCAAGAAAAGAAAAGAACCAGAAACTTCTGATTCTGATGATGAATCAGAATTTGAGATTGACATTGACAATACTCCCATCAGAAGGAAGCTCCCCTCCAGCAAGATTGCTAGAGTGCCTGAAGTGCCAACTGACAACATCTCCTTTCATCATCCTGATAATGCAAACAGATGGAAGTATGTTTGCTTGAAGAGAATAGCCTTGGAGAGAGAACTCAACAATGATGCCTTGGAGTGCAAAGACATCATGGAGCTGATCAGGAATGCTGGGCTAATGAAGACAGTGATGAAGTTTAGCAAATGTTATGAAAATCTGGTTAAGGAGTTTGTAGTGAACTTGTCCAATGATTGTGCTGATGGGAGGTCAGCTGACTTTGAGAGTGTGTTTGTTAGAGGAAGAAGGGTCAAGTTCTCTCCATCAGAAATCAACAAGTTTCTTGGAAGAACAAATAAGGACTGTCCTGATCTAGAGGCAACTGACAATGAAGTATGTTTGACCATCACTGCCAGGCAAGTAAAGTGCTGGCCATTGAAAGGGAAGTTGAATGCTAGTAAACTCAGCATGAAATTTGCCATCTTGCATAAAATAGGTGCAGCAAACTGGGTGCCTACAAATCACAAATCAACCATCTCCACAGGATTGGGGAGATTCATCTATGCTGTAGGAACCAAGACTGCCTTTGACTATGGAAGGTACATCTTTGAACAAACCTTGAAGCATGCTGGCAGTTATGCTGTCAAAGGACCAATTGCTTTTCCCTCCCTCCTTTGTGGAATCATCCTTGCACAATACCCTGACATCCTTGTAGCAAGAGATACAGTCTGCAAAAGAGCCCCTGCCCTTGGCCTGCACTACAAACTGTTTCAGGGATCCCATGCTCCAGACATTGTCATAACATCAGCTGAGACATCGTCTGCAAAGATCCAGTCCAAAACATCAGATGTCATAGCTGTTTTAAAAGAAACTTGCAAAGATCTGGATGCTATAAAAAGGACCCTAGAAGCTCTAATTGCCAGGCTAGAAAAGGAAGAAGCTGAAGAAAGCAGGAGGGAAGAAGATGAAGGACAGCTCAACATTGAAGAAATTGGCTCCTCTGAGTCTGATGACAGTGCTTGAAGGATGATTGCTACTTGGTGGTGTTGCTGGTGGAGTTTGGAAGTATGTTCTGCTGTTGTCTGCTGCTGATCTCATTATTTTGTCTTGGATAACTGTATAACTTTATAAACATGTAATCTTTGGCCCATTTGTGGCTAAAGTGGGGGAGAATATTTTTGGTACTGCTTAATTAGTACTTAACACTATATTTTTCTGCTGTCACTTATTTCTGCTGCTATCTATCTATCTCTGATTGTTTAGGGACTTTAGCCAAAAATCTGCCAAAGGGGGAGTTTGTAGGTGTTTAGGTATTGGCTTGCATTTTTGGTAAATTCCAAGTGTATGTGTGAATGTCATGACTGATGTCATAACATTCTAGTTCAGGTTGTACTAACTCTTTAGGTACATGTGCAGAAAAATATTGTAACTCCAATACTGATGTTTATAAGTGTGTATCTGAGCATGTTTGCAAAATGATCACATTTTGCTAATCAGTAGACAGGTTTTTCTCAGATGTCATAACAGATGTTATGACATCCTGTTCTGAACTAGCAGGATTACAGGATTGGATAAGTCTGAGTTTTTTCAGGAAATAACTCAGTCCTTCCTAAACAGAATCCTGCGTTTTCTGAGGAGTAACCTAGCTCAATCCTAACCTGATCAACAAAGTACTGTGACCTGGTCTTTAGGTCAAACGGAATCAACCCTAGGTTTTTGGAAACCCTAACTGAAGTTGCAGCTGCTATATATTCAACAGAGCTGCGGTTTTTGAAGGCATCCCTGCTGATTGATTAGAAGATCAATTTTGTAATCTGTATAGATTTGTTTATTGTACTCCAAGCAATTATCATTGTGATAAGTGCCTTGGAATAGGTTTCAATTGTAAGGGTTGTGTAGCACTCAAAGCTTTGAAGCAAGAGTGTTTGAATGTTACTTGACTAAAGCTGTGAAGCAGAGTCAAGTTAGTTGTGTACATCACTCAAAGCTGTGAAGCACGAGTGATTGTGTTACTTGATTAAAAAGCTGTGAAGCTTAATCAAGTGTGTGTTTTGAAGAGTGTCTTCATCAATTCTCAAGTCAAATTGGTTTATGTATCACTGCTGTGATTGAGGGGGAGTGAGTAGGAACTCAGGTTTAAGTTGTAACTTAGATTAGAATTGCATTGGGTAGGTCTTAAGTGAAGGAGATAAACTGGTTGGTTTATTCCTGAATTAACATCTCTTATAGTGGATTCTCTCCCTGGCTTGGTAGCCCCCAGAGTAGGTGTTGTTGCACACTGAACTGGGTAAACAATTGACTGTGTTATTTACTGCTTTTGTATTTACTGTCATATAGTAAGTCAGATACGGTGTCATAACATTGGACGTGACATTGAGTATCTGTAGCCAGAATTTCACTTTTGAATAGACCCTGCTGATGAGGTACAGGCATTGTTTCAATCCCTAAACACTGGAGTTATAAGGATGATAATCCCTCGTCAACCCCTCTGAGCCAAAGAAGTAGGAGTTTTTCTTTTCAAAATTTAAAACCCTTTATCATAACCTGGGGCAGGGTAGTTCTCTCAGTTGATCCAAGTGCATAACAAATGGCACCAAAGGAGTCCTTACAAAACAAAAGACAGTGATGGTTCTGAATAAATAACAAGGACAGGCAGTCATTATCTCAAAAAATGAAAAACCCATTAAGTCAAAACCCATGAAGGAGACTTACAAAACTGGGGCATCCCGCTGACTGTAATCACAAAAGAAACAGTTCAGGCAAAAAAGAAAGGGATAACAAAAAATCAAGAAAGAGGTCTCACAAACCCTCAACCAAAGCAAAAAATGACTGCCTATTCAGAATAAATCATCAATATCTGAACCATCATTGGAACATCAGGACAAAAACTCAAACAAGGTCTAACGCACGATCAACTGAGCTTAGGTTTGAAGAACATCACGAAGAGCGGGTGGGTACAAATAATTTGAGCCTTTATCCTTTGTTTCTTAAACCGTGAACCAGGCCACACTATAACCCTCAAAAGTCCTAGCTGAAGCATGGGTTAGCTCGAAAGCATACTGTCACGAAAGGTATCCTGACTCCTTAAGGCCTACGGTAAATACGGAGTTGACATCACGTTTTACAAACATTCACTTGTTTTATGAAAAAAGAATGCATTTTCAAAATCTTCGAGACAGACATAAGCTTTGCATTTTTAACATAACTTTGTTTGCATATGACTTTTTGTTTGAACATCATAGAAATTCGCATGACGAAAGTCTAATGAACAAGAGTATCTCCAATCAAGGGGCACGGCATGATCATGGTCTACCATCCGGGGCAGTTAAGTCAAGATCAAGAGAATCTCTCAAAAGGCCAAAAAGCCTGGGGCATATCTCTGCCTGAGCCACTTGGGGCACTCCAGCAACGGATCTTGCACGATCAGACACCTTCTGGTAATATGGCAACACAAGCAGCCAGGGGCACCTACCTGCATTCTAAGAGCGTGGACATAGTCGAAAAATACTATGCAAAATCAAAGACCCGCTAGGTTGACACACCTAGGCAAAAATAAGGGCTTCCCGGCGAACCAAAAGGGTTCGGGCAAAATGAAGGGGTGAAATGAAAAAAATCTGTACACCCGGCAAGTCGAAAACCTGAAAAGGCGGCTTGAGCAAAAATGGGTATCCCGGTGGACTGAAAACCCGAAAGGGCGGTCCAGGCAAAAGTTAGGGATTAAAGCGTACGACTATGTCCTGCCATCTGTCTACCAGAAGAAGGTTTGTCCATCAACAACTATCAGCACCCCACAAGGGCCTCCCCCATAGAAACAGGGGCAATAAAGAGTGGTCTAAGCAATCTGATTGTTCTATCCTCCAAGGTATCAGGGTAGGTCCCGTTGAAGAACATAACCAATACAGTTCAATACTTCCCCAGGAGAGTCCAATCCAGCTTCCCCAGGAAAGTTGGAATCCATCTCCCCAAGCAGTAAGCTTATCCCCAGTTGATTTTGGAAGCTTATCCTCGCAGAGCACGAATGCGTCTCCCGGCTTTATTCAAAGAGTTATTTCCTTAACAGGATATAACTGGGTTATCCTCAGCCAAAAGCCACGGAAAGATCGTCGTCGACACAGTCTTCTTACCCCAGCGAAGTCCATCAACACTTCCAACAACAAGGGTATCCCCAGCAAATTAATATCAACACTCAGCAAGGCATCCCTCTTCCCACAGAGTATTGCTTCCCAGCATGGTCGCTAGAGTATTTTTCTCCCCGCAGAGTAATTCATGCGCCAAGTTTATTCCCCAATAGAGTTATCTTCTCCTACCGATATACTTGCAACTATCATCCCCAGCGGAGGCAAATCTATTCTTCAACATCAGCCCAGGAGTGACTTTCTGGCACCCGTCAAGGATTTATTTACTTAGACAAAAATACATTCATGAACATTACATCTTCATACCTTACAGCATGCATATGCATCATACTACACGAATCTCATTAATTTTGAAGACATACAGTTCATGCATCATGATTTTGCATACAATTATGTTTTGCCTTTTCAGGAAAAAGATCAATACAAAAATGATTACTATCAACTATCGCAATTCTTTCTAGATATAGTTTCAGATATGACCCAGAGATGGTGACGTTCTGATACTGCTTCCAGATTTCCTTCTAGATATAGTTTCAGATATGACCCAGAGATGGTGACGTTCTGATACTGCTTCCAGATTTCCTTCTAGATATAGTTTCAGATATGACCCAGAGATGGTGACGTTCTGATACTGCTTCCAGATTTCCTTCTAGATATAGTTTCAGATATGACCCAGATATGGCGACGTTCTGATACTGCTTCCAGATTTCCTTCTAGATATAGTTTCAGATATGACCCAGAGATGGTGACGTTCTGATACTGCTTCCAGATTTACTTCTAGATATAGTTTCAGATATGACCCAGATATGGTGACGTTCTGATACTGCTTCCAGATTTCCTTCCAGATATAGTTTCAGATGTAAACCAGATATGGTGACGTTCTGATGCTGCTTCCAGATTTCCTTCTAGATATAGTTTCAGATGTAAACTAGATATGGTGACGTTCTGATACTGCTTCCAGATTTCCTTCCAGATATAGTTTCAGATGTAAACCAGATATGGTGACGTTCTGATACTGCTTCCAGATTTCCTTCCAGATATAGTCCAGATATGAACCAGATATGGCGATATTCTGACACTTATTCCAGTTGAAGACATTTCAAGACCTAGACCGGTTCAGTTAATCGACCCTAAGATTCTCTGTTGTTATCCCGTCCAAGGCCTTCTCTAGTCCAGCTAAATCGACTCCCAACAGATTTTTATGATGAAGACTCAGTAGAAGTTATTTAGTCTCCTACGGTCCCCTCTCCGACAGTGCGTGAGGTGGTAATTCCTTTTTCAGATGTTTCCCTCTCCGACGGTGAGTGAGGTGATTCCCTTTCAGATTATAATTTCCTATAGTTCCCTCTCCGACGGTGAGTGAGGTGACTCCCTTTCAGATTATAATGACCTATGGTTCTCTTCCCGATCCTGCGAAGATGGTATGTCCCACCAAGATTTTCTCAACGAGCGTTGTTGAAGTTAAAATCACCCAAGGTTCTCTTACCATTCATGCTAAGGTGGTAACCATCTCTGGTTCATTCATCATCTTTTGAAGCTCCAGACCCAGCTCCTGCAACCAGTCAGGACACATCTATACCAACCATCTGAAAACCAGTTCTTGCAACGTGTCAGGTACTCATTTTTCTTTTGCAGGTATGCAAGTTCTCGCTAAGGAATCTCTTATGCGATCAACATCCAGATGGCATCTATAAGCCCATCATCCTGCTCATCAACCTCTAAATGGCATCTATAAGCCCATTCCACCATCACTGCTACTATGTGAGTGCAAATTTCTGGGCACTCTAGTGTTCAATCATCTTCTACCCTCGGATTACGAAAGGCACGTCAGCCAATCTGCATCCTCAGGTCTAAGAAGATTGAACAGGGGCAACTGTTGTACCCCAAAATTTGCCCTCCCATATTCTCCAAGAAATTGCAAAGTCAAGCTGCAAAATTCCCCAAGGGTTGCACAGTGCAAAGGTCTCCTATACAGTCAAAACTAGGGTTTGTGTGCTGATCAAGAAAATGAAGTTTTCAAAGGTCCAATCAAGTCTCACATGCTTACAAACATGGTCAAGCATCCTCATATCAAGTTTCAAGGCATTCAGCACAAAATTGCACAGTCAAAACCCTAAATTGCACTACAGTCAACTGTAGGGGCAAAATGGTCATTTGACAGTCAAAAGTTCAAATTTTTGGTCAGCATATCATTTTGAAGCCACAAACATCATTTGATCAATGCTTGATCATGATTCTCAAAATTTGGCTCAGAAATCATCAAGATGCAAAAGTTTCCTTATTTTGACAGCTGAAAAAGTCAACTGAAATTGACCAGGGCATAACTTTCACATGGATTATCAGAAAAATTCCATCCAAAGCTCATTTTGAAGAGAAAGACATTTCCTACAACTCATCTTCATACTTCAAGTCCAAGAAATGCTCTCACAAAAAGTTATCAATTTCAACATTATAGGTCATTTTCAAAAGTCAACAAAAAGGGACTTTAAGTCAAAGGCCATAACTTGAGATTGGTAAATCCAAATGACATGGGACCAAGGACATTGGTTAGAGGACTCAAAGACCTTTCCAAAATGTCCAAGAACATGAGAAAATATTAAAAATTGAGCAAGTTATGCCTTGTGGAAGTTGGGAAATGTTTGGATATTTTGAAAAGTCAACTTTGATCCAAATGACCTAAAATTGCTAATGGGCCCATTTTTCTTCCATAATTCATCACCCAAGCATGTGCACGACTACTTGGCCCAAAGGGAAGTATTTTCTCATTTTTTATTTATTTATTTGAATTATTATTCATATTAATTCATTTAAATCATTTAAATATATGAAAAATATCTAACTTGACCTAACCAATCTTTTTATACATGTTTTGGACTCAATATTTCGTGCTTAGCTAAATGTGGAAAGATTTGGAGCAAATTGATCATAATTGACCTAAGAACACATGGAAAAGATATGAAAAGATCCTTAAGAAAATCAAATTTCCAAAACAATGAATGCCATGGATTTGATTGGTTTTTGTTAACCTAATGGACTCAGTACAAATGCTAGAACACAACCCTAATCACAATAGACAAAAAGCTGCGCAAGAGAGCTCTCCAAAAACTTGAAATTTTTCTCCATAAACTCAATTCTGAAAACAAGGTTAGAGGGCGATTAAAGACCTAATTTTCATTCCAATAGCTTCCTCAAGGATTACTGATCACATTCCAATCAGAAACATCCATTCAGACTCCAAGAATTGGTAACATGAACGCAAGCTGTGTCAAGAAAATTCCATAATCGTATATCATATTCCATGCATTCTTTGTGAAATTTAATTGTGGATTTATATTCCTCATGATATTCTGATGCTAACCAACATAATTAATCGCGTTTTTGTGCTGTATACTCGATTTCACCATTGTTGATATTTAGGGTTTACAGAGCTTCAAAATAGGGCTTTTGTAATGGGGAAAAATTAGCCCACGAAACCATGACCATTCAACTCAGGATGCTCTGACGGTCATAAGGGAGCCCTCGCGATCAATTTATGAACCCTATAGTGCTATTTGCTATTTTCTCTAAAACCACCTAATGGAACGCGTCTAAAACCGTTGCTCTATACTCTTGTTTCAGAAAAAAAATAAAACACGCGAGGAAGATGATGTGTTGGCTAACGTTGGTTGGTTCTTTTAAATTTCGCGCGCTTTGATCCGCTAACGCGTTGCTTTCTTTTATATTATTTATTTGTTATTTATATATCAAACGCGTTGACATGGCTCAGTGGCACAGGTGTTGATTGGTGATGCTAGAGACCTGGGTTCGAGCCCCAGGTCTGTATTATTCTTCATATTATTTTTCAATCCAGGTTCACATGTCGTTCCACTTACTGAGGACTATGATGCACTTCCAAATCAAGTGTGACACGTCCCCCTGGAGATCAAACCAAAGGCCTAGATCTGAAGCACATCATGAGCATAGGTCAACGCTTCAGCATGCTAGCAAAAAAGTCCAAACATGCCAATGCTATTGGGCCAGGATTCTTGGATCTATACCTCCAATTTGGGACTTCCACCCCCCTGGTTTGCAATTTTCCATATTTTTCTTATATTTTATTTTCAATTGTTATTTTATTTTCTTTATTGTTTTAATTTAATTAATTATTTTTTACAAAATACAAAAACATCATAAAAAATCAGAAAAGACAAAAAACATAATAAATATTTTATTTTAATATTTTCTTGTAAATAATTGTATGTAAATAAATTTAGTTTTAATTTAGGGTTTTAATTTTAATTCCTTTTAAATAAAAAATACAAAATATAGAATTAGGTTTAATTAATTTTTATTCCTTTTTTTTATTTTTTTCTTTTTTTACCATAATATTATTTATTTTATTTATTTTTATAATTAATTTGCATATAAATAAAATTAGGTTTCATTTAGGTTAAAAACTTCAATATTTTTCTTAATGATTTAAAAATAATTAGAATTAGGTTTAACATTTTATTTTAATTTTAAATTAATTCTTTTTCTCATTAAATACTAAAAACACCAAAAAAACAAATTCTTTCCTTATTTTAATTTTCATTAATTCCTCATTAATTGTAATATTTTGCAAAAGGGTCCAACGCCCTTATTTTGTTCTTAACCTCTTATTAATTCGCGTATTTATTTTATTTCATTTAAATAATTATGTACCTCTCCCGAAGTCTTGTAATTACTTCTCGTACTTTTCAATCTTTTTACTTCGTTTATTTACTTTTCTGTCAAATCGGGTCCGGGTTAATTTTGGCGATGTGGACCCGCGCCATTTGTAATAGCTGTAGATTTACTTTTCCTCTCAAATATTTTAACTGTTAAACAAAGCATGCAAGAATGAATGGCCTTGAATAAAAACAAGCGTAGAACACCAATAACATGACAAGATAAGTGCAAATGAAAACGACACACAAATCACACACCACCCCTAGGGTACGCCTCACTGTTGCCTTGCCTTCGAAAGGTGATCGTCGGTAGAGGATGTCTTAGTAAGTCCTCATGATCTGGGAACCTGGCATGAGGGTAGCTTCTAAGGTGTCTTCCTATTGCTCTGGTGATCACCATGTCCCGAACCTCGAATTGACCCGAACACCTCCAACGGTGGTGCTACCTACCTCTCAATGGTGGGATGGCACTACTTTAAAGGACATCTACACAGACGAATTCCTTAGGGTAGGTAGACGACTCTAGATACTTGCTCTAATTTCAAAAACAAATCAAAAAATACTTTTCACACCGACACCTTTTCAAAAAGCTTTCGAAAGCAACTTTTCAAACACTCTTGAGGACTGATACAAGAGTCATTCAGAAATATTTCAAAGAAACTTTTTCAAACCCACTCACATTTGAAAAGCAAACAAATTTTGAAAACACAATGAGCAAGTATCTAAGAGCCCATGGATAACCATGGATAGAAAGGGTGCTAACACCTTCCCTTTCTATAATCTACCTCCCGAACCGAGAGCAATCTCTTTAAGGAATTTTTCTGTGCTTTTGTCCTTTCCATTTGGAGAAAATAAAAGACGGTGGCGACTCTTGCTTCCGCGATATTTCGCGAACCAGCGTTAAACAGTCAGTTCCAGATCCACCGATCACACCCCCGAACTCAAGAAATAATCTCAAAGGTCTTTGCTGTGCTTTTTCACCTTTTGGATAAAATAAAAGTCGGTGGAGACTCTTGCTAACCGCAACATTTGTGATCAAACGCAAAACCTTCAAGTTAGTTCTCCTACCGTATCACAGAACTGGTGACTTTGCTGGGGAAATTCTAAAAGTGGGGTTACCTTAGGGTTTAGATCAGATTTACTTGCTTTCATTGTTTTACTTGTTTTCTTTACATTATGGTTCTTTGTTTGGGTTTGAATCCTCTACCCAGATTTAGGATACCTTATAGGTAAGTAGCAATACGTTGTGGAAACTGTGCGGGGTATACCGACATGGTCTAAGAAATAGCTATGTTAGTGCGACATATTTGTGGGTACCGATAGCCTTTGAGTTAATCAAAGAGAATATGGGGCCGCTGAGTGATGTTACGAAGCACTAATGAACTTTTAGAACCTTTACTTGACCAACTTGGCCATTTAGGATTTAGTGAGATGACCGGCTTTGGTGCAATCCGAAGTTGGTAGATACTCGATACTACACTCATTGAGGTTTGGTTTCTTGGGATATTTCAGTCGCCATTAAAAAGGCTTGTGCTGAAATAATGACCAAGGAAACAAACCAGTGATATTGAACTCCTTAGAACCCGATTACTATTACTAGGACAAGTTTGAGCCAACTAAACTTCAAGAGGGTACTTACCTATAAAACTCCATGCAAGCCTAAACCTAAGGATTTGATTACTTTGTTTGTATATGCATACTTGTACATAACATCATGAACATCATAACATTATATTCATTCACTAACCATTTCAAGGGTTTCTAGGATTTATCTTTGTTCTTGTTTTGTAGGACATGGATTCTATTCGCAGGAAAACTATTCAAGTCAATCTTGTAAGGATCCCTCCAAAACTTAAGGAGCTAGCTTCAAGGATTCCTGAAAACTCTCCATTCACCGAGAGACATGGTCGCCTACTCAACTTGGTCACTTCCAACACAGATGAGGACATGATGAAGGTGATCTTTCAGTTCTTTGATCCTTTACACCATTGCTTCACATTTCCCGACTATCAACTTGTGCCTACTTTGGAAGAATTCTCCCAACTCTTGAGGATTCACATTCTCAATCAACTACCTTTCAACGGTATGAAAAGAGACCCAAAGCCAGAAGAGATTGCTCAAGCTATACACTTGCACTCATCTGATATCACAACTCATTGGGAAACAAGGAGTGGTGTCAAAGGTTTCTTAGCAAAGTTCTGGTTCAAGAAAGCCCAAAGCTGTTGGAACTCCTTGGACTTGCATGCCTTTGAGGAAATTGTGGCTCTCCTCATCTATGAGATGGTTTTGTTTCCAAATCCTGACCAACTCATAGATGTCAACGCCGTCAAAATCTTCATATCCCGCAACCCGGTGCCTACATTTCTAGGAGACATCCTACATTCTTTTCACACTCGCACAATGAGGAAAAGAGGTGTCCTTATGTGTTACACTCCTCTCTTGGCAAGATGGTTTATTTTGCATCTTCCCCAATCTGTATTAAAGAATGTGCAAGGTTCAAGATAGTCGCAAAGGTTGATGATTCTCAAGCATTCAGACATTCATTGGTGCTCCCGATCCATAGGGAATGTTAATATCATCGACCATTATGGAGAGTTCCCTAATGTTCCTTTACTTGGAATTAGAGGAGGTATCACCTACAACCATTTCTTAGCTTTGAGACTGTTTGGTTACACCCGAAAGGATGGCCCGCATGAGATGCTGATTCAAGGTTTGGTATTTGACTACGACAACAACAACCAAAGTCTTCGCCATAGATTTATCTGAGCTTGGAGGATGTTGAACAAGGTGGATAGCAAGACTTTGGGGCACAAGAATTCCATCCCTCTTGAGCCTTACCTCAAATGGGTACGAACTCGCGCTCAGAGTTTTATGATGCCTTATCCCTCTGTTCTCCCGGTAATTATTGAGCCTGTTAAGGAGGGATATGTTCCATACACTATTCTACATCCTGACATTCCCACATCTCTTGAAGACCTACAAAGAGATTAGATACAGCTCAAAGGGGAGAGAGATACTTTTGAGGCCCAGTTTTATGCTAGTGAGAAGAAGAACTTGGAGCTTACCAAGCTACTTCACGAGGAGCGGACTGTCAATGCCTACATCGCACCAAAGAGGATGCGCACTACCTTTTTATCTTATAGCTTTTATATTTCCTTATAAGCCGGAGAGGAATTGATGTACTCAAGCTTTAACTTATTAATATAACGTGTGTTTCCTTTTTGTCTAAAAAAAATTTGAATCTTTGAAATCCTTGAAATCATTACATATGCATATACCATTCATCATAACATAAGCAGGTCTTTTGCAACAAGTCTCCTCATCTCTCTACTGTTTATTTCAGTAAGATGGATCTCGAGCAAACAGTGAAAGACCTCCAAGCTCAGAATGCACAGTTTCAACAGTTGTTCTTGACCCTAGCTAATGGACAAGAAGAGTTGAAGACGTTGCTGGCTGAGGAAAAGAAAAAGAAGACAAAGAAGGTAACCGGAGTCCTAAACATGGGAAGAAGATTTCATGGGCAGACAAGAAGGACCCTAGACTTTGCAACGACATCTGGTGAGAGAGACAATCAAGATGGGAAAGGCAAGGAAATAGTTGTCCCGTCAAAATCAAAAGAGGAGGAGGAAGAAGAAGACTATTATGAAGAGCAATACCCTTCAGTTGATGACAAGTATAAACATCTCGAAGAGCGGTTGAGTGCAATGGAAATCCAAAAAGTGTCTGGCTTGGACTTTGAGGAATTGGGTTTAGTGTCGGGGATTGTCATTCCTCCGAAATTCAAAGCACCTATGTTCGCCAAGTATGACGGAGTCTCATGTCCAAAAATGCATCTCCAGTCCTATGTGAGGAAAATCCAACCACATACCGCTGACAAAAACTTATGGGTACACTTCTTCCAAGACAGCCTGTCTGGAACTCAACTTGACTAGTTTTACAAACTAGAAAGAGCCAACATTCACAATTGGGAAGATCTTGCTGCAGCCTTTTACAAACAATACCAATACAATTCTGATCTTGCACCTACCCGTACTCAACTTCAAAGTATGGCCATGGCTTCAAATGAAGGCTTCAAGGACTATGCGCAAAAATGAAGAGATTTAGCCAGAAGAGTTCAACCTCCTCTATCTGAGAGAGAGTTGGTAGACATGTTCTTGGGCACCTTGTTTGGTCCCTTCTTCAATCACTTAATTGGAAGTTCATCAGCAAGTTTTACTGAGTTGATATTGACCGGAGAAAGGGTAGAAGCCGAGATAAAGAATGGAAAGATCCAAAAAGATACATCCTCTTCTGCAGCTGTAAGGAAGCCTTTCATCGGAAAGAAAGAGGTGGTTGTTGTATATTCCCAAAGAAACCAAGATAGGGCCGAGCGCCGACCAATGGTGGGAGCTGTGATGATCCCTAAACCTGCGCCTGATCAACAAAGAAACAATCAACTGAGGATGGAAAGACTGGTCAGGCAGTTCACTAGAATTAACATGACCCTATCTCAAGTATTACCGCATCTACTAAGATCCAATTTGGTGACCTTGAAAGAAGCTCCGAAAAACCCCAATACAACCTCTCCTCAATATCATCCCAATGCCCGTTGCGCATATCACTCTGAAAGTCCTGGTCACGATACTAATAATTATTAGGCTCTAAAGAACAAGGTACAAGACCTCCTTAAAGCTAAGGAGATTGAATTCGATGTGCCAGAAAAGCCCAATGTCATTTCTACCCCTATGCCCAAACACAGCCGTAATGCCAATGCCATTGAGGAAGATATGTTTGTTGCTTCAGTTGATGAACTTGTGACCCCACTCTTGACTATCAAAAAGAATTTGTTGATTGCCGGTGTTTTCCCAGGTTGTAATGAAAGCTGTCATATCTACTTGTCCTCACCAACCAGCTGTCCTTTGTTGAAAACAAGCATTCAGTGCCTAATAGATAACAAAGAAATTTTGTTCGAGAAGACTTTTACTCCAATTGTTACTTATAATGATGTGTCCATCATTACCATATCCGCCAATTCTTCCAGGGTCTCCACCAAAAGACCCGTTAGAATTATATCAGTTCCAAAAGTATCTCCTTTAATAATCATAATGCCTGGACCAATCCCGTATACGTCAGACAAAATAGTACCATGGGATTATGGAAGGGATGTCTACTACCACGGTATTAAGAAAGATTGGCCAGATTCCGAAGATTCAAGTTCTGAGAAAGTCGATTCCGATGTCAGTAATATTGCAGGGACTAGTAAGATTGCCCGAAGTGGTAGGATCTTCTATCCAAAAATTGCTCCCCCAAAGGTTGTTTCTGGACCCGTAATCATTCCTATTGTTGTTGCCCCTCCAAAGGTTACTCCCAATCCCATAATCATCTCTGCAGGTGTCTATTGACGAAACTGTTACAATCCCTGTTATCACTACTACTGATACTCCGTCTACCGAGTTAACCGAGACTCGAGGAAAAAGTATTCTAATTGAGTTGTCCGGATAAAGGC
Organism: Vicia faba; assembly: GCA_948472305.1. Taxonomy (NCBI): domain Eukaryota; kingdom Viridiplantae; phylum Streptophyta; class Magnoliopsida; order Fabales; family Fabaceae; genus Vicia; species Vicia faba. Next base: position 14,316 of record CATIWC010001183.1, on the reverse strand, counting down.
ACAATCATTGACTATCCTGAGACCTCCAGGAAGGAGATGGAGGAGATTCTAAAGATCATAAAAAGAGGTGACTATGATGTAGTCGAGCAACTGGGGCAGACCCCATCAAAAATCTCCATGCTGGCTTTATTGCTGTGTTCTGAGGCATATGCAAAGGCCTTGGTAAAGTTCTTAAAAACCGCCCATGTACCTCAAGAAACATATGTCGATCAGTTCCAAGACCGTGTAGCCAGCTTGACTGCAGATAATGACTTAGGTTTTTCAGATGCTGATCTAACGCCAAGGGGAAGGAAGCATAATGAGGCATTGCATGTCTCAGTTGAATGTAGGGGCACGACGTTGGCTCATGTTTTAGTTGATACCGGTTCATCCTTGAATGTATTGCCTAAAAAGGCTCTCGATAGGCTTGACTGCGAAGGATTGACATTGAAGCCAGGCAATATAGTGGTGAGGGCTTTTGACTGCTCGAAAAGGATGGTACTTGGGGAGGTAGACATTCCCATAAAAGTTGGAACACAAACATTTGATTCAACTTTTTACGTAATGGATATTCTCCCCTCATATTCTTGCTTGCTAGGTCGACCGTGGATTCACAATGTCGATGTCCTTACTTCTACATTGCACCAAATGCTAAAATATCCAATTCAAGGGAAGATTATCACCGTTCATGGAGAGGAAGAGTACATGATTAGCCATCTTAATTCCTTCAGATATATGGAATTAGATGGTGAATTTATTGAAACTCCATTTCAACACTTTGAAGAAGTCCCCCAAGATGTGGCAGTGACCAAGGCTGTGTCTCAGGTTCCCAAGATTACAAGGCCTCCACTCCGGATGTCATCTCTGAAGGATGCCAAAGAAGTGGTAGAAGAAGGTGGGTGCACTATTTAGGGACAACTCCCAGATATCCCTTATAAGTCTGACAAATTTGGCATGGGTTTCACTTCAGGTGCCCATAAGGTTGTGCGTCGTGCTCGTGCAAGAAGACCACCCCCGAAGATCAGCAACCGCGAGGTCAACACCGTAGAAGATGATAAAGATAGTTGTGACTTGGAGAACTGGATATTCCCAGCTGTCAGGGGAGGGCTCAACAACTGGGAGGCTAGAGATTTTGTCCCGATCACTTTTATCCCACAGTAATCTGTCTTTACATTTTATTGGATCTGTAATATTAAAACAATTCTCACTCTTAAAACCTTGTGTCTTACCCGAGGCACAATGGTCTATTTGTAAGGGTTATTATCTCATTTTCATATGACATCAATGAATCATGGACGTTTTTACATACAAACTTTTGTGCTCATTGTTTTTCTTTTTACATTTTCATTTCTTTCAAAGATAGATATACCCTTACACACACTCACACTCACAATGCAGATATACATCCATTCGGGATCCCATGGGTAACGATACTGCTATGGCCTTTTGTGACTCTGAGAATCTAATCTACCAAGCCGAAGATGAAGGTGAGGAAGATTGTGAAGTACCAGGGGAAATTTCCAGACTACTACAACAAGAAGAGAGAATGATTCAGCCTCACGAGGAACCCATGGATACAATCAACCTAGGTACCGAAGAAGACAAAAAAGAGGTCAAGATGGGTGCCAATCTGGAACCCAGTGCCAAGGAGCGTCTGATTCAATTGTTACACGATTATGTTGAAGTCTTTGCCTGGCCGTATGAAGACATGTCAGGACTTGATGCAGACATTGTGGTACATCGTCTGTCTACAAGAGAGGATTGTCTGCCAGTAAAGAAAAAGGTTCACCGCATGAGGCCTGATATGTCAGAAAAGATTAAAGCAGAAGTCATGAAGCAATTCAATGCTGGATTCTTGGCTGTCACCTCTTATCCCCAATGGGTTGCCAATGTTGTTCTCGTTCCCAAAAAAGACGGCAAAGTGCGAATGTGTGTGGACTACAGAGATTTGAATAGGGCAAGCCCTAAGGATGATTTTCCACTCCCCCACATTGATATTCTAGTTGACAATACGGCGCAACACAAAGTGTTTTCCTTCATGGACGGATTCTCAGGTTACAACCAAATCAAAATGGCGCCTGAGGACATGGAGAAAACAACGTTTGTCACGCAGTGGGGTACTTTCTCCTATAAGGTGATGCCATTCGGACTAAAGAATGCCGGGGAAACCTATCAGTGTGCCATGGTAGCTTTATTTCATGACATGATACATCATGAAATAGAGGTCTATATGGACGATATGATAGCCAGATCTCAAACAGAAGAAGAGCATCTTGATCACTTACAAAAACTGTTTGAGAGACTGAAGAAGTACAAGCTGAGGTTGAATCCAAACAAATGCACATTTTGGGTACGGTCTGGTAGACTCCTAGGCTTTGTCGTCAGCAACAAAGGTATCGAGGTCGATCCTGCCAAAGTTAAAGCGATACAAGAGATGCCTTCTTCTCGTACTGAGTAGGAAATCAGAGGATTCTTGGGGCGTTTGAACTACATTTCAAGATTTATCTCTCACCTGACAGCTACTTATGAACCAATCTTCAAATTGTTGAAGAAAGATCAAGTAGTCAAATGGAATGACGAGTGCCAAGTTGCTTTTGACAAAATCAAAGAATACTTATAAGAGCCTCCTGTGTTGATGCCACCAGTCGAGGGAAGACCATTGATCATGTATCTGACTGTTTTAGAAAACTCAATAGGGTGTGTATTGGGGCAGCATGACGAGTCTGGCCGAAAAGAGCATGCTATTTACTACCTGAGCAAAATTTTTACCGACTGTGAAACCAGATATTCACTGCTTGAGAAAACTTGTTGTGCTCTGGCATGGGATGCTCGCTGGCTAAGACAATATATGCTGACTCATACTACTTTGTTGATATCTAAAATGGATCTGATAAAATACATCTTCGAGAAACCTTCTCTCTCTGGAAGAATAGCAAGATGGCAGATGATCCTGACGGAATATGACATACAGTATACTACCCAGAAAGCAATAAAGGGCAGTGTATTAGCTGATCACCTTGCTCACCAAGCTGTAGAAGACTACCAATCCATGAAGTTCGAATTTCCGGATGAAGACATCATGATAATAGACAACTGTAAAGAATTCAGGCCATATGACGGACCTGAACAAGGATCTCGATGGACCCTGTTCTTTGATGGGGAATCCAATGCACCTGGCAATGGTATCGGTGTTGTACTCATATCTCCCGAAGGGTGTCATACTCCCTTTACCGTAAGACTCTGCTTCAATTGTACAAACAACATTTCGGAATACGAAGCGTGCATCTTTGGTCTCAGAGCTGCCATAGACCTAGGGATCAGATCATTAAGTGTGTTCTGAGATTCAGCTTTGGTCATCAGTTAGATCAAAGGGGAATGGAACACCAAACACCCTAACCTTATCCCTTACAAAGAACATGTTTTGACATTGCTACCACATTTTGAGAAGATTACCTTCGAGCATTTCCCGCGATAAGAAAATCAGCTAGCAGACGCACTAGCCACAATGTCATCCATGTTTAAACTTAAATGGGATAACGAGCCCCCCCCCCCTAAATCACCATCAAACGAATGGATGAACCAGCACACTGTCACGAGATTAATACTGAAGAAGTAGTGGACCAGCCCTGGTTTCACAAAGTCAAGAGGTATCTCAAGGATCAAGAATATCCGGAAGGAGCTTCAGTTAATGACAAGAAGTTCTTAAGGAGATTCTCCGCTAAGTTCTTCCTTAGTAACGACATCCTGTACAAATGCAATCATGACTCTGTGTTACTTCGGTGCGTAGATAAGGTTGAAGCTGAAAGGATCATGGATGAATTGCATGAAGGAACTTTTGGCACCCATTCCAGTGGGCATGCGATGGCAAAGAAAATCCTACAGGCAGGCTATTATTGGTCTACCATGGAAGCAGATTGTTATCAACACTCTCGAACCTGCCATAAGTGTCAGATTTATGCTGACAAGGTGCACGTGCCTTCGGTTCCTCTGAATGTCTTGACGGCTCCTTGGCCCTTTGCTATGTGGGGGATTGATATGATTGGGGAAATCAAGCCAACAGCCTCCAACGGACACCGCTTCATCTTAGTGGCCATTGACTATTTTACAAAGTGGGTTGAGGCAGCCTCCTTCGCCTCTGTTACCAAGAATGTTGTTGCTTGTTTCATCAAGCAAAATCTCATTTGTCGGTACGGTATCCCGAAAAGGATCACCATTAACAATGGTACAAATCTCAACAACACTATGATCATCTCCTTGTGCGAGCAATTCAAGATTCAGCATCATAATTCTTCTCCTTACCGTCCGAAGATGAATGGTGTTGTCAAAGCTGCAAATAAGAACATTAAAAAGATCATACAGAAAATGACAGTCACATACAAAGACTGGCATGAGATGCTACCATTCGCTCTCCACGGGTATCGTACCACAACTCGCACATCAACCGGGGCAACACCCTATTCTCTGGTTTACGGCATGGAGGTTGTCTTTCCTATCGAGGTCCAGATCCCCTCTATGAGAATTCGGAAGGATGCAGGGCTGAACGAAGACGATTGGATCCAGACTCGACTTGATCAACTGAACTTGATTGATGAGAAGAGACTTACTGTTGTTTTCCATGGTCAAATGTATCAAAAACGAATGATCAAGGCTTTCAACAAGAAAGTCAGACGCCAAGTGTATCAAGTTGGGGATCTAGTGATCAAATGCATTATACTGCCATAAGGTGATCCCATGGGAAAATGGACTCCTACCTATGAAGGACCATTTGTAATAAAAAACATATTCTCTGGTGGGGCAATGATCTTGACCACCATGGATGGCGACGACCTGCCGCACCCTGCGAACGCGAACATAATCAAAAGATACTACGCATAAAATACCCGCTAGGTTAACATACATAGGAAAAATAAGGGCATCCCGGCGAACCAAAAAGGTTCGGGCAAAAATTAGGGATAACATAAAAAAATCTGTACGCCCGATAAGTTGAAAATTCGAAAGGGCGACTTGGGCAAAAAAGGGTTTCCCGATGGACTTAAAACCCGAAAGGGCGGTCTAGGCAAAAGTTAGGGAATTCAAGCGTATGACTATGTCCCGTTGGATCACTTTCAGGACAACCTTTGGCTTCAACTTGCGAACTCGACATTTCTGACCAATTCAATCATCTTCGGACAAGGCAACAAATAGACAAGATGCTCAGAGATACAAAGGCTATAGCAGAATGGGAACCCCATGGGATGACTACACATAGTTATCTTTTCTTTGTATTAAAATTTTCATTTTTTACGACGGCGTTCTCCTACTAGAATGTTTGTCTCACTGTACAAAAATACTTACTCCAAGTCAATACAAAGATATTCCTTTGAAAGTGCAAAACTATCCGTTTTTCTTTACTCTTATGTTTTGTTTACAAAAACGTCCAATGATTCATTGTTGAACATATGCATTTGAACATAATTAATGTTAAAAATAAACAAAATAAAATACAATTACTGATGGCTTTAAGGCTAGGGAAATCTCTCCAAGTTATTTTCCATAAAAAAAAATTCCCCGCAGTGTACAGTTTAATCCCCAGCGGAACAAAGCTTCCAATTATCAATCCCCGGTAGAAATCATCCAATTTCTCCAGATTCCCCAAACAGATTTTTCAAGCAGTACATGGCATTTCCCTTACAACAAGGTTTATTTCTCTAAACAGAAATTCATCAACACTTCGACTTCAAGACATGAAGACTTACATATCCTCAGCAACATTCAGGGATTCATTTTCCCCAATCCAACAAACAGCGTAATAAACTAGCTCACATACGCATACATTGCATTCGTATATCATAAACATTGATAAAACGAATGCATTATATCATACATTTCATACAACATGACCTTGCATTTTAGCTAACATTTTACCCTTTTCAGGATAAGATTAACAACTATCATTAACAATGTTCAGAGTTTTCAGATACAGTTTAGATACGCTATAAACACGGACTCCATTTTGATACTCATTCAGATTCAACCCTCAGATACAGTTTAGATATGCTCCAGACACGGATGCCATTCTAATACTCATTCAGATTCAACTTTCAGATACAAATCAGATACGCTCCAGACACGGATGCCATTTTGATACTCTTTCAAAATCAGCCCCCAGACACACTTCATATATGCTCCAGACACGGATGCCATTCTGATACTCATTTGAAATCAGCCCCCAGATACAGTTCAGATACGCTCCAGGCACAAACGCCATTCTGATACTCATTCTTTCAGCTTACAAGTTACAATTCAACAACCACTATTGGATGGCATCTACAAGCCCATCTCCAACAACTTTCTATCACCTCTCCAAATGGCATCTTTAAGCCCATTCCCTCAACCATCACATCATCGAGTGCAAATTTCTGGGCACTCTAGTGTCTAATCATCTTCCACCTTCGAGTCACGAATGGTAAAGCTTGCCAATCTAACTCTTCAGGCTTAAGAAGATTGAATAGGGGCAGCTGTTGTACCCCAAAATTTTCCCTCTCACTTGTCAAGAATTTTCTCACAAGATCTCCTTGGGCTCAAGACTGCACTAGGGTTTGATCAGCTCAAGACACCTCTTTAGGCACTGATGACCAAAATTAGGGTTTGAGTTTGCACAAGGATTTTTGAACTATCAATGCTTCATATGACTTTCATGGACCATTGAACAGTCAATTGAACAGTTTTGATCTACAACTTTTGATCATGTCAAGTTTCAAGCCTTGGATCACACTTTTGATCAGTCAATTGAACAGTTGACCTAAAAATCAGTTGTATTGAGGAAAAAGTCAACCATAGCCAATTTACAGTCAAAACTCATAATTTTTATCCACATCAACATTTTTAACTCATATGAACCATTTGATCAAGTTTGGACCACAACTCCTCAAGAAATTTGATCAAATCTCCAAAAGGGCAAAATGGTCAAAATTAGGGTTTTAACTGGGAAAGGGCAATTTCTGATTTTTAACCTAGAAATTGGTCAATTGGTTTAAGGCATGATATGAAGAGTCCAATTGCACCATTTTTACCTAATGATATGGTTCAAAACATTGCAAGTCCATTGGATTGACAAATGAATTTTGCAGTCAACTGATCAAAAGTCAACTGTATACTGAAAAGTCAAACCTTGACTTTTTGGTCAAATTCAAGTGCCAAAGATCATAATTCATCAAAACATGTCAAAATATGAAACTTATTTATCAAGAAATCAAAAAGTCAAGATTTCATTTTGAAAAGTCAAAATTTCTAAACTTAGAAATTTTTCTAAGTGTTGAAAATCCATGTTTTTTTTCATAACTTTGAGCCAAATTTTCACCATGATGCAAGTGATTCAAGAGAAACTTCCAACATAAAAGTTGTATATCTCCATGAAATCTACAACTTTGATTCACACAACTTCTCCCAAAAGTGCATGTATCTCAAGTTATAATTTCAAGAACATAGGGCCATGAAACTAAACACTTAGTGAAATTTTGCCCTAATTTGGTCAGGATTTTGACCTAACTTCATGGCACTTTTTCATATAGTTCCAAGGGGAATATTCAAACGAAATTCAAATATGGGTTGTAGATAACATTGCAAGCTTTCCAAAATGTCCAATAACTCCTTAAGATCATTCTTGAGTAGGGAGAATCGAAGAGATGAAATTGGTGTTTTGTCACTTGAATTATAGGTCATTTTCATGATGAACACAAGTGCAATTTCAATGCTAGGCTGCATAATCTTGCTTTGCAGGCCTCCTAAATTGTGTATCTATCCATCATTAATGGATTACACAAACTTTTGAGCTTTAATCCAAGTGTTTTAAGCTTTATCCAATCCATATTTCCATTAATGACACAAAGTGAACACTTCCATTTTAGAAAAGCAAGCTTTTGTGTAAAGTCAATTCTTGAGCCTCTAACTTGTTCCCACTGATCACACTCCATCCACAAAGTCACAAGCAAGCTTGTTTAAAGCATAACCACTCTATCTTAGCAAGTACACAATGCTTGGAAACTTGAAATTCTCAAAAAATCACATGTTGTGCATAAAATTGTGATTTTAAATTATGATCAATAACAAGTCTCCAAACTTGTTGCTTAAAATAAAGGCACTATTTGTGAGCTAGAACACGAGCTTGAGCACCCTGAAATACACCAAAACTCTCTCAAATCAGAAATTGCCCAAAAACTCCATTGTTGCACAGTTTCTGACCTTGAACCTCAAACTCACATTTCCCTCGTGCGTTTCTTGGCCTTTTAGTTTCTAAAGCTTCCTTGCATCAAGGGTAACTCATCCATGTACCTGTTTCACTTCTGTAACACCATTTACCCTGTCTTTTATAACCAAAAACAGAGCATCACAGTTGGACTTCTCCAGACCATTCCAGCCACCCTCAGCTTAAGCCAGCCATTGCATTAGCTTCCTAGAGGTCCAAGGAAGCTAACATGATCATCAGCACTGCCTGAAACAAGCTCAAATCCATTTCACGATTTCCAGTTTTGAGGTATTTTTCTTGAACTTCTATCTCATTACTTAGGCATTGTTAGGCTTGCATTTGTGAAGATAAAATGTAGACATCATTGCCCTGAAGCTGTACATGTCCATAGATTTCATTTATTTTGATTGAGCTAGGAGAATTTTGAGTTTGAACTTTCTGAAATATTTAGGTCAGAATTTGGTACTTTTAAAAATTCTCATTCATCTTTGATTTATAGTTTATGATATTTTTATGGTTGGATTCGTGTGTTAAAATGGAGCAATTTTCATGTTTACATTTTTGCAAATGGTTGAGAAATGAGCAAGTTACAGATCCTTTGGCTGTAGGTTGAAGATGAAGTACAGTCAGGGCGCATTTTGTGTTATGTATTTGTCATTTCATACAATTTAACGGATGTATAGCCATCCCAGTGGTAAAGCGTGCGCCTGTTAACCCCATGGTCCTGAGTTCTAGCCCCAACGTGACCATTTTGTTATTTTTACATTTTTTTAACTCTTTTTTGTTCTTTTTTGGCAGCATTTGGGCTCTTCATTGGGCTTATTATATTTTGCTCATGATACTCTTTTGTTTACTAATGAACCCTCCTGACTTTTTATTTATTTTATTTTTATTCTTTTTTATTTATATTTATTATTATTAATATTAATATTAATATTTATTTTATTGACAAAAATGATAAAAAATATATTTCTATTTATACTATATACATTTATTTTATTTTCTAGACTAAAACATCAAAAATATTTTTGTTACAAACTTAACTTTTTTAATTAAATAGATTTAGGCTTATTTTATTTTCTTAAAATAAACATAGAATTTATACTTTTCCTAATTTAATCAATTTTCATACTATTTAGTCTAATGTTAAAATATTCTTCATAAAACTTAAAAACATTTTCTCTTTTAAATTAAATTAGTTTATTATTTCTTATTAAACATTTTTTTAGTTCATTAGGTTAAAAAATAAAAAGCTTTTTTTAACAAGGACAAAACCAAATAAAATCCATTCTTTTTTTATTCATTACTTTATACATTATTCCTTTTCATATTTTATACATTTATTTATTCAATTCAATATGGTTGTAATAGATTAATTAGATTTAATTTCTTACAATCTCCATTTATACTTTGTACACCCCCCCTCCCACAAATCATGTAATAGCTTCGTATTTTTATTTTCCACAATTTAAATGCTTTATATTCACATGCTAGTAATTAGGGTTTGTATGGAAAGAATAAAATCAATCAAATAGAAAACCCTAATTCAAGACAAAAAAACAAGTATGAAAACAATACACTTGCACACAAGCACCCCTAGGGTAAAATTCCACTTGGTTGCCTTACAAAATGGCCATATTACGCATGAGAGGTTTCTTAGCAAAAACAAACGAATACAAGATCATAGTCCCTCGATGACGCTATCTAAGTTGCCTTACAAATGATCTTAGTCCCTAAAAGAGAATGCTAAGATGCCTTGCAACATTGCTAATCATGGTTATACGATGACCCACGCCCGTCCCGTTTACATCCAAAGATAGGGTTACTTACAGAATCAATGGTAAGATAACAATGTCAAAGGAAAAGGAAATATAAAAGAAATACATTTGAGTAGGTAGAATGCTCCTAATTACTTGTTCAATTTCAAACAAACACCCTTGCTATTTTCAAAAACAAACACCTACACATTTCAAAACATCTTACAAACTTGAAAACATTTTCAAAAGATCAACATTAATTTTTATTCACCATATTCACATTGTATTATGGTATAACGGATGTAAAAATTTCAATGTTTTTCTTCGATATCATCACTAAATTTTAGGTTGCTTCATCACTAAGTAACAACATTAAAAGACTATAAATGAATGACACGTATTATATATAGGTAATAATTAAAAATAATAATCAAACCCAATACTTATTTTACTAATCATATTCTCATTGTATTATGGTAGAATAGATGTAAAGAATTTCAATATTTTTCTTCTTCCCCATCACCAAATTTTATATTTCTTCATCATTAAGCAACAAAGCTAAAAGATTATAAATGAATGACACATATTATATTTATTGAGGTACGAATAAAAATAAAATAATCAAACCTGATAATATTTTTATTCACCATATTTACATTATATTATGGTAGAATAGATATAAAACATTTCAATATTTTGCTTTTTCACCATCCTCAATTTTAGATTTCTTCATCACCAAGCAACAAAGTTAAATGACTATAATTGAATAGCCCATACTACATATATAGTTAATAAGTAAGATTAAATGTTTCCGCTCAATATGATTTTATATTCACTATTTTAACATTTTACTATGTTATAATAAATTTAAAAAAATTTAATATTTTTCTTATACTTCATCATTAAATTTTAGGTTTCTTCGTCACTAAGCAACAAAGTGAAAAAACTTTAAATGATTGTCCCATATTAAATATAGTCAATAATTAAAATTAAATGATTAAGATCAACATTATTTTTTATTCACGATATTTACATTGTATTATGGTATAATAGATATAAAAAGTTCAATAGTTTTTTCTCTATTCCATCACTAAATTTTAGGTTTCTTTTTTACTAAGTAACAAAGTTAAAATAATATAAATGAATGACCCCTAATATATATATATATATATATATATATATATATATATATATATATATATATATATATATATATATATATATATATATATATATATATATATATATATATAATATATATATATATATATATATATATATATATATTATATATATATATATATATATATATATATATATATATATATATATATATATATAGAGGTAATAGTTAAAATTAATAATCAAACTCAATATTATTTTTATTAACCATATTCACATTGTATTGTGGTATAATAAATGTAAAAAATTTCAATATTTTTCATTTTCTCCATCACCAAAATTTAGGTTTCTTCATCACTAAACAATAAAGTTAAAAGATTATAAATGAATGACACATATTATATATATATAGAGGTAATAATAAAAATAAAATAATCAAACCCAAAAATATTTTTATTCACCATATACACATTGTATTATGGTAGAATAGATGTAAACAATTCCAATGTTTTTATTTTTCACCATCACCAAATATTAGATTTCTTCATTACCAAGGAACAAATTTAAAAGACTATAATTGAATGGCCCATATTACATATATAGTTAATAAGTAAGATTAAATGTTTCTTCTACTCCGTCATTAAATTTTAGGTTTCTTCATCACTAAGCAACCAAGTGAAAAAATTTTAAATGATTGTCCCATATTATATATAGTCAATAATTAAAATTATATGATTAAGCTCAACATTAATTTTTATTCACAATATTCACATTGTATTATGGTATAACGGATATAAAAATTTCAATGTTTTTCTTCGATATCATCACTAAATTTTAGGTTCCTTTATCACTAAGTAACAACGTTAAAAGACTATAAATGAATGACACGTATTATATATAGGTAATAATTAAAAATGATAATCAAAACCAATACTTATTTTACTAACCATGTTCACATTGTATTATGGTAGAATAGATGTAAAGAATTTCAATATTCTTCTTCTTCCGCATCACCAAATTTTATATTTCTTCATCATTAAGCAACAAAGCTAAAAGATTATAAATGAATGACACATATTATATTTATTGAGGTACTAATAAAAATAAAATAATCAAACCTGATAATATTTTTATTCACCATATTTACATTATATTATGGTAGAATAGATATAAAACATTTCAATATTTTGCTTTTTCACCATCCTCAAATTTTAGATTTCTTCATCACCAAGCAACAAAGTTAAATGACTATAATTGAATAGCCCATACTACATATATAGTTAATAAGTAAGATTAAATGTTTCCGCTCAATATGATTTTATATTCACTATTTTAACATTTTACTATGTTATAATAAATTTAAAAAATTTAATATTTTTCTTATACTTCATCATTAAATTTTAGGTTTCTTCGTCACTAAGCAACAAAGTGAAAAAACTTTAAATGATTGTCCCATATTAAATATAGTCAATAATTAAAATTAAATGATTAAGATCAACATTATTTTTTATTCACGATATTTACATTGTATTATGGTATAATAGATATAAAAAGTTCAATAGTTTTTTCTCTATTCCATCACTAAATTTTAGGTTTCTTTTTTACTAAGTAACAAAGTTAAAAATAATATAAATGAATGACCCCTAATATATATATATATATATATATATATATATATATATATATATATATATATATATATATATATATATATATATATATATATATATATATATATATATTATATATATATATATATATATATATATATATATATATATATATATATATATATATATATATATATATATATATATATATATATATATATATATATATATATATATATATATATATATATATATATATATATATATATATATATATATATAGAGGTAATAGTTAAAATTAATAATCAAACTCAATATTATTTTTATTAACCATATTCACATTGTATTGTGGTATAATAAATGTAAAAAATTTCAATATTTTTCATTTTCTCCATCACCAAAATTTAGGTTTCTTCATCACTAAACAATAAAGTTAAAAGATTATAAATGAAGGACACATATTATATATATATAGAGGTAATAATAAAAATAAAATAATCAAACCCAAAAATATTTTTATTCACCATATATACATTGTATTATGGTAGAATAGATGTAAACAATTCCAATGTTTTTATTTTTCACCATCACCAAATATTAGATTTCTTCATTACCAAGGAACAAATTTAAAAGACTATAATTGAATGGCCCATATTACATATATAGTTAATAAGTAAGATTAAATGTTTCTTCTACTCCGTCATTAAATTTTAGGTTTCTTCATCACTAAGCAACCAAGTGAAAATTTTTTAAATGATTGTCCCATATTATATATAGTCAATAATTAAAATTATATGATTAAGCTCAACATTAATTTTTATTCACAATATTCACATTGTATTATGGTATAACGGATATAAAAATTTCAATGTTTTTCTTCGATATCATCACTAAATTTTAGGTTCCTTTATCACTAAGTAACAACGTTAAAAGACTATAAATGAATGACACGTATTATATATAGGTAATAATTAAAAATGATAATCAAAACCAATACTTATTTTACTAACCATGTTCACATTGTATTATGGTAGAATAGATGTAAAGAATTTCAATATTCTTCTTCTTCCGCATCACCAAATTTTATATTTCTTAATCATTAAGCAACAAAGCTAAAAGATTATAAATGAATGACACATATTATATATATATTTATATATATATATATTATATATATATATATATATATATATATATATATATATATATATATATATATATATATATATATATATATATATATATATATATATATATATATAGATAGATAGATAGAGGTACTAATAAAAATAAAATAATCAAACCTGATAATATTTTTATTCACCATATTTACATTATATTATGGTAGAATAGATATAAAACATTTTAATATTTTTCTTTTTCACCATCACCAAATTTTAGATTTCTTCATCACCAAGCAACAAAATTAAAAGACTATAATTGAATGGCCCATACTATATATATAGTTAATAAGTAAAATTAAGTGTTTCAACTCAATATTATTTGATATTCACCATTTTAACATTTTATTATGGTATAAAAAATGTAAAAAAATTTAATATTTTTCTTCTACTCCGTCATTAAATTTTGGGTTTCTTCATCACTAAGCAACCAAGTGAAAAAA
>CATIWC010001182.1:0-252061 GCA_948472305.1 Vicia faba | reverse complement strand
GATGAAAAGGGTGCTTGCACCTTCCCTTTTCATAATCTACTCCCCGAACCCAAGAAAACATCTCAAAGTCTTCCTTGTGCTTTTTGACCCTTCCTTAGGATAAAATAAAAAGTCGGTGGCGACTCTTGCTAAATCGAAACATTTGCGAACACAAACGAAAAACCTCAAGTCATTTCTCCCACCGTATCACAACTGCCTCTGAGAAAGTGCCAACTCTTATGATTGATCTTGGCACCCTCTTCTCCAATGTTGTAGGCTCAGGCTCTGCTGCTTATGATCCAAATGTTGTATCTTCTGAAGTGACTTCAACATCTGCTCCCTCTTTGCTGGTGATGGATACTCTGAATAAACTGAAGAAGGAAAATGAAGCCATCCATGAACGTCTAGACAAACAGGATGAAACCAACAAGGAAATCAGAACTTAGATGATGAAACAAGAGGAATCCTCAAATGAAATCAAGAATCTTCTTCTTTCTCTTGTCTCTCGTCAATCTTAGTTTTATTTTCTTATTCCAATTTTATTGTTGTTTTTGTTTTGTACCTCTGTCTTTTGAAACTTCAATATACAAATATTTTGAATCTCTTTATTTTTGTTTGCTTTTTGAATATGACAAAAGGGGGGAGAAAATAATATTTTTATCTGATCCATGATAACAGTTATGGGACTAAGTCTCAGACATTCCTAACAAAATACAAAGTTATTTTCTGTTTAAGAGATATGCAGGTACCTCAAGACTCTGAAAGACTAAGCTCTAAACATCACCTGGAAAAGATCTGCCAAAGAAACTCTGAAGAAAAGATCAGGAGCTCTTAAAGAAACTCTGATAGAAAAATGTTTCAAAGCTCTGAAGATAAATCTCAGGAAGTTTCCCATATGCTTTTAACTTCTTTGATTATTTTTTTCAGAAGAAGAAATATCTATCTCAGGGGGAGATTATCAATCTCAGGGGGAGATTCTCACTCTTGCACAAAAAAAATTTTCTATCAAAATCTGAATTGTTTTGTCATCATCAAAAAGGGGGAGATTGTTAGAACAAAGTTTGGTTCTAATAATATCTTAGAGTTTTGATGATAACAATAAATTTTGTGAAATATATTTTATACTCTGATGTGTATGTTCTCTAAATTCAGATGATGTTCTGACTCTTGCATCTCAAGAAAGAAACTTCATTCTACGCAAGTCTAAAGCAAACTTTGAAGAAAGCACTCCAAGGCAAACTCTGATGAAAAGCAATCCTAAGAAACCTCTGATAAAGCTAGCTGAAGAAAAGATTTGAAAGAAGCACGCTGAAAGTAACATCTGATAATGCAAGCTGAAGCAAACTCTGATGAACATAAAATGAAGAAAACTCTGAGAGAAGAAAAGATAAAAGCAAACTCTTAAACTTCCATAGACAAGTTCTGACTGTACCGTTGGTCATTTAATGCTAAGACGGCTAACACACTCAAGTGGTACTATGCACGAGAACATTGGAAACATAAATACCAAGCCAACGTGCATCATTAATGCATACACTCTCTTCAAGGCAGTAACGGTCAAGAATGTAAGTTATATATAGAAGATCATTTGTTTCAAAGAAAGGTTACTAATCCATGAGAAACATACTAACGCTCGTTGTTTTCATTTTTGTAAACTAATATTGTATAGTGGGTAAATCTTAAGTATTGGGCAACAATCTTAGTGATAAATCACAGTTTGTGATAAAGCTTATTAGAAGCATTCTGATTCACTACTGTTAAGAGATAATTTTTATAAGTGTTCCTTGAGAGAGTAGTTGGATCAGATTTCTCAAGAGGAATAGGACTAGTTGAGTCTTAGAGGTGTTAGTCAATTGCAGTTGGCTTGTGCATTGTATTGTTAGTCACAACAGTTTGGTTCAATGACGAAATCACCTTGGCGAGTGGACTGGAGTAGTTTGAGTTTCAAACGAACCAGGATAAAAATACCTGTGTCCTTCCATTGGTATTGCACGGAAAAAGGAAAAACTTATTCACCCCTCCCCCCCCCCCCCCCCCCCCTCTAAGTGTTTTCTCATCCTTCATCTCTCTTCATTATAAAATCATTTTTACTTTAGAGAGAGATAGTGTGTGAGATTAAGAGAGAGATAGAGAGGAAGGAGTGGAATGTAGAGAAAAAGGAAGGAGAGGATCTAAGTCTATAAAAGCTACATAACATGAGTAGAGAGTAATCATAAACTTAGTTAAGTGATATTTTAAATATTTTATATATATATATATATATATATATATATATATATATATATATATATATATATATATATATATATATATATATATATATATATATATATATATATATATATATATATATATATATATATATATATATATATATATATATATATATATATATGAATACCACAAAGATATCTATATAAAATTATATAGGAACTGAATATATTTTGCAATACTTAAAAAACTTTCTCTTCATCTCACAACCATTTATTTAATACCATCATCTTGAAAACATATCTTCATCATCTTTAACTTTTCTTTTTAACTTGAAACACACTTATGCAATCATATCTTAACTCAATCTTTTTTTATCCAAAATGTGTTTTTAATGGGCCAACCCGCAAGGCTAATCTGGCCCGACCATAAAAAAAATAGGCCCGATAGGCCGAGCAAAAAATATAGAGTTATGTTTTTTAAATATTTTTTGTGGCTTGGACCACGATAAAATATAGGGCTCATGGGTCCGTCCGATGGGCCGGATTCATTTTGATAGCTCTATACACGTCTTCTGTAACACCCTAAAACCCCAAGCACAATTTATAATAAAACAAGCAAATTATCATGAATTAAAACATAACCGTTAGGGTGTCACACATACTTCTCAATCAAGCATCCTTTTCAAAATTTAAGAAACATCGCAGCTAAATTAAACAATTAACCATTAACACATCTCATAGTTTCAAAAGGAGTTCAACTTTAACATAAATAAAAGTATAAATAGAACAACTTGCAAAGAAAGACATAAAAAATTCCTTCAAGTGTTACACTATCAGAGCATTATTCGCATAACTAAATAAACACAAAAATAAAGAAGCAAATATAGCCATCTTAGTCATCCTCCAACACGCACAATAGTAAGGCTCTTCTGCCCGGGTATTTGCAACAACGACATAACAACCACATAACAACAAACATGGGGCGAGAATACAATTCAAAACATGAAAGAGGTGCATAATATAATAAGGATGGATATCACATATGTTCTCAATAAACTAGCCATTTAGTCGTACACCAATCAATAATGAAATGTTGAGTATGCATGTAATGCACTTCTCGACTCGACTTCAATGTATGTGGTACAAAAGTTTTAGAATTTCATATGTAAATTAGTGAGGTCATCCACTCTTCAAGTTACACCTCTAAACCTGGCTACTCACTGGTCACATCTCTAGATACAACACGTCCAAATTACATCTCTAGATCAGACATATCATAATCACAACACTAGACCATGACTCACCTAACACCGACATATATGATGCATGAATGTCGATTAAACATAATAATAGGTTCATATCAATCTTCACATGCATAAAATCAATGTTGGTTCTATCTTTGAGCTGGATACACTGGCATAATATTTCAAATCATACAACCACATCACACGTCGATTATAGTTCCAAATCGAACATATAAGCACATCAATCATTAGAACATCATCATAAAAATTAATTATTTTCATAATTATTAACCATAATTACACATTTAAGCCTCTTAGGGAACCATCAATAGGTAGTACTACGCATTAGTTTTCCAACACTTCAAACTACGTCTCAATCAGAGTCACGAAACTCAAGTTATGGCAAAAACGGGAAAACTAGTCCACTACTGTACTTGAACCAATTAATTGCTACAATGGACCAATCAACTGATGTAATATTTCTATTGGTGTACCAATCAATTGGTCTAAGCTTGCTATAAAATATATTTTTGCTCAATTCTGTGAACCAAACAGTTCTTCTAGAGGAAGTAATCAATTTTTGTCTGGAAGTTTTCCAGAAATCTCACATTTTATCTCATCTTCTCCAACCTTTCATCCTTCTAAACCCTACCCCCAACCTATTCTTCATGGTAAAGCATTTTTCTTACTACTGATTCAACATCAAAACAAGAATTATGACAATTCTACCCATCACCAAATTTCTCATTAAATTCACATGATTTCTCATAATTCATTACTAATTTTCTACATATTATTATCATTATTATCAATTCATCATCGTCACAACATATCCATCATCATCAATTAGGCTCAGATTTGATCAATAAGATACACAATCTCAAAAACAAATTCAACATGCTACAACATAACAACAATCCAGCATCATAACATATTAAATCACATCAATCAAATACACTTGGTTAGAGAGGTTTGCACAACCATCTCTAATGTCAAGCTTCATCAATGGAGGAAGGAAATGGAAGAAGAATAGGGTAAAGTCCCCTCTCTATCCTCAATATAAATAAAGCACCAATAAGTGAACCAATCCCCATACCTCAAATTCAATAGCAAAAGCAACTCTCACAAAGTTCCAATAGTTCTCCTCTTCAAGATTTCTCTCTTAGGTTTTCTCTCGCCTCTTTCTCCAAACTTCACATTTTGAATATTTTCTTTCAAAACCCTCACACTTTAACTATTTATTTAACCATAATCCTCACTAATTAGTCCAATTACTAACCACACCCTTCAAGTCTTACGACACCCTTCTCAGTACTCTATTTTCTAATTTGTTTTTAATTAAATACGATTTTAATTCTAAAACTCTCCAATTTCTCATATTCTCTTAATATCCTAATATTCTAATTAAATTAAAATACTCACTATTCCGATTAATTATTATATCGCCCGAAATAAATAAATAAATAAATGCACACAGAATCACACAAATTATTCAAAATAATTAATTAAAAATAATATAAAAATATATATTATTACTATTAAAATAAATTTGGGGTGTTACATCTTTGCTTAAGGAGATCCCCCACGCCACATAAAGGTCATGTCGAGAGACATATGTTGCCTAAAGGACATAAGTCGCCTTATTTGAGAGTTCTTACAAATATATCACTACACAATCCCTCAAGCACAAGGGCTTATAAAGGAAGAAACGTTCTTAAGCTTCTTTTCACCTTTGTTTGAACTTAACGGGAATGGGCGAGACGAGTCCCCTTTGTTACAACCATATGAGCTTTAAACTTCATGTGTCGACGTCGTGGAGACAAAAAACCCTAATGGTGTATTTGATTTGCTAAAAAATAAGGGACTTGACATCACAATTCTAGTTGTCCAACGTTTGATTTAAAATTTGTTCATGAGATATGACAAAAATCAGAATTAGAGACGGGACAAAAACTAATTTTGTCCCTCATTAAACCATGTGACAACTTGTTATCCCTAGTAAAAATTATTTAAAATATGAAAATATCCTTTTATTTTCTACTAAAATATATTCTCTCTCCAATAATGTTCACAATAAGAAAATACAAAAATACCCCTCTATCCATAGTATAAGTTATATAAAATACAAAATACCCTTTTATATTCCCTTAAAAATATATTATCTCTTCTTACTCTATTAATATTTACAATATAAAAATATGAAATATTCTTTTGTCTATAGTACAAATTATTTAAAATACAAAATATTATTTTATGTCTATTAAAAATATGTTATCTCTCTCTTCTTTATTAATATTTACATGTATAATGAGAGTTATGATAAATTTTACTTTAATTTATTTGTCTTGTCTATTGTTTATAAAACATCTTACAAGATAAAAAATTATCAGTACTTTAAAGTTTGTATTGTTTTTGTCCGATATTTAACTTTTTACAAATCAAATGCACCCTAAGTTTCCTATTTGTTGCAACCATGTCCCTATTGAGGGTTTGGTTATAGCACTAATAATTTTATTAAATATTTTATTGAAAAAATATCCAATAACATTATATTATGTGAACATTTATATTTTAATTAATCATATCAATTGCATTTATTAATATATAAAATCTTAATGTATTTAGTAATTATACTGTATAATAAAACTAATTTAATATTTATTTAAATTATTAATCATTTATACTTATTTAGTTAATTGGTATGCGACAAAATATGAGTGTGGAAGTTTCATGGTTTATTTCAGATTTTTTTTTTTTTGAAATAATCAAAATTTTTAATTTTAATATTTAACTAACTAATATTTCTCTATAATTTCCAATCTAACCATGTTTAAAAAAATAAATTAAAAAGGAGGAGCAATTGAATTGGCGTTTCCTATAATTCTTTTACTTTTTCTAATTACCTGCAGATTTACCTGTGAATTTGGTGTTACCTGCGAATTTTTTTGCGGATATTCCTTCGGATTTACCTACAGACAAATACACACAGGTAAATCCGCAAGTAAATATGCAGGTAACGTTAAATTCGCAGGTAAATTTGCAGGTAATAGGAAAAATTATAAAAAAAAAAGAGGCGCCCATTCAAGTGGCGCCTCCTCTTTAATCTACTTTATTTGTTTGAAACAAATTGAAAATTATGGGGAAAAATTGGTTACTTGGGTATTAAAATTGAAAATTATGATTATTTGAAAAAAAGTTTTTTCATTTCGGAATAAAGGAGAACCTAATGAGTCATCACCTATATAAGGATTATGGTCTCTAATACACCAGTAAGATGAGTAATTTACTCTTTTTTCCATTTGAAGAGTATTGTTCTGGACTGGTTCAACGCTTGCCCCACCGTCGGGGAGGTCCAATCCAGCACCTTTGCCCAAGGCCCAAAGGCATGCAGCCCAAGCTAAGGACCGTTGGATAATTCCATATGTGTCCATTAGAGAACGTAGTTCACGTGTCCATGTCATCATCATCCTGCCCTTCGAGAATGACGGATCCGACTCCTGCTTTCTCGGGGCGATTGACCAAGGAAGAGGCCACGTGTTGGACTCCATACACACGTAAGCCCTGTAAGTCTTCGCTATTGGGCCTCATCATGGCCCAATGCTGAAGACCATGGCCCAGCGTTGAGGGCTATAAATATCCTCTCACTTAAGAGGGACATGTATTCATTCAATCTCATACTCACTCTTACTTTCTTGCATTGCTTTGAATCTTACATTGGTATCGGAGTGTCTTGCAGGTACCCCTCCCTCCATTTCACATCCAACCACTGCTCGGCTCAAAGCTTGTGGATTTTGACAATCCCTTCTGGTCAGGTACGACCAGTGGCGCCGTCTGCGGGAAATTAGCTTCCCCGTCTCCATCCTAAGACTAAAGCAACTCTCTATCAAACTCCGTGATTGTCATGGCCAACCAAGCTGCCAACAATAACCAAAATGCCCACCCCACTGACTTCAATAACAATGACGCCGACAATATTGGTAACAGTAACGTCAGGAATGACATCGACATGGCCGATCTCAAGCATAACTATAGAGACGGGATAACCGCCTCTTCGTCATCCCACTCTCGATCGCACGAGGATATCCACACCCCCCCCCCCCCCCAGAACTATGAACCCAATGCTTTCCAGGAGGTCCTCATCCCCGCTGGCGCTAATGCTACGACCAGGGTTTTGTTCGCGGCCATCAACAAAAAAAACTACTTAATCTTCTCGCAAGGTGAGCGGCTAAGGGTGCGCGAGGAGACTCTCCGAGCCCCCAGAAGACACAGAAGACCTGACACTCCACTTCCCCTTCAAAACGAAGATCTTCCTCGGTCTCCCCCGTGGAGACACAGACGAGACAGATCGTAGAGCCTTTCTCCCCGACGAACTGGGAGGCCCTGTATTGGAGAGGACACTTCCTAAAGCCACGGGGAGACGCGACTACACCCCCCCGCGCAACGAACAAAGATCACCTGAAAATAGAAACAGGGGAAACGGGGAAACACAACCTCGACCAAGGGATCCTCTTTGTGGCCAAGGCCGTCACCACGACTCCATTACGACTTATCCCCCTCCCGCTCCCCATACAGAAGCGACGAAGACGACCCCCACGGTCCCTTATCCTAAGAAATCATGGAGGCACCCATTCCTAGAGGAATGGAGAAGCCTTCCCAACTAAAGGAATACGACTGCATTGTGGACCCGGTCGATTGCATCGACGGGTTTGAGGCGATGCTATATTACCATAACATCGGGGGACTGATCAAGTGTCGGTTGTTCCCCACGACCTTGAGAAAAACTAATATGGACTGGTACAAGAACCTCTCCCTAGGGTCGATCACCTCATGGAGAAACTTTAAGAACCAGTTCATCAGATCCTTCACCGCGTCTCCTCAACATTCGAAGACTGAGGCCGCCCTAGAGGCTATCGTACAGAGAAGTGACGAGACCCTCAGGGAATACATCGATCGGTTCAACCGCGAGGCCATTCAGGTCCCGTGCATCGATCACATGAAAAGGTACCTACTCGAGAGAGGAATCATCCCAGGAACTGAGTTCAGAAAGGTCATCGGCATTAAGCCACCCCGATCTTTCGACGCTCTCCTCAAAAAAGCCATGGCCTACATTGACTATGAGGAGAAGGAAGCAGCCAATAGAGCCTGCAACTCGAGGAATCACGGACAAGCCAACACCCAGCGACACGAGGATACGGGCCCTTCTCTACGGGCATGGGAGAAAAGAAAGGATGATAAATCGCATGATCCCCACGAGCACAAGGGACTAGAAGGGCGCTTCACTGAGTACACTTTGCTGACCGCTTCATGCGAGCGCATCTTGGAGGAATGCTCTAATATCGATTTCAAGGACGGTGACGTCAGACGTCCTCGATCTTCTCCTACAAAGCCCGGAGCTGACAGGATAAAATACTGTCAATATCACTGGAGTCACGGGCACCTGACAGAAGACTGTGTCCACCTCAAGGATGCCATTGAGACCCTCATCAAGGGTGGAAGACTTGGGAAGTACCGACATAATAACGCCCCTCGCCGAGACACCCGCAAGGTAAAAGAAGTCGAGGAAGAAACCCGAGCATCAGATGAGTTGGGCCCCATTCAAATAGCTTTCTTTGTGACAAGGCCGAAGGACTTTCACGTCCTTGACAGCTACGAGGACGAACCTTTGTCCATGCGTGGAAGATGGGAGAAATTCCCCTCTACCATGGTCATAACTGGCGGGGGATTCAACGACCTATCCGTAAACTCCACAAAGAGGAAGCTCGACAAGTTGGTGGATGCAGCCCCAGCCTAAGCGATGACACTTGAGAGGTTCAAAGGAAAATCTGAACTGATCACTTTCTACCTGGAGGAGTTTCCCAGCGGGGCTGCTAACTCGAGCATCCCTCTGCTAGTGAGGGAAAGGATGGCTAATTTTGACGTACACCGTATTCTGGTCGATGAGGGGAGTTCCATCGATGTCATGTACAACCATCTATTCTGAACCCTACAGCTCGACGACACCCACCTATCACCATACGTGGAGTCCAACTTGCAAGGATTCAACGGCTCGACCTCCAAGCCATAGGGCTACATTAAGCTTTTAGTCACCTTCAAGGAAGAGACTTCTTCCCGATAGATCAAGGTGAGGTTTCTGGTGATCGACTGCATATATCTCTACAATTACATCCTAAGGAGACCGACATTGGCCGAGTTGACCGTTGTTCCCTCCACTATCCATTTGAAAATTAAATTCTACACCTGAAGGGGACGCGTCGCCACCATCCACAGGGACATCTCAGCTTCCCGAAGGTGTTTTCATGTGGCTTCCAAAAGACAGAGTATGGTCGACACTGGAGCGCAGCCCGCCAAAAGAGCTACCACTGCTCGACCTGAATCACATCCTGCTCGGACAAAAGAACAAATGGCTCCACCAAAGGTCGACTCCATATCGCTCGACACCCGCTTTGACAAGGATGAAGTTGAAGCCCCCAACAACAAACAGGAACTTCTCGGACCCATTCCAGACGAAGACTTCGAGTTCTTCCCCTCTATAAAGACCCTCACAAAGGCGTGAAGATCGGCACTGGACTCCCTGACTTGGCGAGGAGGCAGCTCAAAGCTTGTTTGAGGGAGAACACGGACTTGTTTGCATGGAGCGTTGTGGAGATGCCTGGGCTCGACTCCGAGGTAGCCTGTCACCGACTCACCATTGATCCAGCCTCTAGGGAAGTAGTATAACATAGACGTAGGCAGTCTCCAGAGAAAGCAGAGGCTGCTGAAAATGTTGTAAAAGACCTCCTAGAGACAAATTTTATTTCTGAGGCCTAGTATTCAACTTGGCTCTCAAACGTTGTACTTGTCAAAAAGAATAATGGAAAATGGAGGCTTGTGTTGATTATACTGATCTTAATCGGGCGTGTCCCAAAGATGCTTTTCCTTTACCTAACATTGATATGTTGGTCCATAACTCGGCCAGCTATAAAGTTTTATCGTTTATGGATGCCTATTCGGGCTACAACCAAATTCCAATGGCGATAAGCGACAAGCATTGCACCACTTTCATGACCAACTCGGATAACTACTACTATAATGCAATGCCCTTCGGCCTAAAAAACGCAGGGGCAACATACCAGTGGATGATGAACAAAGTCTTCCACAACGAGATCAGAGATATGCTCGAGGTATACATGGACGACGTGATTGTAAAATCTTGAACAGAAACCAACCATGTTGCCCACCTCAAAAGAGTCTTCGCCCGAGCGAGACAATGCAAAATGAGATTCAACCCTGAGAAATGCACCTTTGGGGTTAAGGCATGAAAATTCCTTAGTTTCTATCTGACCGAACAGGGAATTGAAGCCAACCCCGACAAGTGTCGGGCATTCTCTGAGCTTCCTACACCTAGCTCAAAAAAATCCATACAAGTCCTAAACAGTATGCTCACTTCGCTCTCCCGTTTCGTGGCGAAGTCCACGCAGTATGCTCTACCATTTTTCAAACTTCTACGCAAAGAAGCGGCTTTCAAATGGACCTAGGAATACGAGCAAGCCATCCTCCACCTCAAGCAAATCCTTTTGCAACCGGCTGTGTTGTCGCCACCTGAGAACGGGGAGACCTTATTCCTCTACTGGCCGTATTCGTCGAGGTTGTAAGCGTGGCCCTCATTCGCGAGACTCCATACGAGAAAAAACCAGTATATTTTACGAGCAAAGCGCTACAAGGGCCCGAGGTTAGATATCAACATATTGAAAAAGTAGCCTTAGCCCTCATCAACGTGGCAAGGAGACTTAGACACTACTTTCTGGCTCACACGATCATTGTACGAACAAACCAACCCGTAAGGCAGCTCCTATACCGACCAGACATGGCCGGTCGATTGTTGAAATGGTCTTTGGAGCTTTCAGAGTTTGACATCCACTACAAAATAAGTAAGGCCCTTAAAGCCCAAGCGATGGCCGACTTCATCGCATATATGACCGCTCACGATTCCCCCGTAGGGAAGAGGCATAAGTGGACCATCTTTGTGAACGAAGCTTCCAGCTCGACAGGGAGCAGAGCGGGAATCCTCCTCGAGAACGATAAAGGCGTCGTGATCGAGAACTCCCTCACCCTTTAATTTTTGAAGTCAAACAATCAAGCGGAATACGAGGTGCTGCTCGCAGGATTAAGGCTGGCTGAGGATTTGGGTGCCCGAGAAATACAAATTTTCACAGACTCCCAAATTGTCGCATCCCAGGTGCAAGGAGGGTACCAGGATAAGAAAAACAACCTCGTAGAATACCTGAACCTATTCAAAGAATGGATGAAGAGGTTTGACAGGAAATAAATCAAACATGTACCTCGCGAACAAAACACACGAGCAGACATACTTTTAAAGCTCGCGAGAATAAAGAAGAAATGGGGGAACAAAATCCGTCATCCAAGAATCCCTTTCTCTCCTGAGTATTAGAAAATCCACTATACCCCCCGAGGTGAATGCCATCGGGGACGGTTCAAGTTGGATGGCCCCGGTGTTTAATATTTTGTCAAAGGGGGAATTTCCTGTCAACCAAAGGGAAGCAGTCGCTACCAAATGATGAGCCTGTTTGTATGTGGTGCTCAAGCACAAACTTTATGGGCGAGGATTCTCCATCCAACTCCTTAAATGTGTCGATGAATCTACAATCTCTGAGATATTATGGGAGATCCACAAGGGAATCAACGCCTAACACATGGGCGGAAGATCCCTGGCATGAAGGGCGTTGCGAGCAGGCTATTACTGTCAACAGAATTATTGGCAATAATGAGCTAATTATTAGAAATAATTCTGTTGAGATTGTACATTTATTTATAATATTCATTCTCTTAATTAACATAATTAGTTGTAAATGTAAATATGACAGTTTAGCTTATTTAGTGGGTTGAAATTCAACCTGACAGCTTGTAAGTACAATATTTATATGACAAATCAGAATGAAAACAGATATACAGTTTTTTGGCCAAATTCTTTCTTAGATAACATGGTATCATGAGCCTTTGGTTCGAGAAAGACACTTGAGGGGGGTTTTGGAATAATATAGAAAGTGTGAGTAAGTAGGGAAATAGTCCCACATTGGATAGGAATGTGGATACTTGATAATATATAAGTGAGAGAACCCACTCACATATCACCTTAAGGTCTTAGGTGGATAAGTTGTGTGTTTCTCAAAAAGGTTCCTATTCCTACACTAGGTATCGATGCTCCTAGTAACTCCCCTCAACATGGTATCAGACTAGGTTAAAATCCAAGAACCTAATCTGTTTTTTTCTCACGATCTCGTTTCATTTTTATTCTTGTTCTCATTTTTTTCTCTTTTGTTTCTCGCTTAACTCGTCGTTCTTGTTCAATTCATATTTCCATAGATCCATGTCTATCGAAAAACATGAAGTCTTGTTGGTTCGCCTTAATGGCAAAAACTACTCTGCTTGGGCA
Source organism: Vicia faba (assembly GCA_948472305.1). NCBI lineage: Eukaryota > Viridiplantae > Streptophyta > Magnoliopsida > Fabales > Fabaceae > Vicia > Vicia faba. The sequence goes on along the minus strand of CATIWC010001182.1, from coordinate 239,195 downwards.
TTCTATTTCAAGATTTTCGTCACAGGAAAGGATTTGTGGGGTCATGTTGATGGCAACACTCCAGCCCCTAACAAAGACAAAGATAAATTTGAACATGCCAAATGGGTAGTCAAAGATGCTCAAGTCATGTCCTGGGTCCTAGGTTCTGTTGATCCCAACATTGTCCTGAATCTTCGACCTTACAAAACAGCAACCACAATGTGGAATTATTTGAAGAAAGTCTACAATCAGAACAACGTCACTCGAAGATTCCAGCTTGAACACGACATAACTCTCTTTAAACAGGATAGTCTCTCCATCTCTGATTTTTACTCTCAATTCATGAATTTGTGGGCTGAATACACCGATATAGTTTATGCAGACTTGACTCCTGAAGGTTTAAGTTCTGTACAATTTGTTCATGAAACTACTAAACGAGATCAATTTCTTATGAAATTGAGATCTTAATTTGAAGGCATTCGGTCCAATCTCATGCATCGAAACCCTGTCCCATCATTGGATGCGTGTTTCAATGATCTGTTATGCGAAGAACAACGTCTCCTTACGTAGTCTATCATTGAAGATAAAAAATTATCTACTGTTCCAGTGGCATATATAGCACGAGGAAAGTCAAGAAGTCATGACATGAGTTCTGTTCAATGTTTCTGTTGCAAACAATTGGGACACTATGCTTTAAACTGTCCAATTTTTTTTGCAACTATTGCAAAAAAGATGGACATATTCTTAAGTAATGCCTAATCAGGCCATCAAAGAGAAATGTCACAGCTTTTACCGCCTCGATTGATTCATCTATTCCTAACAATTCAGCCAATCCAACATCGATTCAACAAAATGCTTATACTATTACTTCAACAGTGACCCCTGAAATTGTTCAACAAATGATCGTTTCAACATTCTCTGCTCTAGGATTCTCAGGTAAATCCTCTTCTTCCTGGTACTTTGATTCGGGGGCTTCCAACCACATGACCAGCAATGCCCAAATTCTTACTAATATCAAAAGATATTTTGGAAATCTCAAGATACATACTGCTGATAGAAATCAATTGCCTATCACATCCACTGGTGATATTTCTTCATCTCTAACAAATTTTTTTGTCTCTCCTGGTCTCACTAGTAATCTCATTTCAGTTGGTCAATTAGTCGAGAATGATTGTCAAGTACAATTCTCACAATCTGGTTGTCTTGTGCAGGACCAACAATCAGGGAAGATAATCGCGAAGGGGCCTAAAGTTGGACGTCTTTTCCCAATTCAGTTCTCATTGCCTCCAAGTCTTTCGCTTCCTTTAGTTTCGTGTAATTCTACTATTGCTGATTACCAAGTGTGGCATAAGCGTCTTGGACATCCATGCGGAAACGTACTTCATGACTTGCTAAAATCTAGTTTTCTTGGAAATAAACACATTCCATCTCTTAATTTTGTTCATTTTGATTGTATTCCTTGTAAGCTTGGTAAAAGTAAAATTTTGCCTTTTCCAACACATCAGTCTAATGTAACTCAACTTTTTGATATCATCCACATTGATGTTTGGGGCGTGGCACCAGTTATCTCATGCTAATTACAAATATTTTGTAACTTTTATGGATGATTATAGTCGTTTCACGTGGGTCTATTTTTTGCGATCAAAAGATGAAGTCTTTTCCACTTTCAAATTTTTCATGCTTATGTTCAGACCCAATTTTCATCAAAAGTAAAAATAATTCGCTCTGACAATGGAGGGGAATACATGTCACACTCATTTCAGGAATATTTGTAATCCAATTTCATTATATCTCAAAGGTCATGCCCCTCAACTCCATAACAAAATGGAGTAACAGAAAGAATAAATCGTCATTTTCTCGATGTTATCCACACCCTTTTGTTGGAGTCTCGTGTGCCTTCACGATTTTGGTGTGAAGCCCTTTCCACCATTGTCAATCTTATAAACATAATTCCTTCTCCGTCAATAGGTAATGAATCCCCTTTCATTATGTTATATGGTCACCCACCAAATTACTCCACTCTTCGTATCTTCGGTTGTGTGTGTTATGTTCATCTTACTCCACAGGAACGCACCAAGCTCACTATACAATTTGTTGAGTGTGCTTTTCTCGGATATTCTCCTTATCAAAAGGGATTTCTATGTTATGATCCTAACCTTCATAGGATTCATGTATCTAGAAATGTCATTTTACTAGAAATTAAATATTTTTTTTGCATCACATCATGACTCTGTCTCTTCTCCAGTTTCTGTTTTGCCATTGTTTTCTAACTCTCATTCGGGTCAACAATCTTCTAAACCTCTCTTGACCTACAAAATACATAGTGCTGCCACTCAAAATCAATCAACGCATGTGCCCCCTCAAGATAATTCCTTGGTTGCTGGTCCAGTAGAAGAAGAACCAGAACCAGCTCCTTTACGATGCAACTCGCGCGATAAAAAAAACCCAGAAAGGTATATCAATTGCATGACAACATCATTATATTCTATTCCTATTCCTTCATCTTATAAATAGGCCATGGATAATGATTGTTGGCAGAAAACTATTGAAACATAACTTCTTTCCCTGGAAGAAAATCAAACTTGGGATATAGTTCCATGTCCCTCATTCGTTAAACCTTTAGGCAGCAAGTTTGTGTTCTCCATAAAGCTGCGCTCGGATGGATCCATAGATCGATACAAGGATCGTTTAGTTGTGCTTAGAAATAAGAAAGAATATGGACTTGACTATGATGATACGTTTGCTCAGGTTGCCAAGATGACAACTGTACACACTATTCACGCTATTGTTGCGTCACAAGCTTGGCCACTACATCAAATGGATGTTAAAAACACATTCATCCACGGTGATCTTCAGGAGGAAGTTTACATCAAACTTCCTAATGGTATTCCTACACCTTCACCTAATACTGTTTGCAAACTAATACGATCTTTATATGGATTGAAACAGGCACCGAGAGTTTGGTTTAAAAAGTTTCAATCGACACTACTTGGTTTTGAATTCAACCAAAGTCAGCATGATCCATCTCTTTTCCTACAAAGGACTCCTAAAGGAATTGTGGTGCTTCTTGTTTATGTGGATGACATTGTCGTCACAGGTTCCGATCAAGATGCTATTTCTAGAATCAAACACTTACTGCATTCAAATTTTCAAATGAAAGAGTTAGGTCATCTCACTTATATCTTGGGTTTATAGGTGCATTATCATCATGAAGGTGTTTTTCTAAATCAACAAAAATATATTCAAGACTTGGTACATCTAGATGGACTCACAAATGCAACCCATGTAGACACTCCCATGGAAGTTAATGTTACATATAGAAGAGATGAAGGTGACCTTCTTGATGGTCCCACTCAATATCGCAAACTGGTAGTAAGTCTTATCTATGTCACTATCACTCGCCCAAATATTTCTTTCGCTGTATACACAGTTAGTAAGTTCATGCAAGCTCCACGACATTTCCATCTTTCAGCGGTACAACGAATCATTAGATACCTCCTTGGCACTCCAAAGCGAGGCTTATTTTTTCCTGTTGATTCATCAATCAAACTCCAAGCATATAGTGATACCGATTGGGCTGGATGTCTAGACACAAGAAAATCTACTACAGGCTGGTGTAGGTTCCTAGGAAATGCTCCTATTTCATGAAAATGTAAGAAACAAGATTCTGTCTCAAAGTCATCCACTGAAGCAGAATATCGCGCAATGTCTTCCGCTTGTTCTAAAATAATATGGTTGTGTGGTCTTCTTAGTGAGCTTGGATTCTCTCAATAACAACCAACTCCACTGCATGCTGACAATACCAGTTCCATTCAGATTGCAGCAAATTCAGTTTACCATGAATGGACGAAACACATCGAAGTTGATTGTCACTCTATTCGAGAAGCCTATGATAGAAGGGTCATAAATCTACCACGTGTCTCAACATCTGTTCAAATAGCTGACATTTTCACTAAAACCTTGACAAATTAGCGACACAATTTTCTACTTGGCAAATTGATGCTTGTAGAATTACCAGCATCAATTTGAGGGGGATGTCAACAGAATTATTGGTAATAATGAGCTAATTATTAGAAATAATTATGTTGAGATTGTACATTTATTTGTAATATTTATTCTCTTAATTAACATAATTAGCTGTAAATGTAAATATGACAGTTTAGCTTATTTAGTGGGTTGAAATTCAACCTAACAACTTGTAAGTACAATATTTATATGACAGATCAGAATGAAAACATATATACATGTTTTTGGCCAAATTCTTTCTTAGTTAACAATTACTGGCCCACCATGCAGCAAGATGCAAAGATGCACATCAAAAAAATGCAACAAGTGTCAGAGACACGCAGACATGCATCCCGCGCCCCCCCACGAGCTTAAAATATCGTCCTCCTCGTGGACGTTCGCCTGGTGGGGAATGGACATCCTCAGACCCTTCGTGCAAGGTTGCTATCAAAATAAATTTCTGATCGTGGCTGTCGACTATTCACGAAGTGGATAGAAGCTGAAGCCTTGGCCATAATCACCTCGCATAATATCCACAGCTTCTACAAGCGAAACGTACTTGCCTGATTCGGGATACCACAAGCGCTCGTTACCTACAATGGGACAAATTTCACTGATCAAGGGTTCCAAGACTTTGGCGCCAAGCTCGACACCAAACAATACTTCACTTCAGTTGAACACCCTTAAACAAACGGGCATCACGTTTAGCGTCAAGGCCTTTTTGAGCACCCTCATCACGGCAGCCACGTCCTCTGATAAGTTTTTCCATCGATTTTCCTTATCTTCGGACAAGATCGCTTCCCTTTCTTCCTTGTGGATACCTAGAGAGCTCTCCCCTCTAAAGATATCGTAGTTCAGATAACAGGGAGGCAACACGAAGACTCCCCTGGGCCCCTTATCACTCTCGGTGCAATGCAGTCGATATCATCCATATGCTTCCTATTTATCGGGGGCTCAAGAGGGGGGAACCTGGGTCTTTGAGGAAGAAGGGGAACCACTTGCATGAGCAGTAGATTTGTCCTGCTCCTGAAGTTGCGCGACCCTGTTCTTAGGTCCCAAGGTGAAAGCATTCTTAGGCCTCATCTTTAATAGGCGCTCAGAAAGGGACGCCATCCGACCTGCAATCAAAAGAAAACTTCCAGTCACTGGCTAAAAAAGGACGACATCGCGGGCATGTGCCCTGCATAAAAGCCAAACATATAGATGTAGTCACGGCCATATGCCCTACCTAAAAGTCTCAAAGCCTACTCATCTGAAGAACTTTGAGCAAAGCTTTCGTATTGATCAACCTATTAACTAGGAGATACTCCCCTTTATCATCAAAGAGGAGGTTGTTGTTCACGTCCACGCACCTCACCGGTGAGAAACTCTTAACATAAGACGTCAGTTTCTCATAGGAGAGCTGATCATAGCCATCCAAGTCATCAGGCTTCGCCACGTAGTACTCGGGCTTTTGTTCGAAATGTTTCCACTGCCATTCAAGTGAAAACCTGGCCACCAGCCGGACTACTGGCCGACCTTCCTCCATCTCTTTCGAGCAATCGTATAAGGAAGCTATGGTCGCATCTGTTAGAGGTTTCACGACAAGGTACCTCTCTTTGAAATGGCGAGCAGATTCCAGATATGGTCGAAAGAGTTTCCCAAACTATTTAAAAGATACCCAGGTTTTCCCCCCTCTGATGGGCTGCCTTTGCAAATGGAAGATACGGAAAAAGAGGGGCAGTGTGACGCCTATTTGAAGATATTGATAGACGAGCTTGAATGGCCGCATGAACGCAAGCGCATTTGGGTGAAGCTGGGAGGGTGTCAATTGTAACCATTGGAAAACCCCTACTTGGAAGTCATTAAATGGAAAATGTATCCCCGCCTCCTTGAAAGTAAATTCGCACATAGGGAAGTGTTTGCCCAGTTACATCGAGCATATCCTCCTGTTTCGATGAGGAATTTGTAGAGCCCAATTGGCAGGGGATCCTATAACACTCGAGGCCAAAAAGGGCGAGGAGTGGTTGCACCCCATGTAATACCCGAGGCCTAAGAGGGCAAAGGTGGTCGTCATATCGGAATGAGAGGGATCCCGAGACTATGCAGATATGTGACTGCATGGTTGAATGAAGGCTTATAAGGATTAATTGGTACTAACTATACCAACAAGATGCATCTTCTTTTTGGTAGCCCCATTCATAAGAACTATACAGTTAAACATGCTTGATTTGGAGCAATTCTGGGATGGGTGACCTTCTAGGAAGTTTCCTGGAAAGCGTGTGAGTGAGGCTAAATCATGCTGGAAAGACATATGTTGGTTTGTGAGGTAAGTCGATAATCTCGAAGGAAGTCTGGGCGTTACAAATGGTATTAGAGCCATACCTCTCCTAGTACGATGTGGTTTGAGGACGAACCATGCGGAAGTTGGTGGGCATGTAACACTCGAGGCCGAAAAGGGCGAGGAGTGGTTACACCACATGTAATACCCGAGGCCTAAGAGGGAAAAGGTGGTCGTCACATCGGAATGAGAGGGATCCCGGGGCTATGCAGGTATGTGACTGCATGGTTGAAGGAAGGCTTATAAGGATTAATTGGTACTACCTATACCAACAAGATGCATCTTCTTTTCGGTAGTCCATTCATAAGGACTCTACAGTTAAGCGTGCTTGATTTGGAGCAATTCTGGGATGGGTGACCTTCTGGGAAGTTTCCTGGAAAGCGTCTGAGTGAGGCCAAATCATGCTGAAAAGACATGTGTTGGTTTGTGGGGTCAGTCGGTAAGCCTGAAGGCAGTTCGGGGCGTTACAAATGGTATCAGAGCCATACCTCTCCCAGTACAATGTGGTTCGAGGACAAACCATGCGGAAGCTGGTGGGCATGTAACACTCAAGGCCGAAAAGGGCGAGGAATGGTTGCACCGCATGTAATACCTGAGGCCTAAGAGGGAAAAGGTAGTCGTCACATTGGAATGAGAGGGATCCCGAAGTTATGCAGGTATTTGACTGCACAGTTGAAGGAAGGCTTATAAGGATTAATTGGTACTACTTATACCAACAAGATGCATCTTCTTTTCGGTAGCCCATTCATAAGAACTCTACAGTTAAGTGTGCTTGATTTGGAGCAATTCTGGGATGGGTGGCCTTTTGGGAAGTTTCTTGGAAAACGTGTGAGTGAGGCCAAATCATGCTGAAAAGACATGTGTTGGTTTGTGGGTGTCCGGGGCATTACATCTCCCTCTGCGCGAACCTCCGGATAGTTGAACACGTCTGACGCGTCATGCGAGAAACACAACCTTTTGTTTCTAGGTTCGGGCGCAACCCATGCCAATGGGTCCTCCATGATATTTGTTTTGTCTTCATGATTGGCGGGCACAACGTCCTCCTCGACTGGATGTTCCATTATACCTAAAAATCAGAGGAAAACAATGAATTCGACATCATCAAATTCACCTTTTATTTCTAGGTCCAGGCGCAACCCAGGCCAATGGGTCCTCCACGACATTAGTTTCGTCTTCATGATTGGAGGGCACGACGTCCTCCTCGACTGAATATGCCATTATACCTAAAAAGTAGGGGAAAATAATGAATTCGACATCATCAAATTTACACTTCCACCGCAAATCAAGTGAAAGGGTGATGAATCCGTCAAGGAACGAACTTCGACCCAAGCCCTCGACTGCCACACTGAAACAAACTATGTCGTGCTCGGGGACATTTGGCCAAATGGGCAAAGCTGCCCGAATTCACCCTACTATTCGGGGAGAATGACCCTAACGCTATAAACTTCATCCACTACCATGAACTTCAATGAACATTCATGAATGTTCATTGCAGAACCCATGGATGTTCATCCAAGATTCATCTGTTAAAGATAAAAACTGGGAGTTTAATCTAAAAATTCTAAGAAAACATGTTATCAAGAGGATATGACTTACTTGGATAAAGAATGTCTTTGAAGAATTCTACAGAGAAGCTAGGAGGAGGGGGTCCACGCGTGAATAGAGAAAAGTGCAGAAGAAAGCTTGAGAATAATAAATGGACCCCTAGGGTCCCATTTTTATAGATGGTTCACACCCCACGAGGTTGCACACGAAAAGTCATCATTATTTTGGACCTTTTAAACTCCCCTATGAAAAGATAACACCCCAAAACAACGACCACGTAGTGTTAACAAGCAGCCACGTGCCCACTCTCGAAGGTGAATTCATCCCCGAATTTAATACGAAACATTATACACGAGCACGATGAAGACATTTCACGCTCAATGACAGGCAAACGCACGACATTGTGACTAAACCTTACATACGGGCATATTTATCATGTTTCACTCACGAGGGCGAAGCAAACGCTCGATAGCGTAGCGACACCTTGTGAACGGGCACATCGAAAAAGAAAAACCGGGGAAACTCCTAGCATCCTGTACATTCCTAACGGGCGCCAAACGAATAAATGATCTAGTCGGCCGCGCAACTCGAGTGTTTTCGGGATCCCCGACACGGGTCAACAAATTATCCCTGGTGGAGAGTTATGATTTCCCTTCTCGGGCGAGTGTTCCCCGACAGTGAAGATGACCTTAAATCATCACCCTTTTACCTAAGGACAATAAATTAGGGGGCTCATGTTCTAGACTGGGCCAGCGCTTTCCCCACTGTTGGGGAGGCCCAATCCAACGCATTTGCCCAAGGCCCAAAGGCATGCAACCTAAGCTGAGGACCGTTGGGAAATTCCCCATGTGTCCATTAGGGAACGTAGCTCACGTGTCCATGTCATCATCATCCTGCCCTTCGAGAATGATGGGTCCAACTTCTGCTTTCTCGGGGTGGTTGACCAGGGAGGAGGCCATGCGCTGGACTCCATACACACATAAGCTCTGGCAGTCTTCGCTATTGGGCCTCATCGTGGCCCAACGCTGAAGACCTTGGTCCAGCGCTGGGGACTATAAATACCCTCTCCTTTAAGAGGGACGGGTATTCATTCAATCTCATACTCACTCTTACTTGCTTGCATTGCTCTGAACCTTACTTTGGCATCAGAGTGTCTTGCAGGTACAACCCCCCCCCCCCCCCCCCCATTTCACATCCAACCGCTGCTCGGCTCGAAGCTTGTGGACTTTGACAATCCCTTTTGGTCACATACGATCAAATACTAAAAGACTTTTTTCAATGCATTAGTTTTCCTCGTTCAATGCTTAATATACCGATATATCATAAACTCATGCACGTTCATATATGCTTATTTAATTTGCGTACTAAAAATGATTATTTGTTATCATCATTATATTGAATATATTTAGGGATGAAAATACGTTAGACCAATAACAAGGGCCTACAAGCTAGTCTACATAGGTTTAAGTTAGGTTATTTTTTGTTTACTGGAAAAGGCTCAGACTTTTTTATAAGTTTATTTAGTTAAAAAGACTAAGCCACAAACCGCAAAAAAAAAACTTTTAAACCTATCAGATCGGTCTATTTAAATAAAAGGTCATGCTAACATGTACTCTTAGAGAACATGTTAAGGATACTATAATTTAAAAAAACTTAAATATAATAAAATCATATTTAAAATTTAAAACATTGAATGCACATGTTTTAAAAGAATATTTCTTAAAATAGCTTATTAACATAAGCTTTTTGGCACAGCTTTTTCTTTAAATAAATATGAATAATTTTATTATTATTATTATAGATATTTGTATTTTAAATTAAAATACAAAAATAAAGTTTAGATGTCTAGAAGGACTTATGAAAATACGCTAAAAAAATCTTATGAACAATGTTATAAGTTGTTTTCATAAGTCTCTCAAACAAAGAGTATCACAAAATATATGTTAATAGGTACACTTGAATAAATCAATGCAAATAAGTATTTAATCTAATTAATCTTTTAATTTTTTAGTCTATTTTAATATTAATTGAATTGCTTATTTGAAAATATTCAAATAAATAGATTTTTATGTAGACTAATAAGTCAATCAGACTTTCGAAAAGGCCAGCCTCAGGTTTAAAAACAAGTATTTAATAGACTACATGTCAAACTTAAATTTTAAAATTTTTAACAGATGAAACTCGGACTTGACAAAGCGTAGCTCGATCTAACCTATTTTCATCCCTAAATATAGTTATATAAATAAAATCACATGTAATTATATAAAATATATATTATAAAAATGTTGTTTATAAAAGTCCATTCAAAATATGCTCTCATTTAAATATTTTTTGAAATTTTAACATTAAAAAAAGTCGTTAAAAAATGAAGTACTTAAAATGGATTTAAATAAGAATATATTTAAACTAATTTTTCTTCTGAAACATTTTTTAAAATTATTTTAAACAAAAATATATAATATTATAAAAAACTATTCTTTATAAAAAATTTAACAAATGATCTCATTATTTGTGTCTTAATTCGTTCTATAATTAAAATTCTAAAAATAAATCTTCTAAATGAAAAATAAAATTTTAAATCATGAGTATCTATATTTTATCTCCAATTTGAATAATATTAGCAATGTTTTATATATATAGTATCAGAATACTATAACATATTTTCATTTAAAGTTAGAGCGATAAGATTAAACTTTAAATTTTGGCTTAATATATTTTTTAATATTATTTTACTTTAGTCTCTTAATTTTTTAATATTATTCTACTTTAATCCCTTAATTAAAAAATATTACAAGTAGCTCTTTAATTTCACTTCTATTATCATATTTGATTTCTTCCATCAATTTCTGGTAAAAAAAAATATACTAAATTCGATGTACAACAAGATTTAAGAATTAAATGTGATTCAATATTTATACTATAAAATAAAAATAATCTTATTGTGACCATCTTTATAATACCTACTTAAATGAAAATCCTACTTTATAAATTAATTTCATTTGAATTTTGAATGTTATTGTACTTCCGAGTCATCAACATTTAATGTATCTTTCGATGCAAACACTGGTGACGTATCTTTCGATGCCACTTGCCCAAAAAGTATTACACACGTGGCTTTAGACAGCAAGTTTTCGAAAGATTTGTTAAGTGGATGGAATTGGATGGAGAATAGCAAGATGTAATGAAATAGTATTTGGAGCAGAGTGAAGTGTATGAATTTCCATCAATTATCACCACATTTCTTCTCCAATTTAGGAAGAATGGATAATTTGAATTGGTCCAACCTAAAATTTCCAAAGGATGAAATGAAATATCCAAACATAATCGTAGTTGTTTCCTACTATGTTTCGGCAGAGTACAAAGAATATGTTCTAAAAACACATTAATTGAAAAGCGAGTTATTCAGATGCATCACAAATTCAAGATTGCAGAGTAAAACGAGTTGATGAACCATCATAAGTTACACCAAACGATTAGGTTTGAAAATGCAGAATGAAGACGGTTAATATGACAAAGGAAATAATGAAAACATGTTTTCTTTAGGCTTTATATCTCTTCCTAGTTCTACCACACTACCATTTTGTAGAGACAGAGACTGATCAGAAGAGCCAATACACGACATTGATATCTTTGTGGTCGTTTGTGTATAGAAGATCAAAATCAATATATGTGACATATTTACAGAACTTTGATACCACAATCTAGCAGTTCAAACCCCAGTCGTAAGGCTGATATGTCACCTTCAACTCAGAAGAGGCAAGCAGGTCCAATAATACTTCTGAGTCGGCTGGATCTAAATAGTTTGACACATGCTTGATCACCTCAACCTCGCTCTTGCCAAAATCTATACTATACCTGAAAAATGAACGACGAAAAAACCATTCGGCTAAGCATATAATTCGAAAGGTTTGCCTGCTCACTGTGTGAGACAGAATGTGCTGGTGTATAACATACATTCAATGAGTTGCTCATTGCTTAAATTTACAAAAAGTAAATGCATAAATATATTTAGAATCATCGATTAAAAAGACTTACCATTTAAGGATCTTACTAGCATATGCAGTCTTTGCTGTCAAATCAATTAGAAGACCTACACTTCTCAGGAAGTTGCGAGCTGCATCCAATAACTCTTCATCAATTTTTCCAGGAAAATAGCACCGTAGTGCAGGCCCAGATCGGGTGCCACATACCAAAGCAAAATGAATCAGAGGCTCAGGGTAAGGGAGTGCCACCTGCCAAGTAAATAAATCAACACCCTTTGTGAGCATCAAAGTCAGAAATATAGGATACTGAGGAATTTCATCGTAAAAGTGTGTGTAAAACAACAAAAGTTTTGTGAAATGCTGGCAGATTAATTTCTGGAATGCATTTGTGAAGGGAATTAACACAATAAAACTTCTAAACTCGGTGCTTATTTTTTACAAGAAAACTCCAACAAAGTTAAAAAGTATTTTTTTAGTTATTGTTTACAAATATTTTAATATACTATAAGCTTACCTTTGAGCGTTTGTCTTTTGCACCAAATGGCTTCTTAAGATTATATGGAGGCCGCTGGTTTCCCCTCAATATGCCATTTTGAATAGCTGAAAGTGAGTAGGTGGAGCCACCTATAACATATTTGAACTCTCCAAATATTTTCCTTCTTTCTAGTGCTCCATCTGGTTGACCCAATACTAAGATTGCATGGATGGCCATCATATTATAGAGATTAATAAAGAAAGCAAGCTTCTCTTCTCTAGATAAATCCCATATTTCCACTCTTTGGAGCTCTTCTACTATTCTCAGATACCTAAAATGATAAGAGCAGAAATAATATATAAAATTCTGAAATGACTGAACGAATTATCAAAGATTGCAAGGCATGTCAAGGTTCTAAATTAAGCAAAAGAAATAAAATGATACAGGCACCTTGCGAACTCCTCACTTCCATGCAAACTTGTATAATCAACACGAGACCCATCTTCAAAAGCATAGGCTTCAAACATTGCAGAGGCCAGAACTCTAAGCCTTGATGCAATTTCTGCTATAGGCTTCGGTTTAAAGGTAATAATGCCCCTAGGAATGTTGTGACATTGTGACACCACAGTTGGATCATCATCCAAAAACCGATACACGTGATTACCATCTTCAAATAGATTCTCACTAAAGCAAAACAAAAATCAATAATAAATCAGAAAGGATTATTAACTCTGTAACAACAAAACAAACTACAACAAGTAGAGTATTTGGACTCACTCAAGAACATGTCGAAAAAAGAGTTTGCTGGCAAGCTTCCGAGCAAATTCAACGGCCTAAATACCACCAGACAATAATTAGAACGAAAACAATGTCGTTGCGAAGAATGCACTTATGAGGTTTTTATGAACATTATACCCGCATTTGAGACAAGCTTACCTCTGGTCTTTCCAAATATTGATCTTCTGATAAGAAATTTAAAGCATCCGATCCCTGAAAACAGTTGGTAAACCTGCGCATTTTGTACAATCTGTCCTTCACAGTAATAGATTCTTTCATTTTGAGTACAATAAGAGCCAATTCATCAACTGCCCCACTGCTGGAGATATCATCCTCTCCAGAAAAAGGTGGTGATGGCGTTTCAAATAATGGTGCTTCCGTAACAAGATAGTCAATCTTCTCATCAAGCCTTCCAGACTCATCCAAGTTTTTTAGCTCACTCAAGCCTCCAATAAGTATTTCATTGAAAAACACCTTAGGAACTGAAGTAGATCCTGAAATCTTTTCCAGCTCCATCTTTCTACTAGGGTATACATCTATATTGATTTCGACAAACCTAAGCCTTTTCGTACGTAAAAATAGCCTGAATATTCTAGATTCTTGGCACCCGAGTTTCGTGTACAGAATAATCCTTCCTTTCATGGCTATTGGTGGTACAGTATAGTCCACCTCAACATCAGACGACTTCTTAATATAATTCAAGGGATTCCAGGCAGATTTCTCCACTAACTTCTGAGAAACCAATTTAGATTCGTTAACTTCTGAAATATCTGAACCATCCTTGCTTTCATCATCAAAATTACCCACAGAAGCATCATCACTTTTTCCTGAAAGGCGGCGCAGCATAGTGGAAACAGCCACTGCACTTTTCTCCCTAACAAAATTTTTAAGAGCTACCGCCTTCTCAACCACACCTGAACTGTCCTGATCTCCATCCAACTTACGAGTAGATGTGCTCCGATTGACTTCCATCCCTGGAACCTCAGTTCCATCAAACACAGGGTCCAAAATGTTGTCCTCGCTTGGAATCTCATCGGCCTTTTGATTCACATGTGTGGCGGATTCAATGTCTCCACTGTCATCCTCCTCTTCAGCCAAGTCATTTGGTCGTGAGTTTTCATCTAGATTTGTCTCTTCACTTTTAGGCTCGGAATCCATGTTCCTCTCCGCCTTATCATGACCAGAATCATTGTTGACACCCACTTCAGATTTGGTCCCAGACAAACCAGAATCTCCAATGAATTTGTCATTTACCTTTTCATCAGTATCAGACTTGGACTTTCCACCGTCGACATTCTTTATCACATCCGATATATCCTCCAGTTTATCATGACCAGTATTCAGAGCTTCTGCCTCTTTATCCAGATCTCCGATCTGAATTGCAGAAGTATCTGCTTGCAGCTTCTCAACCTCTTCGGAACTAGGTTCCTTTTTCTCCAACAAATTCTGATCTTCCATGGTGTATATGCTGTGCCTCACTCTAATTAAAAGACCTGCAAGCAATTAAACAACAAAATGCCAGTGTATATCCAAAAAATAGTCAATGTTCGTTAATACCGAGTTTTTCAAACTCCGCTACACTAGAGCGATATAAAAAGCCAATACAAAATTCTTGATTCATGTATTATTCCCAAAAATTCCAATACAAAATTGGTAAGAAATTGATCTAACACAAGAAAATCACAGTCTTAAATTAAGAAGAAAATCTGTATCGGAATTACCTTGTTCCCGATCTATAATCTGTGTATATGAATGAGAAAGGAGATGAAAACGAAATATAAAAAGTTCCCTAAAGCGTTTGGAAATGGTTAAGAAAAAGAGAGAAGTAACTTACGATGAGAAGTGAATTGTTGAAGCGTTATTATTGTTGACTTTGAAGAGTCCAAATGTTGAATTGAAAGAAGAAACGGCAAAAGTATTATTCAGTCAGACAAATGGAGAGAGAAGCGGGAAGGAAGTCTTTGCTTGCTTGCTTTGGGGCGGCTGTATCCAAAATGTAATAATAATAATTAACATTTTAATATAATAATTATTTTGAAATACATAAATAGCTTGTAAATTTAATAAAAAAAGTGATTATATATTTTTATCCTTAGACAAAGGGGTGATAATTATTAAAATCTATTGCACACAATTGCGAAATCTAGGTTGAAATTATGAAAATTTGGTAATTGCGTTCATTCTAATAATATTGTTCTTTTGCCATAAGATAAGAAGAATTATGGTTAAAATCGAATTCAACAAATTGGAAGAAAAAAAACTTTGTAAAAAAACTACACAATTTTTTTACTTTATTGGTTGAATTTTTTTTTTATTTTGACCTTTCAAACAAATTAGTCATCAAAAAGATAATTTGAAGTTGCCATGTGGATTTTTTATTTTTTATTTTTATAAAAAAATGTTTGTTTATAATATGGCTTTTTAAACCATTTTAATTTGTTTGTTTTTAAATATTTTCAATATGTTACGATAAGTATGTAATGTGTTAATAGTTTTAAATGGAAATGAATGACTCAAAATGAAACGTTAAAATTAGACCGATTATCGGTGAGAATATTAAATTATTGGTTCATTAGTTGAATTACTAGATTAGTGATTGAATCGCATAATGAATCAAATAATTCAGTTGAATAAATATGTCTCTATAAAAAATTATATATTTATTAAATCAGTTAAATCAGATGATTCAGTTTCTAAAAATATTATGACATCTATAAAATTTCTAAATATTATAATTTCACATATTCATTATTTAAATTTAAATTTTAAATATAATCATCATTCATAACAAAATATAAATTTAAGTAAATTTTAAATCAGATCTAATTGCAAACAAAGCAAAGTTTTTTCAAGTAAGTTTTGAATAAAGTTTATATATATATTTTTAAAAAAATTACGAAAACAACGTCATTTTGTTTGAGAAAAAAGCATCATTTGATTCGTCGGGTTTTTCAAAACCGTCAATTTATTGGTTTTTATCAATTTTGACTGATTTTAGTCTATTTTCACCCGTTCAGTAGTATATTCGATCCAACAATCACATCAAACTGATGACCCATTTGATTTCCAGTTCAACCGATTTAACCGACCGATTCAGTCTAATTTTTAAAACAATACTTGCTTGTAAATGGAGAGGTATTGGTTCAAACCACATAATTTTTAAAAAATTAATTAATATATTTATTTTTTACATTAATATTAATATGAAATATTTATTTATTTACATTAATATTAATATGAAATATTTATTTATTTATATTAATATATAAATATATAATTATTTAACTCAATTATCACATATCATTTTGGGATGTTTCGTCTATATATCATATTATTTATTTCAAAATAATATACACACTAGTAGGTATATTCGTGTGAGACAAGGGTTAAGATTTATTTAAATAAATAAATTTTTTAAAATTAATTATAATTTATAAATAAAATAATAATTACAAAAATTTACAAATAATTTAAGTAAATAAAATATTTTTACATTTAAAAATAAATAAATAAAAACTCAATTTTTCACTATTTATTGTCAGATATTATTTACAATTTAAATTCTTATTTTATCATAGGTGTTATATTAAAAAAATAAATTTTAATTTTCTACTATTAATTATATATGATTATATGAAAATATGATATATAATTATATAATTAATGCACCATTTTTTTTAAAGGATGGTTGTTTTTTTATAAAATTGCGAAACTGGAGGGAGTATTTACTATCATTGCATATTAAAAATATTGAAACCAAAGGGAGTCAAAGGGAGCTTCTAGTTTACCGGTTTGAGAATTTGCAATCATCCTAAGCCAAAAATACACAATACAATCTGTATAATTTAAACCAAAATTATCAACAATAGGTAAACCAACTTATGTTTCATAGGTCATATGAGTGATTTCTCCATGTCATGTAACTAACATATAATCAATGGACATTTGTTCAACTGCTGCATAGCATCGAACACATCAAAAGCAGATTTGTGAACTATAAAAATGAGCATTGGTAATTACAACGAATACAAAAAACAATGAAACAAAGGTAATGATTTTGATGATTACACTTTGCAGTAGAATATCAATTCTTGCATATCATACTGAAACAAAGGTGATCTTTACTTTCTACCAATTTGTCTAAAATCAAACTCAATGGGAGTGCTCCTAAATTTCCCCAATCTACTATCTCCATTGACAGAGAAATTAAAATATTGAAAATTGAAAATCAAATACAATGTTAAAAATTTAAGAAAAGAGATGGACTCTTGATGAAATATAATGTTGCAGTTTAATAGTGCACTTTGTAGCGTTGCAAAACGTGATTTTATGTGTTCTTATATGTTGATAGAACTGAGTCTTAGTGAATGTATTAGGACTGTTTTGTTTATTGTGAGTCTCTCTATTATCACTTTGGTAGAAGAGTAAGATGTAAGAACAAGAAGTGTTTTCTACACCTGACATTGAGATTTTGACGATAACTTCATATGTTATCTTATAGAACAATTGTATACATTAATAGTTTCGTCTAGTGTGTAGCTTCTACTATAATGTTCTGACTCTGGTACAAGGCGTATGACGTCATCAGGTTCTGAACATACACTCTGGAAGAAAACATGTGGTTACATGTTTCGGTAAAGTCAATATTCTGAACTGGTCTTCTGCAATGTGTCTTAGGAATGTTAGTACAAGAAGTTCTGGTCGTGGCTTTGTGGTTTAGCTTTAGAGGCCTTCTAAAGCTTTACTTATGTGTTACAAGTTCTGAAGATTATGAAGAACAAGGTTCTGTTGAACAACTTCTGATGATCTGAAGAAAAGGAAGTTCTTACAACCAAGTGTTGAAGACTCTGAAGAACAAGGTTCTATGTGATAAGTTCTGAAGACTCCAAGACTTAGGTTCTAAGGCTCATAAGAAAGATTATTCTACAACAAGCTTCAACGTTCAATATTCAAATATCTGAAGACTCTGAAGATAAGAATAAATTTCAAATGGTTAACGTGTGATGTTGTGCAAAAGGTACATAAAGTATTAGTGACCTCTACCCTCTAGGGTGGCGTAAGGACAATTCTTTATATTGTATTGACAATCACTCTCATTGTGACCGTTGGGAACAAACAGTTGGATTAACAAATATCTTTCTTTATGTAACAGATCTCTATTTACAAGCTTAATAGAAAAATATTATTCAAAGGAAAAGGTGGAAAGCTATCATTGAACAGTGACAGGATATAGAAATATTATTTTATATTATCTAAACTCTTACACCTTATTTTATCAGTTGGGAACTAACGTTGGTGCAGGAAAAGTTGGTTCTATCCTCACAACGTCTCTCTCTCTCTCTCTGTGTGTGTGTGTGTGTGTGTGTGTGTGTGTGTGTGTGTGTGTGTGTGTGTGTGTGTGTGTGTGTGTCAAGGGCTATAAAAGAAGATCAAAGCTTCAAAGATAAAGAGCTAGTTAGCGATTTAACCGTTGCCATTGGCCAACAAGCTTCGTCCAGTGGGAGGAAAGTAGTGGACTCTAAAGATGTTAAAGGTGCAATGATATACATACTGAAGACCACTAAAAGAAGAGAAAAGAAAGAAGAAGACTACAAGATGTTACTCAACTTCCAATCGCATACATCTTTGTAGATCTCAGAAGAAGCAAGGAGTTGTTACTTATAGCTTACTCAAAGAAGATGAAGAAGAACACTACACGATGATACTCAACTTCTGATCATATACATCTTTATAGAACAATGTGTTGCACCCCAAAATTTGCCCTCCCATATTCTCCAAGAAATTGCCAAGCCAAGCTGCAAAATTCCCCAAAGGTTGCATAGTGCAAAGGTCTCCTACACAGTCAAAACTAGGGTTTGTGTTCTGATCAAGAAAAGGAAGTTTTCAAAGGCCCAATCAAGTCTCACATGCCTACAAATATGGTCAAGCATCCTCATATCAAGTTTCAAGGCATTCAGCTCAAAATTGCACAGTCAAAAACCCTAATTGCACTACAGTCAACTGTAGGGGCAAAATGGTCATTTGGCAGTCAAAAGTTCAAATTTTTTATCAACATATCATTTTGAAGCCACAAACATCATTTGATCAATGCTTGATCATGATTCTCAAAATTTGGCTCAGAAATCATCAAAGATGCAAAAGTTTCCTTATTTGGACAGCTGAAAAAGTCAACTGAAATTGACCAGGGCATAACTTTCACATGGATCATCAGAAAAATTCCATCCAAAGCTCATTTTGAAGAGAAAGACATTTCCTACAACTCATCTTCATACTTCAAGTCCAAGAAATGCTCTCACAAAAAGTTATCAATTTCAACATTATAGGTCATTTTCAAAAGTCAACAAAAAGGGACTTTAAGTCAAAGGCCATAACTTGAGATTGGTAAATCAAAATGACATGGGACCAAAGGCATTGGTTAGAGGACTCAAAGACCTTTCCAAAATGTCCAAGAACATGAGAAAATCTTAAAAATTGAGCAAGTTATGCCTTGTGGAAGTTGGGAAATTTTTGGATATTTTGAAAAGTCAACTTTGATTCAAATGGTCTAAAAATGCTAATGGGCCCATTTTTCTTCCATGATTCATCATTCCAAGCCTATGCACGACCACTTGGCCCAAAGGGAAGTATTTTCTCATTTTTTATTTATTTATTTGAATTATTATTTATATTAATTCATTTAAAACATTTAAATATGTAGAAAATATAAAACTTGACCTAAAAAATCCTTTCATGCATGTTTTACCATCAAGATTTCGTGCATAGGCTAATTAGGAAAGATTTGGTTTGATTTGAGCCTAATTGATACAAAAACCATTTGAAAAAGATATGAAAAGATCTTAAGAAAATCAAATATGCAAAACCATTAATTCATTGGATTTTATTGAGTTTTCTTAACCTAATGCCTTCACTACATAATCAGAAACCAAAACCTAATGCCCAGAGACTAAAAAGCTGCGCCCAAAAGCCATTGTGAAACTTGAAATTTTGGCCAAAAACTCAAAACTGAAATCATCATTCCAGGGCGATTCAAAGCCTAATTTTCATTCCAACCGCTTGCTCAAGTGTCCTTAAACGTGTTCCAATCAGAAACCAACCTTTATACGCCAAGAACTGGTAACATGAACTGGAACTGCATCAAGGAAATTTCATAATCGTGCATCCCATTCTATGCATTATTTGTGAAATTTAATGGTTGATTCGTGTTCATCATGAAGTTTTGAAGCTAACTGATACTTTTAATTGTGTTTTTCTGTGTTGTATGCGATTATACCATGTATGCTTTTTAGGGTTTGCAGGATAAGAAATTAGGGCTTTCCATCCAAGGCAAAATTAGGACTCGTGGTTAATACCATTGGCATGAGCATGTCCAAACGAAGGGATCTCAACCCTCGCGCCTAATTTATGATCAAAGATAACCCAATCGCTATTTTCTGGAAAGTAGTCTTAGGCAACGTTTGCAAAACCGTTGCCTCATGTTTGTGTTTCAGGAAAAAGAAAGAAGACGACCTCGTTGTCAAAACGTGATAGGCCGGTTTGAATATTTCGCACGCTCTCCACTAACGCCTTCGTTTCTTTTTATATTATTTATTTGTTATTTATATGTTAAACGCGTTGGCATGGCGTAGTGGCACAGGTGTTGAGTTGCAATGTCCAAGACCTGGGTTCGAGTCCCAGGTCTGTATAATTTCAATATTATTTTTCTATGTGAATTCCTATGCAGCGCTTACGTTGAGACGTACCATACACTCACCAAATCCAGCCGGCCACGTGGTTAGCTTCAGCAATCCAAGGGTGGAGAATTGATGGACACCCTCAACCCTAGTCAACGTGCCATACGTGGCCTGGAAAAGTCAGCGAATTTCCAGCTTATTGGGCCCAAACTCTTGGATCAAGACCTCCACTTTGGGGCCTGAACCCCCCCCTGGTTTGCCCTCTCTATTTTTTTTATATTTTTATTTTTTCAATTGTTATTTTATTTGCTTTATTGTTATAAATTAATTAATTATTTTTCTACAAAATATAAAAAACTTCATAAAAATCAGAAAAAAGATAAAAACATAATAAAATATTTAATTTTCATATTTTCTTGTAAATAATTGCATGTAAATAAATTTAGTATTAAATAGGTTTTAATTTTAATTCTTTTTAATAACTAAAAATCCAAAAATATAGAATTAGGTTTAATAACTTTTTATTCCTTTTTAATTTTCCCTTTTTTCATAATAATAATATTACTTATTTTATTTTCATAATTAAATTGTACATAAATTAACTTAGGTTTAATTTAGGTTATATTTTAATATTTTCATAACAAACTTAAAAACCATTAGAATTAGGGTTAGTTAATTTTAATTAATTCTTTTTTCTGTTAAATCTTAAAAAACATAAAAATACATAAAACATTTTCCTTTAATTTTAATTTTAATTCCTTATTAATAATATTTTGCAAAAGGGTCCAACGCCCTCGTTCGTAATTTATTTAATTTCGCATATTTATTTTTATTTCATTCAAATAATCATGTACCTCTCCCAAAGCCATGTAACTCGGACAATTTAACTTCTCGCACTTTTATTTCTTTTGCTTTATTTACTTTCCGTCAAATCGGGTCCGGTTTAATTTTGGCGGTGTGGACCCGCGCCATTTGTAATAGTTTAGATTTATTTTCCCGCAAATATTTTAACTGTTAAATAAGCATGCAAGAATGAATGGCCATAATAAAATCAAGCGTAGATCACTTTAACATGACAAGACAAATACAAATGAAAACGACACACGAATTCGCACACACCACCCCTAGGGTACGCCTCACTGTTGCCTTGCCTCGAAAGGTGATCGTCGAGTAGAGGATGTCTTAGTAAGTCCTCATGATTCGGGAACCTGGCATGAGGGTAGCTTCTAAGGTGTCTTCCCATTGCTCTGGTGATCACCATGTCCCGAACCTCGAATTGACCCGAACACCTCCAACGGTGGTGCTACCTACCTCTCAATGGTGGGATGGCACTACTTCAAAGGACATTTACACAGACGAATTCCTTAGGGTAGGTAGACGACTCGTAGATACTTGCTCTCCTTAAAAACAAAGCAAATCAAAATCTTTTCACACCGACACTTTTCAAAAGCTTTCAAAACAATTTTTCAAACACTCTGACGCATGAGTCGATCTGAAACTTTCAAAGAAACTTTTTAAAACCCACAGTTGAAAAGCAAACAAACCATTTTTGAAAACACAAGTGAGCAAGTATCTAAGAGCCCATGGATAACCATGGATAGAAAGGGTGCTAACACCTTCCCTTTCTATAATCTAACTCCCGAACCGAGAGCAATCTCTATAAGGAATTTTTCTGTGCTTTTGTCCTTTCCATTTGGAGAAAATAAAAGACGGTGGCGACTCTTGCTTCCGCGACATTTCGCGAACCAGCGTTAAACAGTCAGTTCCAGATCCACCGATCACAGAATTGGCGACTCTGCTGGGGACATCTATAAAGTGAGGTGTACCTTAGGGTTAGTTCATAACTGTGTTTTCAATTGTCTTCTTTGCTTGCTTTATTATTGTGGGACTGTCTTGGGAATTCTATAGATCCTAACCCGGATCTGGGGAATACCTTCTTAGAAAGTAGCAACAAGGCTGTGAGGGAACTGTGCGGGGTATACCGACATGGTTGAAACAGTCTGCTACGTTGATGTGGCACTTTGGTGTGTACCGGTAACCCTTGAGTTCAGTCAAGGAGAGTACGGGGCCTCCGCGTGGTGTCATGAAGCATCAACAGACCTTAGGAACCTTAATTGAACTATCTTGGCCTCTTTAGGGTAGTGAGATAACTGACTTTGGTGTAGTCCGAGGTTGGTTGATACTCGATACTACACTCAATTGAGGGTTGCTTTCCTGGAATATTTCGGTCGCCAGTTCAGTGGCTAAATCGAAACGATGAACAATGAAAGCAACCCCGTGATATTGGGAACCTTAGAACCCGGTTACTTTGATTAGGACAGGTTGAACCCACCAACTTCAAGAGGGTACTACCCAGACCCCATGCTGGCCTAAACTTTAAGGGCTTCTCTTGTGTGACTTGTGTGCCTTCGTACTTGACTATTTGCATGCTTATTACCTGACATTTGTCTCTTGCAGGTTGTGTTTGTAGTCCTTAATTAGGACTCATAACAGGGTATCCTAAGTTTCTTGCAGGTTTTTTGCAGTCCTTAATTTGGACTCCTAACAGGGTTACTCACATTATCCCATACATACCATAACATCATACCATTGCATACATCCTAACCCATTTCAAGGATCTCAAGGGCTTGTGATGCAGGTCATGGTGAATCAACTATCCCAGCAAGGGGCAGAGAGGATTTATTTTCCTCTAGCCAAGGTTGTCAGGGGCTATGACCCACTGGATATGGTGAGCCTTTGACCCTTGAAGAAGGACTCTCAACAACATGAAGTACCTTCAATCAAGTTACCGGTTTTCAACTCTAACAAGTTTCTCTGTTTACCCCGCGAGGTCCTTGAAATCATTGCATGCATGTCATACATATCATTGCATAACAGGTACCCTTTCTCTGCAGGTTACTTACCTTCTTCGCTGTTTATTTCAGCCGATCGTCATGAATCCTGAATCATCAGCTGAGCAGTCTATCAAGGCCCTCCAGGCTCAGAATGCCCAATTCCAAGGGCTAATCATGAACTTGACCCAGGGGCAGCAAGATCTGAAGGCTCTGCTCTTGAAGAAGGAAAAGAAGAAGAAGAGGACTGTCTTGTTCAGCCCTAGACGCAGATCTGGGAACACCCTACAGGACCAAGCTGAGAGGACAACTCCATCTGTGGGGAAAAGTAGTCATCAAGAAGAAAGGATTCCCAGCCCAGTGGTCTCCGACAATGAGACAGATTTCAACGATGAACAGTACCCTCCGGCTGAGGACAGGTACAAACAGTTGGAAGACCGGCTCAGTGCTATGGAGATACAAAAGGTGCCTGGCCTGGACTTCGAGGATCTAGGTCTGTCTTCTGGGGTAGTGATCCCGCGCAAATTCAAGGTACCTGCCTTTGCTAAATACGATGGGGCATCCTGTCCTAAGTTGCATCTCAGGGCTTATACAAGGAGGATCCAGCCCTATACAGCTGACAAAAACTTATGGATCCATTTCTTCCAAGAGAGTCTTTCGGGGACTCAGCTCGAGTGGTTCTATCAACTGAATGGAGCCAACATCCGTACCTGGGAAGACTTAGCCACTGCATTTTACAAGCATTACCAGTACAATGCCGACCTTGCTCCCACACGTACCCAACTCCAGGGTATGTCGATAGGGTCAAATGAAGGTTTCAAGGAATATGCACAGAAATGGAGAGACCTTGCTGGAAGGGTACAGCCTCCATTAACTGACAGGGAACTCGTTGATATGTTCTTGGGGACCCTATCCGGGCCGTTCTTCAATCATCTCATTGGTAATTCATCTGCAGGGTTTACCGACCTCATTCTGACTGGGGAAAGAATCGAAGCTGGTATCAAGAGTGGGAAGATCCAAGAGGCCACACCTTCTGATACTCACAAAAAGCCTTACGCGGGAAGGAAAGAATCTAATGCTGCATACAGCCAAAAGAGTCGTCGTGACCAACATGCAGGGGCAGTCATGATTTCTGGTTCTGCACCACGCCGCCAACCACAAAAGGGAAATCAGCGGAGGCCGGACGAGCCTAGAAGACAATTCACCAACATTAACATGCCATGGTCACAAGCATTGCAACACATGTTGAAGATGAACCTGATTGCGGTGATCAACCCTCCTGCAAATCCCAAGACCTCGTCTCCAAGCTACAACCCAGAAGCTCGGTGTGCTTATCATTCTGATAGCCCGGGGAACGATACTGAGGACTGTTGGGCACTGAAGTACAAGATTCAGAACATGATCGATGCCAAAGAGATCGAGTTCGAGCCTGTTGAGACTCCCAACGTGATCACTGCTCCATTACCAAAACATGGCTAGGGTCGAGAGATTTTTGCTCATTTGAATTCAAGTTGTATTTTTCTTTTCTTGTTCAGATAAACAATTATCATGTTAAACTCTTTTATTTCATGAATGCATTACACATGTCTGTCTTGATTTAATTATGGTTACTATGCTTAAAACTGCTTTCATATTTTTGTGACGATCAACTCTTGACTGAAAATTCTAAACCTCTTGAGGGAGGATGACGAAAATGATACCACAATCATTACAGTATGCTTTTGAACAGACCCCGCTGATGAGGTACAGGCATTGTTTCAATCCCTAAACACTGGAGTTATAAGGATGATAAACCCTCGTCAACCCATCTGAGCCAAAGAAGTAGGAGTTTTTATTTTCGAAAATTAAAACCCTTTATCATAACCCGGGGCAGGGTAGTCTTCTCAGTTGATCCAAGTGCATAACGAATGGCACCAAAGAGATCCTTACGAAAAAAACAGTGATGGTTCAGAACAATCATAAAGACAGGCAGTTGTTATCAAAAAAAATCATAAACAAAAAGCCCAAAAAGTCAAAACCTATAAAAGGGACTTATGAAACTGGGGCATCCCGCTGACTGTAATTCCAAAAAGGAAACAGTTCAGGCAAAAAAAGAAAGGGATAACAAAAATCAAGAAAGAGGTCTCACAAACCCTCAACAAAAAAATGACTGCCTAGTCAGAATAAATCATCAATGTTTGAACCATCACCGGAAAATCAAAGCAAAGACTCGAACAAGGTCTAACGTATGATCAACTGAGTTTAGGTTTGGAGAACATCACGAAGAGCGGGTGGGTACAAATAATTTGAGTCTTTATCCTTTGTTTCTTAAACCGTGAACCAGGCCACGATATAACCCTTAAAAGTCCTAGCCGAAGCATGAGTTAGTTCGAAAGCATACTGTTACGAAGGTATCCTGACTCCTGGAGGTTTGCTATAAAATCTTGAGTTGACACCGCACTATATTACAAAAAATGCAAAATTCAAGACAGACATAGGCTCTTGCATTCTTAAAATAACCTTGTTTGCATATGACTATTTGTTTGAACAGCAGGGAAATTCGCACGATGAATACCTTGTGAACAGAAGTACCTCCAATCAAGGGGCACAGTAGGAGCATTGCCCATTATCTGGGGCATGGCAAAATACTTCCAACAGGGGCAACTCCCTACATTCTGAGAGCGCGGACATAGTCGAAAAAATACTGCGCATAATCAAAGACCCGCTAGGTTGACACACCTAGGCAAAAATAAGGGCTTCCCGGCGAACCAAAAGGGTTCGGGCAAAAACAAGGGATGAAATGAAAAAAAACGTACACCCGGCAAGTCGAAAACCTGAAAAGGCGGCTTGGGCAAAAATGGGTATCCCGGTGGACTGAAAACCCGAAAGGGCAGTCCAGGCAAAAGTTAGGGATCAAAGCGTATGACTATGTCCCGACATCTCGTCACTTGTCTACCCGAAGATTTGTCAATCACCCACACAGGTATCATCTTCCCTCACCTCTGAAACAGGGGCAATGATGAGTTATCCAGGCGATCTAATTGCTCTGTCAACCAAAATACAAAGGAAAGATCAACATAAGGATGATTACCATCTACCTTTACAAATTCCAGATCATGGGTTAACATCCGAAACCAAACAAGACAATCATCCACTTAATCCAAATCATGTAACCCTACACCGGTTCCTTCTCAATTTTCAGACAAAGTCATACACAGACTCATTCTCCGCAGGTAACCTAACCCCGGTTCCCCCAGAAGTTTTTACACGAACTTATCCAAGGTAACCTAACCCCGGTTCCCCCAGAAGTTTTACACGAACTTATCCAGGTAACCTAACCCCGGTTCCTCCAGAAATCTTACAAGGATTTATCTCAAGATGACCTAACCCCGGTTCATCCAGAAGTTTTTACACGAACTTATCCAGGTAACCTAACCCCGGTTCCTCCAGAAATCTTACAAGGATTTATCTCAAGATGACCTAACCCCGATTCATCAAGAAGTTTTTATACAAACTTATCCAAGGTAACCTAACCTCGGTTCCCCCAGAAGTTTTTACACGAACTTATCCAAGGTAACCTAACCCCGGTTCCCCCAGAAGTTTTTACACGAACTTATCCAGGTAACCTAACCCCGGTTCCTCCAGAAATCTTACAAGGATTTATCTCAAGATGACCTAACCCCGGTTCATCAAGAAGTTTTTACACAAACTTATCCTGCCGTAACCTAACCCCGGTTCCTCCAGAAATCTTACATGGATTTACCTCAAGATAACCTCACCCCGGTTCATCAAGAAGTTTTACATGAACTTACCTCACCAGGAAACCCTACACAGGTTCTCCTCCTCTAGACGTAGTTTTACATGGACTCGACATCAAGCAACCCTACACAGGTTCTCCTCCTCCAGATGCAGTTTTACATGGACTCGCCACCCAGAAACCCTACACAGGATCTCCCTTTCCAAGAACGAAGTTTTACACGAACTCATCATCAAAGTAATCCTACACAGATTCCTTCTCCATTTCAGATGCGGTTTTACACGAGCTCATCAGCAGGCGACCCTACATAGGTTCCCTCCTTCAACTTATAAAATTGCAGCATATCAAAACTTCCCCAGGAAAGTCCAGACCAGTTCCCCGGAAATTTGGAATTCATATCCCCCAAGCAGTAAGCTTATCCCCAGTAGATTCTGGAAGCTTATCCTCGCAGAGCACGAACGCGTCGTCCGGCTTGATTTAAAGAGTTATTTCCTTAACAGGATATAACTGGGTTATCCTCAGCCAAAAGCCACGGAAAGAGCGTCGTCGACATAGTCTTCCTATCCCTAGCGAAGTCTATCAATACTCCCAATACAACAAGTATCCTCAGCAAGTTACCATCGACAATTCAGCAAAAGCATTCCTCTCCCCACAGAGTATTGCTTCCCAGCATGGTCGTTAGAGTATCTTTTCTCCCCGCAGAATCTTCCATTTGCCAAGTTTATTTCGCAACGGAGTCATCTTCTCCTACCGGTATTCTTGCAGTTATCATCCCCAGCGGAAACGAAATCTATTCTTCAACAATCAGCCCAGGATATGACTTCCCGGCACCCGTCTAGGATTTACTTTCCTATACGAAAACATTCATAAAATATCGCATACATCATTATAGCATGCATAGACGCATTATGTCATACAAATCTCATTTATGTTGAGAACATCATTGCTTGATCCATATCATGCATTGCATACGACTGACCTTTACCTTTCAGGAAAGATGCAGTTGAAATTCTCAAACATATTTCAAGGCCTTCTCTAGTCCAGCTAAATCGACTCCCAACAGATTTTTCTGATAAAGACTCAGTAAAAGTTATCCCAGATGTTTCCCTCTCCAACGACGAGTGAGGTGATAATCTCTTATGGTTCCCTCTCCGACGGTGAGTGAGGTGGTAATTCCTTTTTCAGATATTTCCCTCTCCGATAGTGAGCGTGAGGTGATAATCTCCTATGGTTCCCTCTCCGACGGCGAGTGAGGTGACAATTCCCTTTCAAGATGTTTCCCTCTCCGACGGTGAGTGAGGTGATAATTCCTTTCAGATTATAATTTCCTATAGTTCCCTCTCCGACGGTGAGTGAGGTGACTCCCTTTGAGATTATAATGTCCTTTGGTTCTCTTCCCGATACTACGAAGATGGTAATTCCCACCAAGATTTTCTCAACGAGCGTTGTTGAAGTTAAAGTCACTCAAGGTTCTCTGACCATTCATGCTAAGGTAGTAACCATCCCTGGTTCATTCATCATCTTGTGAAGCTCCAGACTCAGCTCCTGTAACCAGTCAGGGTACATCTATATCAAGCATCTGAAATCAGCTCCTGCAACGTGTCAGGTACTCATTTTTCTTTTGCAGGTATGCAGGTTCTCGCCAAGGAGTCTCCTACGCGATCAACATCCAGATGGCATCTATAAGCCCATCATCCTACCCATCAATCTCTAAATGGCATCTATAAGCCCATTCCCACCACACTGCGACTATGTGAGCGCAAATTTCTGGGCACTCTAGTGTTCAATCATCTTCTACCCTCGGATTACGAAAGGCAAGTCAGCCAATCTGCATCCTCAGGTCTAAGAAGATTGAACAGGGGCAACTGTTGCACCCCAAAATTTGCCCTCCCATATTCTCCAATAAATTGCCAAGCCAAGCTGCAAAATTCCCCAAAGGTTGCATAGTGCAAAGGTCTCCTATACAGTCAAAACTAGGGTTTGTGTTCTGATCAAGAAAAGGAAGTTTTCAAAGGCCCAATCAAGTCTCACATGCCTACAAATATGGTCAAGCATCCTCATATCAAGTTTCAAGGCATTCAGCTCAAAATTGCACAGTCAAAAACCCTAATTGCACTACAGTCAACTGTAGGGGCAAAATGGTCATTTGGCAGTCAAAAGTTCAAATTTTTTATCAACATATCATTTTGAAGCCACAAACATCATTTGATCAATGCTTGATCATGATTCTCAAAATTTGGCTCAGAAATCATCAAAGATGCAAAAGTTTCCTTATTTGGACAGCTGAAAAAGTCAACTGAAATTGACCAGGGCATAACTTTCACATGGATCATCAGAAAAATTCCATCCAAAGCTCATTTTGAAGAGAAAGACATTTCCTACAACTCATCTTCATACTTCAAGTCCAAGAAATGCTCTCACAAAAAGTTATCAATTTCAACATTATAGGTCATTTTCAAAAGTCAACAAAAAGGGACTTTAAGTCAAAGGCCATAACTTGAGATTGGTAAATAAAAATGACATGGGACCAAAGGCATTGGTTAGAGGACTCAAAGACCTTTCCAAAATGTCCAAGAACATGAGAAAAGCTTAAAAATTGAGCAAGTTATGCCTTGTGGAAGTTGGGAAATTTTTGGATATTTTGAAAAGTCAACTTTGATTCAAATGGTCTAAAAATGCTAATGGGCCCATTTTTCTTCCATGATTCATCATTCCAAGCCTATGCACGACCACTTGGCCCAAAGGGAAGTATTTTCTCATTTTTTATTTATTTATTTGAATTATTATTTATATTAATTCATTTAAAACATTTAAATATGTAGAAAATATAAAACTTGACCTAAAAAATCTTTTCATGCATGTTTTACCATCAAGATTTCGTGCATAGGCTAATTAGGAAAGATTTGGTTTGATTTGAGCCTAATTGATACAAAAACCATTTGAAAAAGATATGAAAAGATCTTAAGAAAATCAAATATGCAAAACCATTAATTCATTGGATTTTATTGAGTTTTCTTAACCTAATGCCTTCACTACATAATCAGAAACCAAAACCTAATGCCCAGAGACTAAAAAGCTGCGCCCAAAAGCCATTGTGAAACTTGAAATTTTGGCCAAAAACTCAAAACTGAAATCATCATTCCAGGGCGATTCAAAGCCTAATTTTCATTCCAACCGCTTGCTCAAGTGTCCTTAAACGTGTTCCAATCAGAAACCAACCTTTATACGCCAAGAACTGGTAACATGAACTGGAACTGCATCAAGGAAATTTCATAATCGTGCATCCCATTCTATGCATTATTTGTGAAATTTAATGGTTGATTCGTGTTCATCATGAAGTTTTGAAGCTAACTGATACTTTTAATTGTGTTTTTCTGTGTTGTATGCGATTATACCATGTATGCTTTTTAGGGTTTGCGGGATAAGAAATTAGGGCTTTCCATCCAAGGCAAAATTAGGACTCGTGGTTAATACCATTGGCATGAGCATGTCCAAACGAAGGGATCTCAACCCTCGCGCCTAATTTATGATCAAAGATAACCCAATCGCTATTTTCTGGAAAGTAGTCTTAGGCAACGTTTGCAAAACCGTTGCCTCATGTTTGTGTTTCAGGAAAAAGAAAGAAGACGACCTCGTTGTCAAAACGTGATAGGCCGGTTTGAATATTTCGTGCGCTCTCCACTAACGCCTTCGTTTCTTTTTATATTATTTATTTGTTATTTATATGTTAAACGCGTTGGCATGGCGTAGTGGCACAGGTGTTGAGTTGCAATGTCCAAGACCTGGGTTCGAGTCCCAGGTCTGTATAATTTCAATATTATTTTTCTATGTGAATTCCTATGTAGCGCTTACGTTGAGACGTACCATACACTCACCAAATCCAGCCGGCCACGTGGTTAGCTTCAGCAATCCAAGGGTGGAGAATTGATGGACACCCTCAACCCTAGTCAACGTGCCATACGTGGCCTGGAAAAGTCAGCGAATTTCCAGCTTATTGGGCCCAAACTCTTGGATCAAGACCTCCACTTTGGGGCCTGAACCCCCCCCTGGTTTGCCCTCTCTATTTTTTTTATATTTTTATTTTTTCAATTGTTATTTTATTTGCTTTATTGTTATAAATTAATTAATTATTTTTCTACAAAATATAAAAAACTTCATAAAAATCAGAAAAAAGATAAAAACATAATAAAATATTTAATTTTCATATTTTCTTGTAAATAATTGCATGTAAATAAATTTAGTATTAAATAGGCTTTAATTTTAATTCTTTTTAATAACTAAAAATCCAAAAATATAGAATTAGGTTTAATAACTTTTTATTCCTTTTTAATTTTCCCTTTTTTCATAATAATAATATTACTTATTTTATTTTCATAATTAAATTGTACATAAATTAACTTAGGTTTAATTTAGGTTATATTTTAATATTTTCATAACAAACTTAAAAACCATTAGAATTAGGGTTAGTTAATTTTAATTAATTCTTTTTTCTGTTAAATCTTAAAAAACATAAAAATACATAAAACATTTTCCTTTAATTTTAATTTTAATTCCTTATTAATAATATTTTGCAAAAGGGTCCAACGCCCTCGTTCGTAATTTATTTAATTTCGCATATTTATTTTTATTTCATTCAAATAATCATGTACCTCTCCCAAAGCCATGTAACTCGGACAATTTAACTTCTCGCACTTTTATTTCTTTTGCTTTATTTACTTTCCGTCAAATCGGGTCCGGTTTAATTTTGGCGGTGTGGACCCGCGCCATTTGTAATAGTTTAGATTTATTTTCCCGCAAATATTTTAACTGTTAAATAAGCATGCAAGAATGAATGGCCATAATAAAATCAAGCGTAGATCACTTTAACATGACAAGACAAATACAAATGAAAACGACACACGAATTCGCACACACCACCCCTAGGGTACGCCTCACTGTTGCCTTGCCTCGAAAGGTGATCGTCGAGTAGAGGATGTCTTAGTAAGTCCTCATGATCCGGGAACCTGGCATGAGGGTAGCTTCTAAGGTGTCTTCCCATTGCTCTGGTGATCACCATGTCCCGAACCTCGAATTGACCCGAACACCTCCAACGGTGGTGCTACCTACCTCTCAATGGTGGGATGGCACTACTTTAAAGGACATTTACACAGACGAATTCCTTAGGGTAGGTAGACGACTCGTAGATACTTGCTCTCCTTAAAAACAAAGCAAATCAAAATCTTTTCACACCGACACTTTTCAAAAGCTTTCAAAACAATTTTTCAAACACTCTGACGCATGAGTCGATCTGAAACTTTCAAAGAAACTTTTTAAAACCCACAGTTGAAAAGCAAACAAACCATTTTTGAAAACACAAGTGAGCAAGTATCTAAGAGCCCATGGATAACCATGGATAGAAAGGGTGCTAACACCTTCCCTTTCTATAATCTAACTCCCGAACCGAGAGCAATCTCTATAAGGAATTTTTCTGTGCTTTTGTCCTTTCCATTTGGAGAAAATAAAAGACGGTGGCGACTCTTGCTTCCGCGACATTTCGCGAACCAGCGTTAAACAGTCAGTTCCAGATCCACCGATCACACAATGTAATGAACACTAGAGTTGTTGCTCAAATAGTGTTTTTATTCATATCTCTTCATGTAAATTATTTTAACACTTGAGTTATTGCTCGTAGAAGTGTTAAACAATATGTGCTTAAATGTTTTGTGTAATATGCTTAGAAGAAGCAACCATGTAAACACAAAAATCCCATCAATTGTTGTTGATTAGTTCCTTGAGAGATTGAGTGAAGGTCTGATCTCAAGAATACAATGGTTGCTGGTCATTATGGGAAATCCTGATATGAGATTTTGCAGGATCGGATTCTATTGGGTCAATGATTGTTATATTTGATTGGATCATTGAACATATCATTGCAAGGTTCCTTGAGAGATTGGGTGAAGGTCTGATCTCAAGAAGACAATGATTGCTGGTCATTGTGGGAAATCCTGATAGGAGATTATGCAGGACCATATTCTACTGGGTCAATGATTGTTATATCAGGTTGGATCACTGAACATATCATTGCAAGGTTCCTTGAGAGACTGAGTGAAGGTTTAATCTCAAGAAGACAATGGTTGATGGTCATTATGGGAAATCCTGATAGGATATTCTGCAAGATCGGATTCTATTGAGTCAATGATTGATATATCCGGTTGGATCACTGAACATATCATTATAAGGTTCCTTGAGAGGCTGAGTGAAGGCCTGATCTCAAGAGGACAATGGTTGATGGTCATTGTGGAAATCTTGATAGGAGATTTTGAGGAATCAGATTCTGTTGGGTCAATGGTAGTCATATCTTAAAGAAGACCGAGTGAAGGTTTGACTCCTGTGAGATCCCTGATGGATATCATTGCAAGGAAATCCTGGTAGGAGATCTTGAGGGATCGGATTTTATTGGGTCAATCAACGTTATATTTAGTTTGGATCCCTGAACGTGTCATTGGATGTTAGTCACTGGCGGTTGTGTAACGCCCGTTAATTTAATTAATTATTTAGTTAAATTATTTTTGGATTATTTGTTGAAGTTGCAAGATGTTGATAATTATTGGTATAAGTTGTTAGACTATTATTAATTAATTAATTAGTTGATTAATAATAATTATAATGTTGGAATTAATAGAATATATAGTGTTGGGCTATTTTTACTGGCTGGAAGTAGTAAAGTTGGGGTGTGAAAGTTAAGCCCAATAGGTTAATGATATAAGGTTAAGTTGACACAAGGATTTGATTTAGTTGGTGATTAAGGGTTTGTGCGCTGACCGTAAGAGCTACACGGAGGAAGGAGCAAGTTTCCCTGTGTCGAGCAGAGCAAAGCAAGGATTACGGTCGGAGCTTTGGTTGAGCGAACTTCAATCCAGGTAAGGGTGGGGTTTTGACCTTATAATGGGATTTATGATGTGTATTATGTGGGAATTGGTCGTTTGTATGACTGTGTGTGTTGATGTTTCTGGATTTGTTATCGAATTTACCTATTTCTCTATGTTGTGGTTGTTAGGGAGTCATCATATGACTGTATCGCAAGATTAGTGAACCTGTTATAAGAAGTTGTCGGTTGTTATGTTGTGGGCATTTTGAGTGGTCTGTATAATTTCCCGGTTGAATCGATGATTAGATTAGGGTAGTTTATCACTGGGTGTTATGGTCGTTATGATGTTGTGGTGTTCCGAGCAGTTGGCAGGAAATTAGGAATTGTTGTTGCGGTCGTTATGATGTTGTGGTGTTCCGAGCAGTTGGCAAAAAATTAGGAATTATTGTTGTGGTCGTTATGATGTTGTGGTTTTCTAAGAAGTTGGCAGGAAATTAGGAATTGTTGTTATGGTCATTATAGGAAGGGTTCAGCGTGACTGTTTTGTATAATTAACGAATCTGTTGAAAGTAGATATAGTTGCCTGTTGGTGTGTTATTCTGAGCAGTTAGTCGAAGATCATGGATTATGTTGTCATGGTCGTTATGTTGTTGTATTGTTCTATGTTGTTAGCCGAAATTAGTGGTCGAGGAGGATGTTGATGGTTGTGATATGGTGGAAGAATCGATTGTTTAATAATGGTTTGCTTTTTGCGTTTTGTGTTTGCAAAATGTCGCGGTAAGCAAGAGTCGCCACCGACTTTTATTTCATCCAATCAGAAAGGAAAAAAGTACAGAAAAAATCCTTTTTCGAGATATTCTGAGTACGGGGGGTAGATTATAGAAAGGGAAGGTGTTAGCATCCTTTCTATCCATGGTTTTCCGTGGGCTCTTAGGTACTTTCTCATCTTTTTAAATTGCTTGTGTATGTGCTTTGTTTTTTTGAAAAGTTTGACTTCGTGATAACCCTTGTATCAGTCCTCAAAGGTGTGACGAAGTTATTTTGAAAATCTGTTTGAAATTTGTAAGTGTGAAAAGTTTTTGATTTGAGCAAGTACCTACTAGCATCTACCTACTCGAAAAAAGATTGTTTCTATTCTTGTTTCCTTTAGACAACGCTATCCTACTATTGAGAAATAGGTAGCACCGTCGTTGGAGTTTGTAAGGGTCAATTTGAAAGGGACATACGATCACTAAAGCAATATTAGGATACCTCAGTAATAACCCTAGAGTCTTAAGATCATATTCGAGGCAACATTTCCGAGGCAACATTTGAACGGGACATTTGATCTTTTTAGACAGGAGGGCAACCACTAAGACACCCTATACTTAATGATCGTTTACCGAAGGCAACCAAAGTGAGAGTATACCCTAAGAGTGATATGTGCGAGTGATTTGTTTTCAGTTATTTATCTTTGCACATTAGGGTTTTCTAACCGTATTAATTTGTCATGCATTCTTGCCATACAATCCTATTAGCATACATCTAGACAGTTAAATATTTGCGGGAATTAAAAAATGCGAGAAAGTAAATCCATGCTATTACAAGGCTTCGGGGAGGGGGATTAATTACATAGCCAAAATCACGGGGAAAAGTGATAAGTAAAAGCCCTAAATTAAACTATTACAAACCATGAACAATTACAAAAATATTGTCAAAATAAATTATAAGCGTGCGATGAATCAAATATGAAATGACTAGGGTTTTGACCCTTGACTAAACCTATTGACGATTGATTAAAAAAAAGTTTTTTGTCATGTTTTAAAAAAAATAATGAAATAGTTAAATAAAAATAAGACCTAATCACTAATTAATTTTAATTAAGAAAAAATAAATTAATTCAATCTAAAAACCTATTTTTTGTATTTTTATTTATTTGAGAAAAAGAGAAAATAAAATTAAATCAAGAGTTTTAACCTAATTTCTATTTAATTTTATTTATGACAATAAATTACAATTTCCCTAAGTTAAACTAAATTAAATTAATTTTGATAATAAAAAAAAAACTAATCCTAATTTTTTATGAAGTCTTGATTTTATGATTTTATGGAAAATAGTTAATTTGTAAATTAAAATGATTAAAAGAAAATTAAAAGAATTAAAGAAAAGAAATAAATAAATAAAAAGGTTAGAGATGGGCCTGATATCATTTAGCAATTGTGAGGGTATGCTGTTGAAATTCTGGGCCCAAACAAATCCAAGCCCTCTTGACTTCGCTGGATCTGGTGTGTAGGTTGACTTGAGGAGCATGGTAGGCCTCCAAGGATGGCACGTTGGATCTGGGCTAGAGATGTGTTTGAGGGCCAGATGTTGATGGCATATGGTGGAAGTAAGGACCCGTGTTGTACCTGATCTCATGAAACAAAATAATATGAACAAAGGTTGGGACCCGGGGATCGAACCCAGGCCCTTATATCCAACTCCAATGCCTGCCTGCCAACTGAGCCACGCGTTTTTGTTGTACACATAATGGAAGTAAAATAATATAATCAAAAACCAATAACGTATTCAAAAAACACGCTAAAATTCAAACCACCCAACCAGTGAGTGCCACATATTGTCTTCTTCCCCAAACCGTCGTTTTAGCCTAAGATACTTTTACGTACAGACACCTTGTTGTAGGTACAAACATATGCATCTCAAAAATTGCACATGTTTAAGATAAATGACCATGGCTGGTACCAATCAACTCGTCTCATTCTCACGAGCATCATGGTACCAAAATCAACGCTCAATTTTGCCTGCATTGGAAAACCCTAAACAAGAACACGAAACCCTAACTATGGCATATCTTGATTCTTGTACTAAAAACACAATTAAACAATACCAATAGCTTTCAAACTCAATGATAAACAAGAATATATGAATCAAACGTGCTAATGATGAGTAAATCAATGAAAACGAAATCAAGATTTTGGGACAAACCATGGCCTATGTACTTACGATTCCAGGCGTGAAAAGGCTTGCAATTGATTGAGATCTCTTCTGGAGACGTCTAGGAGTCTGTTGGTATTGCTGGAATGGCATGAATCGATCTCTAGAATGGAACTTGAATCACCACTTTTCTTGAATTTTTTTAGTTTTGTTCTTGGCTCTGCACGACCTCTAACTTCTCTCTCTTGCCTTGGCTATGTTATGTATATGTAATGCAACACATTAGGTCAACAAAAACGAGCTGAATCTTGGTCCATTATGAAGATTTGATTTGGTCTTTATCTTTGTATGATATCTTTCTATGTCAAGCCAAATCATGCCAATTTTGGTTCAATTTGTTTTGCACGTTTTGGATATGATTTTCCAGCATAATTGGATTTGATTCCACCCAAAATCTGACCACAAAACAAATCTTTGATATTTTTTGCTATTTATTTGATTTAATTTGACTTTTAAATGATAAAAGTCACAATAAAATAAATAAATAAATAAAGAAAAAGGTGCGTGGGTGCTGATTTGGATCGTGGACCATGTCATAAGCAAGATTCAATCATGAAAAACTAGGCCCATTTGACAAAAAATGCAAATTTGAGCACATTTGTCTTTTGGCAATTTTGCAAAAAAAGGTCAACTTGGCCAATGCATAAATCTCAAAATTTTGACCCTAGAGAGGTGTTCTTGGATTTTTAGAAATCTTAGGATGTCCCCTAAGCAACCCTTTTGGTCTCATCTCAATTGAGTCTTCCATGTTCATGTATGAAGTTTTGACCCAAAAGGTGTTTTTGTTGACTTTTCAAAATGACCTATAATGTCAAAATTCACATCTTTTTGTGAGTGCATATTCTGAACTTAGGAGATGAATATGAATTGTAGGGAATTGCATCCTCTTCAAAATGAGCTTTGGATCGGTCATTTCTAGTAAAGTATGAGAAAGTTATGCCTGGTCAAAGTTGAGTTGACTTTTCCTACAAAACCCTAATTTATCAACTTTTGGGTTTTGATGAATTGTGAGCAATCCTTGAGGAATCATGACCAATACTTGATAAAATGATGGATAATACTTCAAAATAAGGATGTTGACCAAAAATCTTGAAGTTTGGTTGTATGTGGGCCACATTTGACTTTTGACCTAGCACAGTCGATTTCCAGGTCTTTGAGCAATTGACTGAGCAAACTTCTTCTGCAAGGCTTGAAACTTGACATGGATGATCTTGAGAACATATTAGGACAATGGTGAGCATTTGAGTCCTTTTTGGTTCATATATCTTAATGAAAAATGAAACCCTAATTTGAGGTAGACTGCCTTAGGAGAGAGTTTGTCTGGTCAACTCTTGACTTTCCTTGAACAATTGGGGACATCACTTGCCATGTGTTGAGAAATATGGGAGGGAAAATTTTGGGGTACAACAGCTGCCCCTGTTCAATCTTCTTAAACATGAGGATGTAGATTGGCTTGTCTGCCTTTCGTGATCTGAAGGTGGAAGATGATTGAACACTAGAGTGCCCAGAAATTTGCACTCGTATGAAGTGATACTTGATTTGTGATATAGGGAATGGGCTTATAGATGCCATTTGGAGGTTGCTAGAGAATTGTCGGAGATGGGCTTAAAGATGCCATCCGAAAAAGCATCGATCGCACAAGAGATTCCCTTACGAAAGCCCGTATACCTGTTCTTGAGGAGGATTTTGCTTGGGAATGCTAGTCTCTGTCTTGGGGGAAATAGAGTTTTAGGAGCTTCAGTTGTCTGTTACCCTACTGGGGAATAATTCCAGTTTGGGAAGCAGAAGTGAACTTGTGTGTTTGGTCGGGGTATATGCTGCACCACGACTTTCTAGGGAAATGTAAAATCAATGGTGTTTGATCGGGTCCCAGTCTTACAGTGTTGTGGACTGTTGTCTGGGGATCAGAGAGGCAGAACCCTAATAGTAAGGTTGTGAGAAGGAACCTGGATAGTAGGATTGTGAGAAGGAACCTGGATAGTAGGGGTACTTCGAGATGAAAACCTGGATAGTAGGGCAGTGACAAGGAACCTGGATAGTAGGGGTACTTTGATATGAAAGTCTGGACAATAGGACAGTGAGAAGGAACCTAGATAGTAGGGTTACTTAGATATGAAATCCTGGATAGTAGGATTGTGAGAAGGAACCTAGATAGTAGGGTTACTTCGATATGAAAGCCTATATAGTAGGGTTGTGAGAAGGAACCTGGATAGTAGGGTTACTTCGATATGAAAGCCTGGATAGTAGGGATGTGAGAAGGAACCTGGATAGTAGGGTTACCTAGGTATGAAAGCCTGGATAGTAGGGCTGTGAGAAGGAACCTGGATAGTAGGGTTACTTCGATATAAAAGCCTGGATAGTAGGGCTGTGAGAAGGAACCTGGATAGTAGGGTTACTTCGATATGAAAGCCTGGATAGTATGGCTGTGAGAAGGAACCTGGATAGTAGGGTTACCTCGGTATGAAATCCTGGATAGTAGGGATGTGAGAAGGAACCTGGATAGTAGGGTTACCTCGGTATGAGTTTGGGTAAAACTGCAGAGGGAACCTGGGTGAGGTTGCATTTGTCGCTGATGATTACTCTGTTTAGCTTCGAGTGTTGATCATGTAACTGCTGGAAATTGTTGATAATAACTGTCTTTTCTTGAAATAAATACAAGGTTAGTTATGTGCGATGCATGAGATGCATTATGATGAGGTTATAAAAATAATTGAAATTATGTCATATGCAATGTATACAAATGTCATGATGTATGAACATGAACTGCCGACATGATAATCTGAGTTCGAGAAGATAAATCCCTGAATGCTGTTTGGAGAGTATGAGAAGCGGTATTCTTGACTGCTGTAAAAAACCATAGTTCCTCTACTTCTGTTGGGGATGGTGAACAAGGATGACTAGCTGGGGATTTGCCCCTTGTTTACGGATATTATGCCGAGTAGAGACTCTATTTGAGAACAACTCTGCGGGAAAATAACTCTGTTGGAGAGGAGATACTCTGTTGATAGATCACTCATTTGGAGAAATAAACTCATCTGGGGATGAATTTTCGTTGTTGGTGATAATGAATTTTGTTGGAGACTGAATTTATGCTTGTGAGAGAAATAAACTCTGCTTGGGGAAAAATTTACCGACTCATTTGCGATTGTGAACCTCAACTGGGGGGAGTTATGTCCTGTTCGGGAAAGCTAACATCACTGGCTTTGGATACTTTTTACTCTGTGGGGAGTGTATATACCACTGCTCATGTTCTCAAGCTGACTCTATCCTAGTAGCTGATGGGTAGAGTAACCGTAAGGTTTGGGCACTTCTTGTTTTCCCTGTTTCTAGCATTACGAGTAATCGTCTTTTGTTTTTTCATGTAAATATTTATGAGCAGCAATCATTTTCAAATGCATATATCAAAAATAAATCATTGGACGTTCTTGCAAAACAAAACAGAAAAGAACCACAAATGGAAATTTCTGGTGAAAATGAATTGTATTGATTTTTGAAGTTGGTCTGTAATAGGCATTTTTGTACAAAGAGGCTGACGCTCTAGTAAGAGAACGCCACCGAAAGATAGAAATTACAATTTATGTTAAAGAAAGAAACAACTATGTGGAACGACCCTATTGAGTTTCAACTCTGCTATTGCCTTTATATCCTCAAGCGTCTCATCACTTTGCTGCTTGGTCGAAGGTGGATCAGATTGATTGGCGCCGTCTAAGCTTGATAGTCGATACCGAAGTCTGGTTGCAAGATGATCCAATGAGACATAGTGTTACGCTTCGATCCCTAATTTTTGCCTGGACCGTTCTTTCGGGTTTTCAGTCCACCAAGATACCCTTTTTTGCCCAAGTCGCCTTTTCAGGTTTTCGACTTGCCAGGTGTACAGTTTTTTTCATGTTCATCCCTTACTTTTGCCCGAACCCTTTTGGTTCGTCGGGAAGCCCTTATTTTTGCCTAGGCCAGTCAACCTAGCGGGTC
Organism: Vicia faba; assembly: GCA_948472305.1. NCBI lineage: Eukaryota > Viridiplantae > Streptophyta > Magnoliopsida > Fabales > Fabaceae > Vicia > Vicia faba. Next base: position 198,085 of record CATIWC010001182.1, on the reverse strand, counting down.
TTTGATTATGCGTAGTATCTTTTCACTATGTCTGCATTGACGGGGTGAGGAAGGTCGTCACCATCCATGGTGGTTAGAATCATAGCTCCTCCCTAGAAAATGTTCTTAACCACAAATGGCCCTTCGTATGTGGAGGTCCATTTGCCCCTGGGATCACCTTGAGGTAGTATGATGCGCTTGATTACCAGATCCCCGAATTGGTATTCTTGACGCCTGACTTTCTTGTTAAAAGCCTTGATCATTCGTTTTTGATACGTCTGACCATGACAGATAGCAATAAGTCTCTTCTCATCGATTAGATTCAGCTGATCAAGTCGGGTTTGGATCCAGTCGTCTTCATTCAAACCCACATCCTTCATAATCCTGAGAGAGGGTATCTGGACTTCTATGGGTAGGACTACCTCCATGCCATACACCAAAGAGTAGGGTGTTTCCCCTGTCGACGTCCGTGCTGAGGTACAGTACCCATGAAGAGCAAATGGTAACATCTCGTGCCAGTCTTTATATGTCACCGTCATCTTCTGCACAATCTTTTTGATGTTCTTGTTATCTACTTCAACAGCGCCATTGATCTTCGGCCGGCGGGGAGAAGAGTTATGATGCTGTATCTTGAACTGTTTGCAGAGCTCAGTGATCATTGTGTTGTTGAGATTTATACCATTTTCAGTAATAATCTTCTCTGGAACACCATATCAATAGATCAGATTGTGTCGAATGAACCGCGCCACGACGTTCTTGGTTACTGTAGCAAAGGAAGTTGCCTCAACCCACTTCGTAAAGTAATCAATGGCTACCAGAATGAAGCGATGCCCGTTAGACACAGTAGGTCGGATCTCGCCGATCATGTCGATGCCCCACATTGCAAAGGGCCAAGGAGCTGTTAAAACGTTCAGGGGAACCGGAGGTACATGCACTTTATCCGCATAGACTTGGCACTTATGACAGGTTCGAGAGTGATGATAACAATCGACTTCCATAGTGGACCAATAATATCCTGCCCGTAGGATTTTCTTCGCCATGGTGTGTCCACTAGAATGGGTTTCAAAGGTACCTTCATGCAATTCTGCCATGATCCTTTCTGCCTCGCTTTTATCCATGCACCGCAGTAAGGTTGAATCATGGTTACACTTATAGAGGATACCATTACTGATGAATAACTTTGCAGCGAACTTTCTCAGAAACTTCTTATCATTAACAAATGCCCCCTCGGGGTATTCTTGAGCCTCAAGATACCTCTTTACCTTATAAAACTAGGGTTTATCTGCTACCTCTTCAGTCTCAATGTCACAGCAATGTGCGGGTTCGTCCAGCCTCTCAATGGTAATTTGGGGAGCCTTTGTCCCACCTGACTTTGAACATAGAAGACATGGTAGCCAGCGCGTCCGCCAACTGGTTCTCTTCTCTTGGGAAATGTTCAAAGGTTATCTCCTCAAAGTGTGGGAGAAATGTCAGTACATACTCTTTGTAAGGAATAAGATTCGGGTGTTTCGTATCCCACTCGCCTTTGATCTGACTTATCACCAGCGCAGAATCTCCGAATACACTCAAGAACTTAATCCTCAGGTCAATTGCAGCTCGAAGACCCATGATACACGCTTCATACTCCGCCATATTATTGGTGCAATTAAAACATAATCGGGCGGTGAACGGAGTATGACAACCCTCAGGAGATATAATTACATCGCCAATGCCATTACCCAATGCGTTTGAGGCTCCATCAAAATACATAGACCATCGGGATCCCTCCTCGGGTCCTTCATCCGGTCCAGGTTCTTCGCAGTCGGTTACCAACATGATATTCTCATCCAGGAACTCGAAATTCATGGACTGGTAGTCATCCACGGCCTGATACGCCAAATGATCCGCCAATACACTCCCCTTGATTGCTTTTTGGGTTGTGTATTAGATATTGTACTCGGTTAAGATCATCTGCCATCTTGCTATTCTTCTGGATAAGGCGGGCTTCTTGAAAATATACTTGATCAGATCCATCTTTGATATCAACAAAGTAGTGTGGGTCAGTATATACTGTCTCAGTCGGCGAGCGGCCCATGCCAAAGCATAACAAGTTTTCTCGAGCAATGAGTATCGGGTCTCACAGTCGGTAAAATTTTTGCTAACGTAATAAATGGCGTGCTCTTTTCGACCAGACTCGTCATGCTGCCCCAGCACACACCCCATTGAGTTATCTAGCACTGTAAAGTATAATATCAAAGGTCTTCCTTCAACTGGAGGCATCAAAATTGGTGGTTCTTGAAGGTATTCCTTGATTCTTTCGAAAGCAGTCTGGCATTCATCATTCCACTTTACCACTTGATCTTTCTTCAGCAGCTTAAAGATTGGCTCACAAGTAGCAGTCAGATGTGAAAAGAACCTGGCGATGTAATTCAGGCGTCCCAAGAAACCTCTAACTTCCTTTTCTGTGCGGGGAGCCGACATCTCTTGTATGGATTTTACATTTGCAGGGTCTACCTGAATACCTTTGTCACTAACGACAAAACCCAGAATCTTACCAGACCTTACCCCGAAGGTACACTTGTTCGGATTCAACCTCAGCTTGTACGTCTTCAACCTGTCAAACAGTTTCTGGAGATGATCAAGATGCTCTTCCTCAGTCTGGGACCTGGCTATCATGTCATCAACATAAACCTCAATCTCGTGGTGAATCATATCGTGGAACAAAGCGACCATGGTGCGCTGATAAGTTGCCCCAGCATTCTTCAACCCAAAAGGCATTACCTTGTAATAGAAGGTGCCCCACTGTGTAACGAAGGTTGTCTTCTCCATGTTCTCAGGAGCCATCTTGATTTGGTTGTAGCCAGAAAAACCATCCATGAAGGAGAAGATCTTGTGCTGCACGGTGTTGTCGACTAGAACATCAATGTGAGGAAGTGGGAAGTCATCCTTGGGGCTTGCCCTGTTCAGATCTCTGTAGTCCACACACATCTGTACCTTACCATCCTTCTTATGTACGGGGACGATGTTGGCAACCCATTGCGGATAAGAAGTGACAACTAAGAATCCCGCGTCAAACTATTTCATAACCTCTGCCTTGATTTTCTATGACATTTCGGGGCGCATACAGCAAACTTCCTGCTTTACCGGAGGACAATCTTCTTTGGTTGGCAGGCGATGTACCACAATATCAGTGTCCAGACCAGGCATGTCTTCATAGGACTAGGCGAAGATCTCAACATAGTCGTGTAGCATCTGTATTAGCCGTTGTTTGACACTAGTCTCCAGATTCGCACCTATTTAAACCTTTTTCCTGTCTTCCTCTGTACCCAAATTCACTGACTCAACTGGCTCTTCATGAGGCTGTATGGCCCTTTCTTCCTGATGTAATAGTCTAGCAAGTTCTCCAGGCACCACACAATTATCCTCACCTTCGTCGTCGGCTTGGTTAATCGGATTTTGAAGTCATAACTGGCAGTAGCAGAGCTGTTATCCATGGGATCCAGAGTGGATATGGATCTGCAGTATGATACGTGAGTGTGTGTAAGAGCATAGCTGTTTTGATAGAGTAAGAGACAACAGAAAAACAAGGAGTGAAAAATTTGTAATGCAAGAAACGTCCAATGCTTTATTAATGATATATGAAAATGACAAATAATAAGCCCTCACAAGCAGAGCCAAGGTACCTCGGGCAAGGCACCGGGCCACAAAGTTTCAAACTGTTTATTACAAATCTTAAAACAAAAGTCAATCACTGCGGAATAAAAGAAACAGGTACGAAGTCCTTCGCCGTCCATTTATTCAGTCCACCCTTGGTTGTTGGGTAGATCCAGTTGTCGATGTCTGAATCATCTTGACTGTCCTCAATTGCATTAACTCCCCGGTTGCTGATGTGTAGAGGAGGTCTTCCAATCCTAGCGTGCCTAACAACCCTTTGAGCCCCTGTAGTAAAGCCCAAACCAAATTTGTCAGTTTTGTGAGTGAAATCAGGGAGCCGACCCCAACTGGTACACCCATCTTCTTCAACTACAACCCTGGCATCCTTGAGAGAAGCCATCTTTAGCGGAGGTTTATTGGTAGTAACTTCAGTTGATGCCAAAGTCTGAGGGACCTCTTCGAAGTTCTGACAAGGGGTTTCTATGAACTCCCCGTCCATCTCTACATAACGGAAGGAATTGAGATGACTCACCATATACTCCTCTTCACCTCGCACCGTGACAATTTTCCCCTTAACTGGATACTTCAACATTTGATGGAGTGTAGAAGTAACTGCCCCAGCCCTATGGATCCACGGACGACCCAGCAAGCAAGAATATGATGGCCTGATGTCCATTACATAAAAGATGGACCCAAAGGTCTGAGAACCCACTTTGACAGGGATATCCACCTCCCCGTGCACCATTCTTTTTGATCCGTCAAAAGCCCTTACCATAATGTTACTCGGCTTTAAAGTCAAACCCTCATAATCCAAACAGTCCAATGCTTTCTTTGGCAGAACATTCAGCAAAGACCCGGTATCCACCAGCACATGAGCCATAGTGGTGCCCCTACACTCAATCGAGACATGCAGAGCATCATTATGATTCCTCCCCTTAGCGGTCAGATCCGCATATGAAAATCCTAGCCCATTGTCAGCAGTCAGGCTAGCCACACAATCTTTGAACTGATCTGCAGAAGTTTCCCGCGGCACATGTGCAGTCTTGAGAAATGCAATCAAAGCCTTCGCATGGGCTTCAGAATACAACAATAGAGACAACATGGAGATCTTTGACGGGGTCTGCCCCAGCTGTTCGACCATATTGTAGTCGCTTTTCTTGATAATTTTCAGTATTTCCTCTATTTCTTGTTTAAAGGCTTCCACAACAATTTTTCTAGGTGCCTCCGTCCGGGCAGGCTCATCTATGATTTCTTTGCCCCGAGGCCCAGATGGCTCGGAGACAGGGGGTGATAACTGGAGTGAGAACTGGAACAATAGTTGATGTACTAGCAGATGGAATGACAATAGGTTTGTGGACAGTCAGAGGGGAAATATCGGGAGAGAAGAGCCTTCCACTTCTGGTAACCTTACTAGCCCCGATAATATTACTGACATCAGTATCAGCTTCTTCATTCTTTAAATATTGCTTAATGCCATGATAATACACATCAGCACCATAGTGCCATGGGACAACCTTGTCTGAAGTGTAAGGGATGGAACCAAGAACAATGATTATTAGCAGAGCAATTCTTTGAACAGGTGTAATCCTAATAGGATTTCTCGGGGAAACCTTGGAAGCATTGGCGGAAATGGTTATGATGGCAACATCTTTATTTGGAACAATATGAATCATAGCATTCTCGAACAGAATATCTTTATTATCCATCAGGCGTTGAACACCTGACTTCAACAAGCGGCAACGGGAAGGTAGAATCGAGCACATGTGGCAATCTTCACCATAACCCGGAAATAAACCGACCAACAGCAAATTCCTCTTAACATCCATAAGAGGAGTAGAAATTTCTTCAACAGAGGTCACAAACAAATCAGTGTCAACAACATTAACCCCACTACCATGTTTGGGCATAGGAGCAGTTGTTACATTCGGATTTTCTGGAGCATCGAACTTTATCTCTTTAGCTTCCAGCAAGTCTTGTACTTTGTTTCTCAGAGCCAAGAAATCATTGGTATCATGGCCAAGACTCTCAGAATGGTAGGCGCACCGCGCGTTAGGATTGTATCTGGGAGAGGTAGTTTTTGGATTCTTGGGAGCCTCTCTCAAGGTTGTCAAGTTGGATCTCAGCAGGTGAGGTAACACTTCAGCCAATGTCATACTAATGCGGGTAAACTGCCGTTGTGGTCTTTCCATCCTCTGTTGATTGTTTCATTGTGAAGCAACTGAGGGTCTTGGTATCACTACAACATTTACCGTTGGACAGTGTTTAGATCTGTTTTGGCCCCTCGGGCTATAAACTGCATTGGGTTCCTTCTTTCCAGTAAAAGGCTTCTTTACCGAACTCGAAGAGGCATCCTTTTGTATTTTTCCACTTCGAATTCCATCCTCCACTCTTTCTCCAGTTAGAATCAACTCGGTGAAACCAGACGACGAGCTGCCAATCAAGTGGTTGAAAAATGGACCAGACAGCGTCCCTAGAAACAAATCGACCAATTCCCTATCAGACAAAGGGGGTTGAACTCTGCCAGCCAAATCCCTCCATTTTTGAGCATAATCTTTGAAACCTTCACCTGCACCCATGGACATACTCTGGAGTTGAGTACGAGTGGGAGCAAGGTCGACATTATACTGATACTTCTTATAGAAATCAGCAGCAAGATCTTCCCAGTTTCGGACATTTTCCCCTTCCAACTGGTAGAAGCATTCAAGCTGAGTCCCTGACAGACTATCTTGAAAGAAGTGCACCCACAAATTTCTATCAGCAGTGTGGGGTTGAATCTTCCTGACATAAGAGCGGAGATGGAGCTTTGGGCAGGACACTCCATTATACTTAGAAAAAATTAGAGCCTTGAACTTCTGAGGGATGACCACCCCCGGTACCAGTCCCAGTTCTCCGAAATCCAAGCCAGGTATCTTCTGAACTTCCATAGCACTCAGACGGTCTTCTAGCTGCTTGTACCTATCCTCGGCAGGAGGATATTGCTCATCATCATAATCAGTATCATTATCAGAGACTGCAGGACTAGGGTCCTTTTCCCCTTCTTGGTTCTCCCCGTCTTTGGATGAACATATCAGATCAGTTTGACGCTTCAACCTTTCTCAAAACCTTCTGCCCATATTCAGAATACTGACCTTCTTCTTCTTCTTCTTCTTCTTTTTCTATTTCAGAATGAGGGTTTTCAGATCCTCTTGCCCCTTTGCCAGACTGATGAACATCTGTTGGAACTGGGTGTTCTGTGCCTGAAGATCTTTGATGACTTGATCGGAAGACATTTCTACTGAAATAAACAGCGAAGAAGATGAGAAACCTGTACTGGTACCTGTAATGATGTGTATGATAATGGGATGCGCATCTAATGATTTCAAAGACTTCAGGAAATTTAAATTTGCAAACCAAAATAAACAAAACTTTATTAGCTTAAATTTGAAAGGTTCAACATGCCTTCAAGGCATTACAAATGAGTAAATAAAACAAATCTAAAACTAGAAAAGCAAAATCAAAAGTCCCATGGACGCTTTCTCTTTGTGCTGATATAATTATTGAGCACTCTTTCTTCCTTGAGTTGTCTGGTGAGCTTTAAAACCTTCCTTTCTTGCTCATGTAACTGCTCCCGGTAAGTATCCCACCCATTCTCCAACTGAATCCAAGACCTCTGTAACTCTCCAAGATCAGTGGGCATGTAAGGATAGAGAACCGTGTAAGGAATGCCGTCTTCAGTAGTGGGTTCCATAATCACTGGTAACACTGCCGCATAAGGCATCATAAGCTTCTGGGCACGAGCTCAGACCCATTAGAGGTAAGGCTGCATAGGAAGGGAAGTCTTTGGTCCCAACTCATGGGGGTCAGATCTATTTACCATGCCCCAAGCTCGTATGAACCTCCGGCGATGCCCCTTAACATCATCCTCATAGTCGAATGCAATATCCTCGAGAAGTAACCTATGGGGACCATCTCTTCGAGCACGACCAAATTGTCGCAAAGCTAGACAAGGATTGTAAGTTATACCTCCTATGATACCAAGTAATGGGACATTAGGATACCCCCCACAACGGACAATAACAACAACGTCTTCCATAGCTCAGGAACACCAAAGAATATCCGTATGAGCGAGCGACATTATTCTGTGCGACCAACCCAAACCTTCTTCGTTCTTCAGTATAGACCTAGGGAGATAAGAAATAAACCACCTCGACAACAACGGCATGCAGCGCATAAGAGTTCCTCTTCTCCTCGTGGTATGAGTATAGAGAGCGTGCAAGATATCTCCAAGCAAGGTAGGCACAAGGTTGCGAGAAAGGAAAATCTTGATAGCATTCACACCTACGAAAGATACCGGATTAGGGAAGAGAACTAAACTGTAGATAAGAAGAGCCAAGACATCCTTAAAAGCCTGAAAATCCATATCATCCCAAAATAGTTGAGCTTGGTCTATCAGAAATTTGGCTAGAAAACCCTCGACTCCTCGGATACCACATCGGCCCGTTTCAAATGCAAAGTTGAGGCAATGACTTCTGGATTAGGAACTTCTTCCATACCTATGAAGGGTACCTGTTCAAGGATGGATATGCCCAATAGATGATTGAATTCCTCCAAGGTGGGTACCAACTGGTAATTTGGAAAGGTGAAACAGTGATGCTCGGGATCAAAGAACTGAAAAAGTACGCTCATCATCTATTCATCAGGGTTTGAAGTAACTAGGCTGAGAAGTTGACCATGTATCTTAATGAACATAAAAGTTTCAGAAATTCTTGACACTAGCTCTTTGAGTTGGGATGGTATCTCCACAAAGCTGATTCAGATAGTTTTTCTACACACGAAAGCCATGATCTGCAAAACAAAACAAAGATAAATTCCCTTGGTCTTTGAAATGGTTAGTGTAATGAAGCATGTATGCCATGTTATGATGCATGATATCATGATAAACCAACAGGTATAACAAACACAAGTATTGCAAAGACAAACAAATCACACACAACCCTTAAGTTTAAGGCTTGCATGAGGTCAAAGGTAATACCCTCTTGAAGTTAAGTTGGTTTCAACCTGTCCTAGAAAAGTAATCGGGTTCTAGAGGATCTCAATATCATTGACCATCCTCCATCGATCATGATTTCATCTCACACAATCTTTTCTTGCGGCCGAAATTATTCCGAGAGTATGGTCTCAATGAGTGTAGCATCGAGTATCAACCAGTTCTCAGCTTTATACCGAGGCCGACTATCTCACTACTTTCTAATGGCCAAGTTGGGCGATTAAAGGTTCTAAGGTTAGTTGATGCTTAACGACACCACGCGGCGGCCCCGTATTCTCCTTGTTTCTCCACAAGGGATACCGGTACCAACCAAAGTGCCACACCAATGTAGCTACTGCTTCAACCATATCGGTCTATGCCGTACAGTTCCCTCACAGTCTATTGCTACTTACCTAAAAGGTATTCCCCAGATCCGGGTTAAAATCTATAGTAACCCCAAACAAAACCCTTAAAAGTAAAGCAAACAAAGCAATCAAGAGAAGCAATTATGATGACCTAGATCCTAAGGTATACCCCACTTATAATTTCCCCAGCAGAGTCGCCAATTCTGTGATACGGTGGCAGAATCGACTGTTTAATACTGGTTTGTGTTTTACGTTTTGTGTTTGCAAAATGTCGCAGTAAGCAAGAGTCACCACCGACTTTTATTTCATCCAATCGGAAAGGAAAAAAGTATAGAAAAAATCCTTTTTCGAGATATTCTGAGTACGGGGGGTAGATTATAGAAAGGGAAGGTGTTAGCACCCTTTCTATCCATGGTTTTCCATGGGCTCTTAGGTACTTGCTCATCTTTTTAAATTGCTTGTGTATGTGCTTTATTTTTTTGAAAAGTTTGACTTCGTGATAACCCTTGTATCAGTCCTCAAAGGTGTGACGAAGTTGTTTTGAAAATCTATTTGAAATGTGTATGTGTGAAAAGTTTTTGATTTGAGCAAGTACCTACTAGCATCTACCTACTCGAAAAAAGATCATTTCTATTCTTATTTCCTTTAGACAATGCTATCCTACTATTGAGAAATAGGTAGCACCGTCGTTGGAGTTTGTAAAGGTCAAATTGAAAGGGACATACAATCACTAAAGCAATATTAGGACACCTTAGTAATAACCCTAGAGTGTTAAGATCATATTCGAGGCCACATTTCCGAGGCAACATTTCCGAGGCAACATTCGAACGGGACATTTGATCTTTTTAGACAGGAGGGCAACCACTAAGATACCCTATACTTAATGATCGTTTATCGAAGGCAACCGAAGTGAGAGTATACCCTAAGAGTGATATGTGCGAGTGATTTGTTTTCAATTATTTATCTTTGCACATTATGGGTTTCTAACCGTATTAATTTGTCATGCATTCTTGCCATACAATCCTATTAGCATACATCTAGACAACTAAAGATTTGCGGGAATTAAAAAATGCGAGAAAGTAAATCTACGCTATTACAAGGCTTCGGGGAGGGGGATTAATTACATAGCCAAAAACCCGGGGAAAGGAGATAAGTAAAAGCCCTAAATTAAACTATTACAAACAATAAACAATTACAAAAATATTGTCAAAATAAATAATAAGCGTACAATGAATCAAATATGAAACGACTAGGGTTTTGACCCTTGACTAAACCTATTGACGATTGATTAAAAAAAGTTTTTTGTCATGTTTTAAGAAAATAATGAAATAGTTAAATAAAAATAAGACCTAATCACTAATTAATTTTAATTAAGGAAAAATAAATCAATTCAATCTAAAAACCTATTTTTTTGTATTTTTATTTATTTGAGAAAAAGAGAAAATAAAATAAAATCAAGAGTTTTAACCTAATTTCTATTTGATTTTATTTATGAAAATAAATTACAATTTCCCTAAGTTAAACTAAATTAAATTAATTTTGATAATAATAAAAAAAACTAATCCTAATTTTTTATGAAGTCTTGATTTTATGATTTTATGGGAAATAGTTAATTTGTCAATTAAAATGATTAAAAGAAAATTAAAAGAATTAAAGAAAAGAAATAAAAAAAAGGTTAGAGATGGGCCTGATATCATTTAGCAATTGTGAGGGTATGCTGTTGAAATTCTGGGCCCAAACAAATCCAAGCCCTCTTGACTTCGCTGGATGTGGTGTGTAGATTGACTTGAGGAGCATGGCAGGCCTCCAAGGATGGCACGTTGGATCTGGGCTAGAGATGTGTTTGATGGCCAGATGTTGATGGCATATGGTGGAAGTAAGGACCTGTAGTGTACCTGATCTCATGAAACAAAATAATATGAACAAAGGTTGGGACCTGGGGATCGAACCCATGCCCTTATATCCAACTCCAATGCTTGCCTGCCAACTGAGCCACGCGTTTTTTTTGTACACATAATGGAAGTAAAATAATATAATCAAAAACCAATAATGTATTCAAAAAACGCGCTAAAATTCAAACCACCCAACCAGTGAGTGCCACGCATTGTCTTCTTCCCCAATCCGTTGTTTTAGCCTAAGATACTTTTACCTACAGACACCTTGTTGTAGGTACAGACCTGTGCATCTAAAAAATTTCACATGTTTAAGATAAATGACCATGGCTGGTACCAATCAACTCGTCTCATCCTCACGAGCATCATGGTACCAGAATCAACGCCCAATTTTTCCTACATTGGAAAACCCTAAATCAGAACACGAAACTCTAACTATGGCATATCTTGATTCCTGTACTAAAAACACAATTAAACAATACCAATAGCTTGCAAACTCAATGATAAACAAGAATATATGAATCAAACGTGCTAATGATCAGTAAATCAATGAAAACGAAATCAAGATTTTGGGACAAACCGTGGCCTATGTACTTACGATTCCAGGCGTGAAAAGGCTTGCAATTGATTGACTTCTGGAGACGTCCAGGAGTCTGTTGGTATTGCTGGAATGGCTTGGATCGGTCTCTAGAATGAAACTTGAATCACTATTTTTCTTAATTTTTTTTAGTTTTGTTCTTGGCTCTGCACGACCTCTAACTTCTCTCTCTTGCCTTGGCTATGTTATGTATATGTAATGCAACACATTAGGTCAACAAAAACGAGCTGAATCTTGGTCCATTATGAAGATTTGATTTGGTCTTTATCTTTGTATGATATCTTTCTATATTAAGCCAAATCATGCCAATATTGGTTCAATTTGTTTTGCACATTTTGGATATGATTTTCCAGCATAATTGGATTTGATTCCACCCAAAATCTGATCACAAAACAAATCTTTGATATTTTTTGCTATTTATTTGATTTAATTTGACTTTTAAATGATAAAAATCACAATAAAATAAATAAATAAATCAAAAGGTGTGTGGGTGCTGATTTGGATCTTGGACCATGTCATAAGCAAGATTCAATCATGAAAAACTAGGCCATTTGATACAAAATGCAAATTTGAGCACATTTATCTTTTGGCAATTTTGCAAAAAAGGTCAACTTGGCCAATGCATAACTCTCTCAATTATGACCCTAGAGAGGTGTTCTTGGACTTTTTAGAAATCTTAGGATGTCCCCTAAGCAACCCTTTTGGTCTCATCTCAATTGAGTCTTCCATGTCCATGTATGAATCTTTGACCCAAAAGGTGTTTTTGTTGACTTTTCAAAATGACCTATAATGTCAAAATTCATATCTTTTTGTGAGTGCATATTTTGAACTTTGGAGATGTATATTAATTGTAGGTAATTTCATCCTCTTCAAAATGAGCTTTGGATGGGTCATTTCTGATAAAGTATGAGAAAGTTATGCTTGGTCAAAGTTGAGTTGACTTTTCCTGCAAAACCCTAATTTAACAACTTTTGGGTTTTGATGAATTGTGAGAAATCCTTGAGGAATCATGATCAATACTTGATCAAATGATGGATAATACTTCAAAATGAGGATGTTAACCAAAAATCTTGAAGTTTGACTGTATATGGGCCATAGTTGACTTTTGACCTAGTACAGTTGATTTTCAGGCATTTGGGCAATTGACTGAGCAAACTTCTTCTGCAAGGCTTGAAACTTGACATGGATGATCTTGAGAGCATAGGACAATGGGGAGAATTTGAGTACTTTGTGGTTCATATATCCTGATGAAAAATGAAACCCTAATTTGAGGTAGACTGCCTTAGGAGAGAGTTTGTCTGGTCAACTCTTGACTTTCCTTTAACAATTTGGGGACCTCACTTGCCATGTGTTGAGAAATATGGGAGGGAAAATTTTGGGGTACAACAATGGTGTTAGGTGCTGAGCGGCATGTAGGCTGCAAGGTGTGTCGGAGAATATATGTGTTGGATGTCGAGCGACATTAGGCTATAGGCGTGTCGAGGAGCACATTACCGTTGTCGAGTTGCACGAAGTTGCAGGCTGTGTCGAAGAGCACAAATTAGTTGTATTTTTGTCTTGGTTGTTATGCATGTCGAGGGGTATGTAGTCTCCCTATTCCTTTTGCCTGTACATGTTATTTTGGTCATTACAGTGTGATGTATAAGTTGTTCTAAGTTGAGAAATTGCAGGTTGATGATTTATGTTGAGATGCGTCTAATTATGGACAGATATTATGTTGTAGGCTTATGGCCAACATTGATTTATGTTGAATTGTTGTTGATGTTGTAGGCTTATGGTCAACATTGATTTATGTTGTGTTATTGTTTGTTGTTGTTTCTACATTCATGTTGTGTCGCATACATCGCATATCAAGTTGGAGTTGATGCTCTTTAAGTTGGTCTGGATTGAAAAAATATTAAGTTGAAGGCTTATTCCTTGTTGATGCCTCTATTTATTAGCAGATTTTTAAGTTGGGAGTTCTGCTCTAATGGTACCACATGCATGTGCATAAAGACAAGTTGCATTATGTGTTACATTCTGAATTATTGTGTGGTTGATTTGATTATGCTCATTGTTGTACCCCAAAATTTGTCCTTCCATATTCTTCAAATTTTTGACAAGCATCATCTCAATTTGCTCAAGTCTACTCAAGGGTTGCACAATTCAAACACCCTCCTAAGCCAGTCAAATTAGGGTTTTGGTTCCTGCAAGGAAGTTGAGGTTTTCAAGGGTCCAATCAAGTCCCACATGCCTATAAATATTGTCAAGCATCTACATGCCAAGTTTCAAGGCTCACAAGGTCAAGTTGCACAGTCAAAAACCCTAATTGCTTCACAGTCAACAGCAGGGGCAAAATGGTCATTTGGCAGTCAAAAGTCAAAATTTTTGGTCAACATCTCATTTTGAAGCCACAATCATCATTGGATCAAATCTTGATCATGATTCCACAAGAATGGCTCAAAAATCATCAAGATGCAAAAGTTTCCATTTTTGGACAGCTGAAAAGTCAACTGTAACTTGACCAAGGCATAACTTTTTCATGGTTCATCATAAAAATCCCATCCAATGCTCATTTTGAAGGGGAGGACATTTCCTACAACTCATCTTCACATTCCAAGTCCAAGAAATGCTCTCACAAAAAGTTATCAATTTCAACATTATAGGTCATTTTCAAAAGTCAACAAAAAGGAATTTTAAGTCAAAGACCATAACTTGAGATTGGTAAATCAAAATGACATGGGACCAAAGGCATTGGTTAGAGGACTTCAAGACCTTTCCAAAATGTCCAAGAACATGTTCATATGATCAAAATTGAGCAAGATATGCATTGGAGAAGTTGGGAAATTTTTGTGAAATGGCAAAAGTCAACTATCCTTGAAACTTCAATTTTTGACAAAAGGGCCCACTTTTTTCCACTTGATTCAGCCTTTTCATGCCACCCACGTGTCCCATGATCAATTTCAAGACCAAAAAATTATTTTTCTATTTTTATTTAATTTTTATGGATTTAATTCATTTTAATCCATAATAATTCAAGTAAATCTAAAAAAATTAATTAAATGGTATCTTATGGTTTGAATAGCCTTCATGAAGCATTTGCAACCTACCAATTTCGTGCTAAGCTCATTTAGGCATGAAAATTCAAATTTTAAACAAGCTTTGAAAGGCCTTTAATGGTGGTTAAGACAAAATCAAAAGCTTAATTGCAATGGTTAAAGGCTCCTAAATGTGACTTATTCTCATTCATGACTACATATGCAAGCCTTGCAAGCCTCATTCTCAACCTAGAACTTTACACAAAACGGCCAGAGAAAAATCCAAAAAGTGTCAAAAAAAGTGTGAGATCAAAAGGAGTATTGCAAGCATTCTCAGGCCAAAAGGAGAACGTGACTCTCTTCTTTGCCATCTCCTGAAGCTAAAGCAACCCTTGCCACGTCCTAAGATCCATCATACCGCGCTGTAAGTTCTTCCCAGGTCCCCCAAAATTTCTATACATTTTTTTCTTTACATGCTTGTGTGTAGGTTCCAAAAGAAGGTTCATCATACACCTTCCTCATCCAGACGTCAAGTGTCCTCAAGCGTCCATCCAGTGGCCTAAAGATGACGCACACCATGCTCCTGGTCAACCTTGTGCATAGGCAAGCAAGAAAGTCAACGTGGCTTGGCTGGTTAATGGGCCTAAATTTCCAGATTCACCTCCTTAAGGGTCCAACACCCCCCTTGGTTCACTCTTTTTTCTTTTTGTTTTATATTTTCTAATTTAGTTATTAATTGTTTTTTTTTAATTATTATTATTACCACCAAAATTAACATAATTAATATTTTTCATAAAAATTCAAAAAAAACTAAAAAATGTAAATATTTTTTATTATTCACTATTAATTATTTTTGTAAATAAAACACTAATAAATTGATTTAGTTTAATTAGGTAATTTTAATTTCCTTTTCCAATAAATAAAAATGAATTAGACTTAGGTTTTTTTTTCTTTTAACTTTAAATTTCTTATTTTTATTTTTATTTTCATTAAAAACATAAAAACACAAAAAATACTTTTTCTTGTAAATAAATTAATTAATTAATAATTAGGCATAATTTATTGCAAAAAGGGGACAAAAATTCAATTCTTATTCAAAAAAGGGTCAACACCCTTAGGACGTTCCCGATTAAATTTCCATTCGCGTGTATTTATTTATTCTGATTATATTTATGTATCTGTACAGAGGATGTAATAGTAATTAGGATTTTATTTCTTTCTTTAATTTTCTGCATTTACTTTTCAAAAACGGGTTTTTGTTTTTGGCGATGTATAGACCCGCGCCTTGTAATAGTTAGATTTACCTTTCCGCAATTTATTTTCCGCACTCCTAACTATTAAAAAATGCATGAAAGAATGTATGACAAATGAAACCAATCCGTAGCTCACAAATAACATGTACAAGATAAACATAACATGAAAACAACACATAAGCACATGCCACTCTTAGGGTACGCCTCACTGGTTGCCTCGAACGTGGTCATCAAGTATAGGGTGTCTTAGAGGTCGCCCTTATGTCTAAAAGATCCAGTCGCCTCGAAACTGTTGCCTCGGATAAAAAAAAGGGATCTAGGACATTATGGTTACTTCTAAGGTGTCCTACTATTGCTTTGGTGACCACACTGTCCCTAATCATCGAATTGACCCGAATACCTCCAACGATGGTGCTACCTACCTCTCAATGGTAGGATAGCACTATCTAAAGGACTCTTACACAGCTTAATTCCTTAGAGTAGGTAGATCTCATGGGTACTTTCTCTTTTCAAAACAAAACAAAAACATCTTTTCACACCTCACACTTTCTAAAAGTTTTCAAACAAATTTTTCATACACTCTTGAGGACAGATACAAGAGTTACTTAGAAATTTTTCAAACGAAAATTTTTCAAAACCCACACACACTTGAAAAGCAAACAAATTTTGAAAACATAAGAGCAAGTACCTAAGAGCCCGTGGATAACCACGGATAGAAAGGGTGCTAACACCTTCCATTTCTATAAATCTACCTCCCGAACCGAGAAACATTCTCGAATAAGGAATTTTGCTGTGCTTTTGTCCTTTCCATGTTGGAGAACATAAAAGACGGTGGCGACTCTTGCTTACCGCGACATTTCGCGAAACCAGCTTAAAAAACAGTCAGTTCTCATTTCCACCGATCACACTCATGTTGTTATTAATTTAGAAGTGGTGAATATGTATGAAATGATCCTAACGTTTTATGTATCATACATTCTATTATATTCTTCGATATCTCACCCCTTCTGTTTGAATGTTACCCCGATGTTGGTAATGTGCAGGTAATCTGAAGTGAAGGCGGTCTACCTTCAGTAGTTCGAGTCGATGTCATTGCTCTGATACGTAACACTCGGGGGAATGAACGCTTGCTATTTTATTGTTATTACTCAGTTGTTGCACTTAAGTTGTTGTTCATCAAATAACTATTATTTGAAGTTGTTTTAGTTGGATAAAGATGTTATATTCTTTAAGTTGAATAATTAATTCCGCTGGTAGTTATGAAAGTTGTTGGTTTTAAAGATTAATTTATGTTGTTGTTGGTTCATCCAAGTTTAATGTGTTATGTATTTGTAATGGATATCGTTGTTTTAAAGTTGAATTTATAGCATCCTGATTCAGTTGTCAGAATTTTATAACTCTGATTTCATATGATAATTGTCGGGTAGAATTGGGGTGTTACAAAGTTGGTATCAAAGCAAGTCGGTCCATCCGACGAAGTTGTCGACTCGTAGTGTGTCTAACAATTGAGTATTGTTAACTTGAGTTCTAACTGTTGTTTATGTGTAGTGATAAGTTGAGATGGCTGGAAGGAATGATGCTTCACTTGATGTTGCTTTATAAGCAATGGCACATGCTATGGAGAATCAGCCGAACACTGACGGGAATGCTGGATCTTGTAGTTTGGGGACTTTCTAGAGGGAGAATCTGCCTACCTTCAAGGGTAAGTATGATCCTGATAGAGCGTTGGATTGGTTGAAAGAGATTGAAAGAATCTTCCGTGTGATGGACTGCACTCCAGCACAGAAGGTTCTTTATGGTACTCATATGCTAGCAGTCAAAGCTGATGACTGGTGGCTAGAGACATGTCAGAGGTTAGAAGTTGCAGGTGAGATTGCCACTTGGGCTGTGTTCCGTAGGGAATTTCTGAGGAAGTATTTCCCTTAAGATGTTCTTGGTAAGAAGGAAATTGAGTTTCTTGAGCTGCAGCAAGGGAGTATGTCGATTGTTGAGTATGATGTAAATTTTAAGGAGTTGGCTAAGTTTTATCCGTACTATAGTAAGGCTAATGCAGAGTTTTTGAAGTGCATCAAGTTTGAGAACGGGTTGCACCCAGAGATCAAAAAGGCAGTTGGATATCAGAAGATTCATGTCTTTACTGATTTGATTGATAATTGCAGGATTTATGAAGAGGATAATAATGCCCACTATAAGATTATCAGAGAGAAGAGGGGTAAGCACCAACAGAATCTTGGTAAGCTTTACGATGCCCCAGTTGGTAAAGGTAAACAGAAAGTTGCTCAGGGTTAGAGAACTAGTGGGGGAGATGCTCCTGCTGGTGTGGTTTGCTTCAAATGTGGAAAACCTGGGCATAAGAGAAATGTGTGTACTGCTGAGGTAAATAGGTGGTTATGTTGTGGTAAGACTGGACATGTTATATCTGCGTGCAAGCATAAAGAGATGTTTTGCTTCAATTATGGTGAAGAAGGACACATTGATAGTCAGTGTCAGATGCTGAAGAAGGCGCAAACCAGTGGAAAGGTGTTCGCTCTGGCTGAGAATCAAATGGCTAAGGAGAACATACTCATCAGAGGTACATGTTTCATTAATAGTACTCCTTTAATTACTGTTATTGATACCGGTGTTACTCATTGCTTTATTGCTGCCAATTATGCTGAAAGACTGAGTCTTGTGTTATCTTCCATGAATGGAGAGATGGTCGTCGATACTCCAACCAAGGGGTCAGTGACTACTTATCTTGTGTGTTTAAAGTGTCCTTTGTTGATATTCAACAAAGACTTTTCCGTTGATTTAGTTTGTGTTGTACCCCAAAATTTTCCCTCCCATATTTCTCAACACATGGCAAGTAAGGTCCCCAAATTGCTCAAGGAAGTTCAAGAGTTTACCAGAAAAACTCTCTCCTAAGGTAGCCTACCTCAAATTAGGGTTTCTATTTTCATCAAGATGTGTGAACCACAAAGGAATCAAATGCTCACCATTGTCCTAATATGTTCTCAAGATCATCCATGTCAAGTTTCAAGCCTTGCAGAAGAAGTTTGCTCAGTCAATTGCCCAAATGCCTGAAAATCAACTGTACTAGGTCAAAAGTCAACTATGGCCCATATACAGTCAAACTTCAAGATTTTTGGTTAACATCCTCATTTTGAAGTTTTATTCATCATTTGATCAAGGGTTGATCATGATTCCTCAAGGATTGCTCACAATTCATCAAAACCCAAAAGTTGCTAAATTAGGGTTTTGTAGGAAAAGTCAACTCAAATTTGACCAAGCATAACTTTCTCATACTTTATCAGAAATGACCCATCCAAAGATCATTTTGAAGAGGATGCAATTCCCTACAATTAATCTTCATCTCCCAAGTTCAGAATATGCACTCAAAAAGATATGAATTTTGACATTATAGGTCCTTTTGAAAGGTTAACAAAAACACCTTTTGGGTCAAAGCTTCATACATGAACATGGAAGACTCAATTGAGATTAGACCAAAAGGGTTGCTTATAGGATATCCTAAGATTTCTAAAAAAGTCCAAGAACACCTATCTAGGGTCAAAATTGAGAGAGTTATGCATTGGCCAAGTTGACCATTTTTGCAAAATTGCCAAAAGTCAAATGTGCTCAAATTTGCATTTTTTGATAAATGCTTTCAATTCATTTATAACATGGTCCACGACCTAAATGTTCACTCACATGTTATTTACGTCATTATTTATTTTATTTTGATTTTTTATTTATTAAAAATTGAATTAAATCAAATAATTGGTAAATAATAGCAAAGATTTGTTTTGATTGGTTTTTTGGACAGAATCATAAGCTCATTATGCTGGCATATCAGAATCAGATCATATTAAAGCTAATTGGCACGAGATTGACATGATTAGGCCAAATTTGGAAGGATATCATACAACTTGAAAATCAAATCAAATCTTGGACAAATGCAAAGATTCATTCCAAGTTTGTTAACCTAATTCATTCTAGGTTATATAATAAAGCTTTGCAAATCAAAATGAGGAGGTTAGAGGCGTGAAACGGTCAGAAGAAGGCTCAAAACTTTGGACAAAAAGTGAGAAATTTAAATCCATCTTAGAGCCATCCTCAAGGAGTTTCAAGGCTAGCAATACATTCCTGGGCATCTTAGGAAGCTTCTCCAATCAATTGCACGCCCCTACACGTCCATAATCACTCCCTATCACTCTCACGGTTTGCAAAAATTTTCAAATTCAATTACTCTAATTCTTGCATATTTAGAATGTTTAAGTTACATATTTGTATTCATAATAATGTTTGCAATGTTTCTGGATAGTTTGATTTAAGTTACAGTGCAGGAATAAGCTTTTGCCATTGTTAGGGTTTCGTGCTCTAATTTGGGGTTTTATGATTTAAGCAAAATTAGGCCTGATAATGGGTACCATGACACTTGTGAGACCAAGATGAGTTTATTGGTACCATCACAATTGATTTATCTTGTTTGTATGGAGTTTTTGAATGAAACAAGCTTTCAGTAATGGACATGCGTCTGTAGGTAAAGGTTCAGAGCCTAAAACGACGGTTCCAAGGAAGAAGACAACAGTGTGTCATAACCTGACTGGCTGGTTTAAATTCTAGCGCGTTATTCTGGACACAAACTTGTTTTCTAACATATTATTTGTTTTTATTATATTAACAAGTTAACATCCAGCGCAGTTGGTCAGAGGAAGGAAGCCAGAAACTCATGTCCTGGGTTCGATCCCAGGCGTGAGCTTTTGGCATTTCCTCAATTGTTTTCACCAGATCCACCGCACCTCACCTTCTGAGGATCATCACGTGCCCTCTGGTCATCATCTTCTGGATCCATCAGCCAGAACCAGATCCAGCGCACTTCACCTTCTGAGGGTCATCATCTTCTGAACCCATCAGCCAGAACCAGATCCAGCGCACCTCATCCTCTGAATCCATCTCCAGCTAGATCTGCTGACACCAGACCCATTTGGTTATTTCTACTATTTTTCTTTAATTCCTTTCTTTAATTATTTTGTTTTTTTTTTAAATTAGCACAAAATTTATTTTAAATTAACCAATCAAAAAATCACGAAAAAAGATTTATTTTCTTAATAAATGTTTTTTTAATTAATTTGTTTAATTAATTTAGGGCAACTTTAATTTCTTTCACAATTAAAATTCCATTAGAAAATTAGGTTAACTCTTGATTTAATTTTTCTTTCTTTCTCAAATAAAATAAAAAAAAATACAAAAAATAGGTTTTTTTAGAATGAATTAATTAATTTATCTTAATTTAAAATTAATTAGAACTTAGGATTTTCTTTTTAGTTCAATTATTTCATTATTTTCTCAAATAACAAAACATGACAAAAAACTTTTTCTTTAATCAATCGTAAATAGGATTAGTTAAAAGGGTCAAAACCCTAATTGCCTCGCATTTAGTTCTCCATGCGCTTATAATTATTTTGCCAATATTTTTGTAACTGTTCATGGTTTGTAATAGTTAATTTAGGGTTTTATTTACTGTTAAATCCCCGGGTTTTTTGGCTATGTAATTAATCCCCCTCCTCGAAGCCTTGTAATAGCTAGGTTTATTTTCTCGCATTTTAATTCCTGCAAAACTGTCTTGATGCATGCTAATAGGATTGTATGGCAAGAATGCATGACAAATTAATACGGTTAGAAAACCCTAATGTGCAAAGATAAATAACTGAAACAAATCACTCGCACATATCACTCTTAGGGTATACTCTCACTTTGGTTGCCTTCGGTAAACGATCATTAAGCATATGGTGTCTTAGTGGTTGCCCTCCTGTCTAAAAATATCAAATGTCCCATTCGAATGTTGCCTCGAAAATGTTGCCTCGGAAATGTTGCCTCGAGAAAGATCTTAAGACTCTAGGGTTATTACTAAGGTGTCCTAATATTGCTTTAGTGATCATACGTCCCTTTCGAATTGACCCTTACAAACTCCAACGATGGTGTTACCTATTTCTAAATAGTAGGATAGCACTGTCTAAAGGAAACAAGAATAGAAACAATCTTTTTTCGAGTAAGTAGATGCTAGTAGGTACTTTCTAAAATCAAAACTTTTCACACTTATACACCTTTTTCAAAGTAATTTTCAAAACAACTTCGTCACACCTTTGAGGACTGATACAAGGGTTATCACGAAGTAAAACATTTTCAAAAACAAGCACACACAAGCAATTTCAAAAATGAGCAAGTATCTAAGAGCCCATGGAAAACCATGGATAAAAAGGGTGCTAACACCTTCCCTTTCTATAATCTACCCCCCGTACTCAGAATATCTCGAAAAAGGATTTTTTTCTGTAATTTTTTCCTTTCCAATTGGATGAAATAAAAGTCGGTGGTGACTCTTGCTTACCGTGACATTTTTGCAAACATAAAACGCAAAACACAAACCTATATTAACAGTCGGTTCTGCCACCGTATCACAGAACTGTCGACTCTACTAAGGAATTAATAAGTGGGGTATACCTTATGATCTAGGTCATCATAATTGCTTCTCTTGATTGCTTTGTTTGCTTTACTTTTAAGGCTTTTGTTTGGGGTTACTATAGATCCTACACCCAGATCTGGGGAACACCTTTTAGGTAAGTAGCAATAGACTGTGAGGGAATTGTACTGCGTAAACTGACACGGTTGAAGCAGTAGCTACATTGGTGTGGCAATTTGGTTTATATCGGTATCCCTTGTGGAGAAACGAGGAGAATACGGGGCCGCCGCGTGGTGTCGTTAAGGATCAACTGACCTTAGAACCTTTAATCGCCCGACTTGGCTATTAGAAAGTAGTGAGATAGCCGACCTCGGTGTAGAGCTGAGAACTGGTTGATACTCGATGCTATACTCATTGAGATCATACTCTCGGAACAATTTCGGCCACAAGAAAAGATTACGTGAGCTGAAACCATGACCGATGGAGGATGGTCAGTTATATTGAGATCCTATAGAACCTGGTTACTTTTCTAGGATAGGTTGAAACCAACTTAACTTCAAGAGGGTATTACCTTTGACCTCATGCAAGCCTTAAACCTAAGGGCTTTGTGTGATTTGACTGTGTTTGCAATACTTGTGTTTTCTATACACGTGGTTTATCATGACATCATGCATCATAACATGGAATTCCTGCTTCATTACACTAACCATTTCAAAGACCAAGGGAATTTATCTTTGTTCTATTTTGCAGATCATGGCTTCTGTGCATAGAAATACTATCTGAATCAACTTTGTGGAGATACCTTCCCAACTCAAAGAGCTAGTATCAAGAATTTTTGAAACTTCTATGTTCATTAAGAGACAAGGTCAACTTCTCAGCTTGGTTACTTCAAACCCTGATGAACAGATGATGAGCGTACTTTTTCAGTTCTTTGATCCCAAGCATCACTGCTTCACCTTTCCAGATTATCAGTTGGTACCCATCTTGGAAGAATTCTCTCATCTATTGGGAATATCCATTCTTGAATAGGTACCCTTCACAGATATAGAAGAAGTTCCTAATCTAGAAGTCATTGCCTCAGCTTTGCATTTGAAACGGGCCGATGTGGTATCCAATTGGGAAACTCGAAGCGGAGTCGAGGGTATTCTAGCCAAATTTCTGATAGACCAGGCTCAACTATTTTGGAATGATATGGAGTTTCAGGCTTTTGAGGATGTCTTGGATCTTCTTATCTATGGTTTAGTTCTCTTCCCTAATCCAGACTCTTTCGTAGATGTGAATGCTATCAAGATTTTCCTCTCTCGCAACCCTGTTCCTACCTTGCTTGGAGATATTTTGCACGCTCTCCATACTCGTACCATGAGGAGAAGAGGGACTCTTATGTGCTGCATGCCGTTGTTGTCGAGGTGGTTTATTTCTCACCTCCCTAGGTCTGTGCTGAAGAACGAAGAAGGTTTGGGTTGGTCGCACAGAATAATGTCACTCGCTCATACAAATATTCTTTGGTGTTCCCGAGCTACGGAAAACACTACTGTTATTGACCACTGTGGGGGGGTACCCTAATGTCCCATTACTTGGTATCAGAGGAGGTATAACTTACAATCTTTGTCTAGCTTTGAGACAATTTGGTCGTGCTCGAAGGGATGGTCCCCATGAGTTACTTCTCGAGGACATTGTATTCGACTATGAGGATGATGTTAAGGAGCATCGCCGAAGGTTCATACGAGCTTAGGGCATGGTAAACAGATCTGACCCCAAAGAGTTGGGACCGAAGACTTCCATTCCTATGTAGCCTTACCTCCAATGGGTCCGAGCTCGTGCCCAGAAGCTTATGATGACTTACGCGGCAGTATTACCAGTGATTGTGGAACCCACTACTAAAGACGATATTCCTTACACGGTTCTCTATCCTTACATGCCCACTTATCTTGTGGAGTTACAAAGGTCTTGGATTCAGCTGAAGAATGAGCGGGATACTTACAGGGAGCAGTTCCATAATCAAGGGAGAAGGTTTTAAAGCTCACCAGTCAGCTCGAGGAAGAAAGAGTACTCAATAATTATATCAGCACAAAGAGAAAGCGTCCATGGGACTTTTGATTTTTCTTTTCTAGTTTTAGATTTGTTTTATTTACTTATTTGTAACGCCTTAAAGGCATGTTGAACCTTTAAATCTAAGCTAATAAATTTTTTGTTTATTTTTGGTTTGCAAATTTAAATTTCCCGCGGTCTTTGAAATCATTACATGTGCATCCCATTTGTTGGTGTAAGCCCTAGAGGCCAATACTTTTGGTACTTGTATCGAATTATTTATTAATAATAAAAGGCATTTCTTTATTATGTTTGCTTTCCAAAATAATAAAGTCCCTAGAATGGTTTATTTGTTTAATGAAATGTTAAGTGTGACTTAATCATGAGATCCAATTAAACATAAAACACTATTCTTAAAGTATCCGTAGTCAAGCTTTAATGTGAAATGGGATAACATTAAAGCATTAAGATTATTATGAAGATAGATTGATGATCACATCTCATGGATCATAGATAAGGAGTTATCAAGTCTTGATATACGTATGAATATTAGGAGTAATATTAATACTGGATTGACCCGCTATGAGAATACTACATAGAATATTATGCAAAGTGTCATAAGCTATTCTCATGATGATAATGGTGTATACCACCCTTCGACCTGAAACCACTATGGACCCTAGATGTAGAGTCAAGTACTTTATTGCTGATCAAACGTCATCCGTAACTGGATGACTATAAAGACGGTTGATGGGTACTTCACAAAGCATGCTAAGGGACATGAGTGACCTAGATGGAATTTGCTCATCCTGCATAACAGGATAAATGTCTAAGGGCCCAATATTGAACTGGACAAGGGTGACACAGTGTATGCCTTGTGTTCAATATAGACATGAGGGCAAAAGGGTAATTGTACAACACAAATATTATCACGAAAAAGGTTTGGTCAGATCACATGACATTTTCGTGACTTGGGTAACAGTGATGTGTTGCTAGATACCGCTCACTATTTATTATATTAAATGTGTGATTTAATATAATTGCCAACGTCGCGAAAACCTACAGGGTCACACACATAAGGACAGGTTGATGAGAGATAGAATAAATAAGGAACACCGTAAGGTACGGTGCACTTAAGTGTAATACGGAAAGTGGTAAGGTACCACGTGGATAAGTGATATATGGTACATCATAAGGTATGACATCCATAAGCTTAATTGGGCTTTTAGCTTATAGCCTTAATTGGGCTTTTAGCTTGTAGCCCACACGAGTGATTCTATAAATAGATCCCTTGTGATGAAGCAATTTCACTTGATGCAATTTCGTTTTTGATTCTCTCTCTCACTCAAGGTTTCCGTTCGTGATCAGCTAGCACTGTGACCGGAAGCGATCTGTTCGTGTGGACTGAGTAGAGGCGTTGTTCTTCATCAACGCTCGTGATCACAACATCAAAGGTCTAAATCGCCACAAGAGGTAAATATTTCTATCACTGACCATGTTCATTCGTAAGGATCGCTAAAGGAAAGTTTTAAATTCCGCTGCGCTTTTGATCGCAATTTTCCTTCAGTGGTATCAGAGCCACTTACGAAACCATGGATCTGATAGTTGTTTATGTTATATATTTTCTGTTTTGATTCGATTAAAACCAGAATGAATTGAATAATAAACGAGTAATTAAATTTGGCATCTGTTGTGTACGATTTGGATGATTGATGTTGACTATGCTTTGGAATCCGACATTAGTATGGTGAAGCAGCGATACATCGATCGTCCATAGGTTACACAAATAAGATCGATCACTTTTATATATGATATAAGTAAATCTGATGCAACGATGGTATATGGGATATACTGTTTCTGTTTCGTTCATTCAAACACTTGATGATTGTTATTCCTTTGACCGATCACTGTTCATATGCTTCGGAATCCGACATTAGTATGGTGAAGCAATGGCATGTGATTAATCATACTGAATTATCAATCGAAATGTTTTTGACAGCATGAAACTGTTGCATTAGGGTTCATGACGACACAAGGGTTATGTTGTTGCAGAGTTATGCGATTAGGGTTGTGAATGCACAAGAGTTGTGCGAAAATGACGCCGATTTCAAATGAATTGTTCATTAAAATTTTGCGTTGGGGCGCTGCCCCTAACAACCCCGCAAAGGGGCGCTGCCCCCTTGACCCCCGTCCGCTAAACGGTCAGCGGAACCACCGTCCGCTGAACGGTCAGCGGAACCCCCGGCTAACTCTGCGTAGTGTGATCAATCGTCGAAATTTAATTTGCCTTTTTTTTAATTAACAAAATTTAAACTAATAATAAAAGTGTGTTTATTATTATTGTCTTGTGGTGATCAGTTATGGCCTTAGTTTTTTCCTTTATTTTGTTTTGGGATTGTAAAATACGGCCTGCGTGTCGTGCCTCTCTCTAAAATTCTTGATGTAACTTCTTTTCTCATATCACTCCCTCGTATGTAAAACGAGTTTCTTTTATGTAATGTAATGTTATGAAGAAAGAGAAGAATACAATATCAAAGGAGGATAACCTTGGAGATCTTGCTTGGAGAAGTTTAGATCGTTATTAGGTTAGCTTAGATTCTCTCATTGGCTTGGGAGAATAATTGCGCTAGGGGCCATAACTGTATCCTTTTATGTATATTGATGCATGTGTTTGTATGTTGATGCATGAGAGAGACGAATTACATGTTAAGCCGGTGAGATCAAACTAATAACAAAATCCCTCAAGTTAAATATTAAGTTCATGCTTCCAAGTTTTAGCACTCATCAAGACTAGTATCGAACAATGTAGGTTTCGCCAACGCGAGGTGCATGTTCTATATTAGTAAGGTGCGATGGGATAATTGTAATATCCAACTGCTAAAACAATGGGTCAAACTTAACTAAAAACATTATAATAAGATTATACATGTTTAGAAGCAAGAGTTGGGAATGATTCATATGATGAATTAGAATAAGGAGTTATTCACCCAACTGAAAATACTCGAGAGTTGTATGAGATACAATTGGAAGGAGTTCCTACCTAAATAACCTAGTTTTGTGTAATCAGCCTAACGCTGACTTAGAACGAAGTGAAATATGGATCTCGACCCACTAGAAAGTCTTCCAACGGGATTTTTCGAATCAAATGATGAGGGTCATTTAGTTTGAGTAAAATAGTGGGAGCATATTTGATTAAAGGCCTAATTAAATATGTTGTTTTAATGATACTTATATTTTCATTTTTTTGTAGATTACCATGACAACAAACAACCATATTTTGCGATCAATCCTAGATAAGGAAAAATTTTCTGGGACAAATTTCCTGGATTGGCACCGAAATATGAGGATTGTCCTCAAGCACGATAAGAAGCTGTATGTCTTGGAGACACCTGTTCCTAAAGAGGAACCGCCTAGTTCGGCACCTAAGGCAGAAAGAGATGCTTATAAGAAGCATTTTGATGATGCTAACGAAGCCGCTTGTCTCATGCTAGCTACTATGAACTCGGAGTTGCAAAAGCAACACGAGAACATGTCAGCGTTCGATATGATCAGACATCTGAAAATGCTCTATCAAGAGCAGGCAAGAAACGAGAGGTTTTAGGTTTCAAAGGCCCTTTTTAACAGCAAGTTATCTTAGGGAAACCCTGTAGGTCCCCATGTACTCAAAATGATTGGGTATATGGAGAACCTTGAAAGGTTAGGGTTTCCGCTTGGAAAGGAACTTGCAACTGATTTTATCTTGCAATCGTTGCCAGATAGCTTGAATCAGTTTGTCATAAATTTCAACATGAATGACATGGATAAGAGTCTTCCATAATTGCTAAGCATGTTGAAAACTGCTGAGCAGAATATGAAGACAAAAGGGAAGTCCATTCTGATGGTCAGTAATGGAAAGAAGCTAAACAAGAGGCCTACCAAGCAGGTTGGTAAAGGGAAAGGCAAGGAAGTTGCCAAGACTAAACCTATTGTTCCTGCTTTGAAGCCTAGTGGAGGCATAGAAAAGGAGGGCACTTGCTTCCATTGCGGTAAGACCGGACATTGGAAGAGAAACTGCCCAAAGTACATGGAAGATATGAACAATGGAGTAGGGACTTCAAATTCAGGTATTTTTGTTATTGAAATTAATTTATCTACTTCTGCATCATGGGTATTAGATACTGGATGCGGTTCTCACATTTGTACTAATGTGCAGGGGCTAAAAAGGAGTAGAGATTTGGCAAAAGGTAAAGTTGACCTACGAGTTGGAAATGGAGCAAAGGTTGCTGCTTTAGCCATAGGAACTTATGTTTTGACTTTACCTAGTGGTTTAATAATTCAGTTAGAGAACTGTTATTATGTACCTGCAATTAGTAGGAATATTATTTCCGTTTCTTGTTTGGACAAGTTTGGTTTTTCATTTATAAAAAGAACAATTGTTGCTCTATTTATTTGAATGATATATTCTATGCTTCTGCACAAATGAACAACGGACTATATGTCCTTGATCTTGAAATGCCAATTTATAACATTAATACTAAACGGATTAAACCTAATGAGTTAAATCCAAGCTACCTTTGGCACTGTCGCTTAGGCCACATAAATGAGAAACACATTTCCAAACTCCATAAAGATGGACTCTTGGACTCTTTTGATTATGAATCATATGAGACATGCAGATCTTGTTTAATTGGAAAGATGACAAAGTCCCCATTCACAGGAAAAGGTGAAAGGGCTAATGATCTTTTGGCCCTCATACATACTGATGTATGTGGACCACTGAACATACCAGCCAGAGGAGGTTTTCAATACTTCATCACATTTACTGATGATTTCAGTAGATATGGTTATGTGTATTTAATGAAACACAAATCTGAAACCTTTAAAAAAAATTCAAGGAATTCAAGAATGAAGTACAAAACCAACTAGGTAAGAATATTAAAGTTCTTCGATCAGATCGAGGCGGTGAATATTTAAGCCTAGAGTTTAATGACCATCTAAAGGAATGTGGGATTTTATCCCAACTTACTCCTCCTGGAACACCACAATGGAATGGTGTATCTGAGAGAAGAAATCGAACCTTGTTAGACATGGTCGGATCCATGATGAGTCACGCCGATCTTCCGAACTCCTTTTGGGGACATGCACTATTGACTGCAGCTTACACACTTAACCGGGTTCCATCCAAAAAGGTTGAGAAGACACCATATGAGATATGGAGTGGTAAGAAACCACATATGTCTTACATGAAGATTTGGGGTTGTGAAGTTTATGTGAAACGACAAATTTCAACTAAGCTTGAGCCCAAATCTGACAAATGCTTATTTGTGGGGTATCCTAAAGAAACAAGAGGGTATTACTTCTACAATCCTTCTGAGGGAAAAGTGTTTGTCGCTCGAACTGGAGTTTTTCTGGAAAAGGATTTTATTTCCAAAAGAATCAGTGGGAGGAAAATAGAGCTTGAAGAAATTCAAGAACTACAAAGCATTGATACACCTATGGAGGAATTAGAGCAGGAAACATAAGTAGTTGTGGAAGAGCAACCTGCTCAAGTAGAACAAGACCAGCGTAGGTCAAGCAGGATACGTCAACAACCTGAGAGATATGGATATCTCATAAGTGATCAGGGTGATGTATTACTCATGGATCAAGATGAGCCTGTGACCTACCAAGAGGCCATAACTGGTCCTGAGTCCGAGAAGTGGCTAGAAGCCATGAAATCTGAAATGGATTCCATGTACACAAACCAGGTTTGGACCTTGGTAGAGCCTCCTATAGGAGTTAACCCTATAGGATGCAAGTGGGTCTTCAAAAAGAAGACTGACATGGATGGTAAGGTACATACCTATAAGTCAAGACTTGTTGCAAAAGGCTATAAACAAATTCATGGGGTTGACTATGATGAAACCTTTTCACCAGTTGCAATGCTTAAATCTGTTCGGATTTTACTTGCTATCGATGCATATCATGATTATGAAATATGGCAGATGGATGTCAAAACTGCTTTCCTTAATGGGAATCTTCTTGAGGATGTGTACATGACACAACCTGAAGGATTTGACATACCAGAAGAAGCCCAAAAGATATGTAAGTTACAGCGATCAATTTATGGATTGAAGCAAACTTCCAGAAGCTGGAATCTTCGTTTTGATGAAACAGTAAAACAATATGGATTCATCAAGAATGAAGATGAGCCTTGTGTCTACAAGAAGGTTAGTGGGAGCATGATCATATTCCTGGTATTATATGTAGATGACATATTACTCATTGGAAACGATGTCCCTACCTTGCAACAAGTGAAGACTTGGTTAGGGAAATGATTTTCAATGAAGGACCTAGGTGAAGCGGCCTATATATTAGGAATCAGGATCTATAGAGATAGATCACAAAAACTGCTTGGCCTAAGTCAGAGTACATACATAGAAAAAGTGTTGAGACGCTTTAATATGCATGATTCCAAGAAATGATTCATACCTATGCAACATGGCATGTGTCTGTTAAAAACACAATCCCCTTCAAGTAAGGAAGAAAGGGATCGCATGGATAAGATTCCATATGCATCTGCAATAGGATCTATCATGTATGCCATGCTATGTACTCGACCAGATGTATCATATTCTTTAAGTGCAACGAGTAGGTACCAGTCTAATCCGGTGATGCTCATTGGGTAGCTGTCAAGAATATCCTTAAGTACTTGAGAAGGACTAAGGACTCATTCTTGATATATGGAGGTCAGGAAGAGCTTGCTGTAATTGGATACACCGATGCTAGCTTCCAGACAGATAAGGATGACTTTAGATCGCAATCTGGTTATGTGTTTTGTTTAAATGGTGGCGCTGTGAGCTGGAAAAGTTCAAAGCAAGATACAGTTGCTGATTCTACAACCGAGGCTAAGTATATTGCTGCCTCAACTGCAGCAAAGGAAGCTGTTTGGATCAAGAAGTTCATTAGTGAACTTGGCATAGTCCATAGCATTGTGGATCCCATTGATCTCTATTGTGATAATAATGGTGCTATCGCACAAGCTAAGGAGCCTAGATCTCACCAACGATCCAAACACATACTTAGGCGTTATCATCTCATTCGAGAGATAATCGATCGGGGAGATGTGAAAATATGCAGAGTACCTACACTTGACAATGTTGCTGACCCATTAACAAAGCCTCTTGCGCAGCTGAAGCATGATGGACATACTAGATCTATGGGTATTAGGGGTATGCCTGATTGGCTCTAGTGCTAGTGGGAGATTGTTGGTGTAAGCCCTAGAGGCCAATACTTTTGGTACTTGTATCGAATTATTTATTAATAATAAAAGGCATTTCTTTATTATGTTTGCTTTCCAAAATAATAAAGTCCCTAGAATGGTTTATTTTTTTAATGAAATGTTAAGTGTGACTTAATCATGAGATCCCATTAAACATAAGACACTATTCTTAAAGTATCCGTAGTCAAGCTTTAATGTGAAGTGAGATAACATTAAAGCATTAAGATTATTATGAAGATAGATTGATGATCACATCTCATGGATCATAGATAAGGAGTTATCAAGTCTTGACATACGTATGAATATTAGGAGTAATATTTATACTGGATTGACCCGCTATGAGAATACTACATAGAATGTTATGCAAAGTGTCATAAGCTATTCTCATGATGATAATGGTGTATACCACCCTTCGACCTAAAACCACTATGGACCCTAGATGTAGAGTCAAGTACTTTATTCCTGATCAAACGTCATCTGTAACTGGATGACTATAAAGACGGTTGATGGGTACTTCACAAAGCATGCTAACAGACATGAGTGACCTAGATGGAATTTGCTCATCCTGCATAACAGGATAAATGTCTAAGGGCCCAATATTGAACTGGACAAGGGTGACACAGTGTATGCCTTGTGTTCAATATAGACATGAGGGCAAAAGGGTAATTGTATAACACAAATATTATCACGGAAAAGGTTTGGTCAGATCACATGACATTTTCGTGACTTGGGTAACAGTGATGTGTTGCTAGATACCGCTCACTGTTTATTATATTAAATGTGTGATTTAATATAATTGCCAACATCGCGAGAACCTACAGGGTCACACACATAAGGACAGGTTGATGAGAGAGAGAATAAATAAGGAACACCGTAAGGTACGGTGCACTTAAGTGTAATATGGAAAGTGGTAAGGTACCACGTGGATAAGTGATATGTGGTACATCATAAGGTATGATGTCCATAAGCTTAATTGGGCTTTTAGATTATAGCCTTAATTGGACTTTTAGCTTGTAGCCCACACGAGTGATTCTATAAATAGATCCCTTGTGATGAAGCAATTTCACTTGATGCAATTTCGTTTTTGATTCTCTCTCTCACTCAAGGTTTCTGTTCGTGATCAGCTAGCACTGTGACCGGAAGCGATCTGTTCGTGTGGACTGAGTAGAGGCGTTGTTCTTCATCAACGCTCGTGATCACAACATCAAAGGTCTGAATCGCCACAAGAGGTAAATATTTCTATCACTGACCATGTTCATTCGTAAGGATCGCTAAAGGAAAGTTTTAAATTCCATTGCGCTTTTGATCGCAATTTTACTTCACCATTATCATACACATCATTACAGGTACCACTACAGGTTTCTCATCTTCTTCGCTGTTTATTTCAACAGAAATGTCTTCCGATCAAGTCATCAAAGATCTTCAGGCACAGAACGCCCAGTTCTAACAGATGTTCATCAGTTTGGCAAAGGGGCAAGAGGATCTGAAAGCCCTCATTCTGAAAGAGAAGAAGAAGAAGAAGAAGGTCGGTATTCTGAATATGGGCAGAAGGTTTGGAGAAAGGTTGAAGCTACAAACTGATCTGACCTCTTCATCCAAGGAAGGGGAGAACCAAGAAGGGGAAAATGACCCTAGTCCTGCAGTCTCTGACAATGATACCAATTTTGATGATGAGCAATATCCTCTTGCTGAGGATAGGTACAAGCAGCTAGAAGACCGTCTGACTGCTATGGAAGTTTAGAAGATACCTGGTTTGGATTTTGGAGAATTGGGACTAGTATCGGGAGTGGTCATCCCTCAGAAGTTCAAAGCTCTAGTTTTTTCCAAGTATGATGGAGTGTCCTGCCCAAAACTCCATCTCCGCTCTTATGTCAGGAAAATCCAACCCCACATTGTTGATAGGAATTTGTGGATACACTTCTTTCAAGATAGTGTGTCAGGGACTCAGCTTGAATGGTTCTACTAGTTGGAGGGAGCCAGTGTCCAAAACTGGGAAGATCTTGCTGCTGCTTTCTATAAGCAGTATCAGTATAATACCGACCTTGCTCCCACTCGTACTCAACTCCAGAGTATGTCCATGGGTGCAGGTGAAGGTTTTAAAGATTATGCTCAAAAATGGAGAGATTTGGCTGGGAGAGTTCAACCCCCTTTGTCTGATAGGGAGTTGGTTGATATGTTTCTGGGGATGCTGTCTGGTCCATTTTTCAATCACTTAATCGGCAGCTCGTCATCTAGTTTCACCGAGCTGATTTTAACTTGAGAAAGAGTAGAAGCTGGGATTCAGAGTGGTAAAATATAGAAGGATGCCTCCTCGATTTCAGCAAAGAAGCCTTTCAATGGTAAGAAGGAAGCCAGTGCCATCTACAGCCCGAGGGGCCAAAACAGACCTGAACATCATCAAGCGGTAAATGCTGTAGTGATACCAAGACCCAAAGTTGCTCCACAATGCATCAATCAACAAAGGGTGGAAAGACCACAGAGGCAGTTCACCCGGCTCAATATGACCCTGTCTCAAATTTTACCATAATTGTTGAAGACCAATCTGGTAACTCTGAGGGAAGCCCCGAAGAACCTCAACACCACATCTCCCCGCTATAACCCGAATGTCCGCTGCGCTTATCACTCCGAAAGTCCAGGTCATAATACAAACGACTGTTGGGCCTTGAAAAATAAGGTGCAAGATCTGATCGAAGCCAAAGAGATTGAGTTTGACGCTTCGGAGAAGCCCAACGTCATAATTGTACCCATGCCTAAGCATGGCTCGGGAATCAATGATATTGAGGTTGTCTCCGCCACAGAAGATGCTGAGGATGAGAACCCAGACGTTGACAGCTAGATCTACCTGACAACCAACAGTGGACCGAATAACTGGACGGCTATGGACTTCATACTTGTTTCTTTTATTCTGCAGTAATTGGCTCATTTGTTTTAAGATTTGTAATAAACAATTTGAAACTTTACAGCCTGACGCCTTGCCCGAGGCACCTTTTCTTTGCTTGTGAGGGATTATTATTTTTCATTTCATATATCATTAATAAAGTATTGGAAGTTTCTTACATTACAAATTTTGCGATCCTTGTTTTTCTTTTCTGTCTCTCACTTTATCAAAACAGCTATGCTCTTACACACACTCGCGTATCATACTGCAGATCCATATCCACTCCGGATCCCATTGATAAAAGTTTTGCTACTACCAGTTATGACTTCAAAAATCCGATCAACCAAGCCGAGGACGAAGGTGAGGATGATTATGAGGTGCCTGGAGAACTTGCTAGACTATTACAGCAGGAAGAAATGGCCATACAACCTCATGAAGAGCTAGTTGAGTCAGTGAATTTGGGTACATAAGAAGACAAGAAAGAGGTTTAAATAGGTGCGAATATGGAGCCTAATGTCAAACAACGGTTAATACAGATGCTACACGACTATGTTGAGATCTTCGCCTGGTCCTATGAAGACATGCCTAGTTTGGACACTTATATTGTGGTACATCGTCTGCCGATGAAAGAAGACTGCCCTCCGGTAAAGCAGAAGGTCCGCCGTATGCGCCCTGAAATGTCATAGAAAATCAAGGCAAAGGTCATGAAACAATTCGACGCAGGATTCATAGCTGTCACTTCTTATCCGCAGTGGGTTGCCAATGTCGTTCC
The DNA here is from genome assembly GCA_948472305.1 of Vicia faba. Classification (NCBI taxonomy): domain Eukaryota; kingdom Viridiplantae; phylum Streptophyta; class Magnoliopsida; order Fabales; family Fabaceae; genus Vicia; species Vicia faba. The sequence goes on along the minus strand of CATIWC010001182.1, from coordinate 162,989 downwards.
GGTACCTAAGAAGGACGGTAAGGTACGGATGTGTGTGGACTACAGAGATCTGAATAGGGCGAGCCCCAAGGATGACTTCCCACTTCCTTACATTGATGTTCTAGTCGACAACACCGTGCAACACAAGATCTTCTCCTTCATGGATGGTTTTTCTGGATACAACCAGATCAAGATGGCTCTTGAAGACATGGAGAAGACAACCTTCATTACGCAGTGGGGCACCTTCTATTACAAGGTAATGCCTTCTGGGTTGAAGAATGCTGGGGCAACTTATCAGCGAGCCATGGTCGCTTTGTTCCACGATATGATTCACCAAGAGATCGAGGTTTATGTTGATGACATAATCGCCAAGTCCCAGACTAAGGAAGAGCACCTTGATCATCTCTAGAAGTTGCTTGATAGGTTGAAGACATATAAGCTGAGGTTGAATCCGAACAAGTGTACCTTCGGGGTAAGGTCTGGAAAGCTTCTGGGTTTCGTTGTCAGTGACAATGGTATTTAGGTGGATCCTGCAAAGGTAAAATCGATACAAGAGATGTCAGCTCCCCGCACAGAGAAAGAAGTTAGAGGCTTCTTGGGACGTCTGAATTACATCGCCAGGTTCATTTCACATCTGACTGCTACTTGTGATCCAATCTTTAAGCCGTTGAAGAAAGATCAAGTGGTAAAGTGGAATGATGAATGCCAGACTGCTTTTGAAAGAATCAAGGAATACCTTCAAGAACCACTAATTTTGATGCCTCCAGTTGAAGGAAGACCTTTGATATTATACTTGACAGTGCTAGACAATTCAATAGGGTGTGTGCTGGGGCAGTATGACAAGTCTGGTCAAAAAGAGCATGCAATTTACTACCTTAGCAAAAAGTTTACCGACTGTGAGACCCGATACTAATTTCTCGAGAAAACTTGCTGCGCTTTGGCATGGGCTGCTCGCCGACTGAGACAGTATATGTTGACTCACACTACCTTGTTGATATCAAAAATGGATCCTATCAAGTATATTTTCGAGAAGCCCACTCTCTCTGGAAGGATAGCAAGATGGCAGATGATCTTAACCGAGCACGACATCCAATACACAACCCAAAAAGCAATCAAGGGGAGTCTATTGACGGATCATTTGGCACATCAGGCCGCGGGTGACTACCAGTCCATGAATTTCGAGTTCCCGAATGAGAATATCATGTTGGTGACTGATTACGAAGAACCTGGACTGGATGAAGGACCCGAGGAGGGATCCCGATGGTCTATGTATTTGGATGAAGCCTCGAACGCATTGGGTAATGGCATTTGCGCTGTAATTATATCTCCTGAGGGCTGTCATACTCCATTCACTACCCGATTATGTTTTAACTGCACCAACAATATGGCAGAGTATGAAGCGTGTATCATGGGTCTTCGAGCTGCTATTGACCTGAGGATTAAGTTCTTAAGTGTATTCGGAGATTCCGATCTGGTAATAAGTCAAATCAAAGGCGAGTTGGATACGAAGCACCCGAATCTTATTCCCTACAAGAGTATGTACTGACATTGCTCCCACACTTTGAGGAGATAACCTTTGAACATTTCCCATGAGAAGAGAACCAGTTTGCGAATGCGCTAGCTACTATGTCTTCTATGTTCAAAGTTAGGTGGGACAATGAAGCTCCCCAGATTACCATTGAGAGGTTGGATGAACCCGCACATTGTTGTGACATTGAGACTGAAGAGGTAACAAATAAACCCTGGTTTCACGAGGTAAAGAGGTATCTTGAGGCTCAATAATACCCCGAGGGGGCATCTGCTAATGATAAGAAGTTTCTGAGAAGATTCGCTGCGAAGTTCTTCATGAGTAATGGAATCCTCTATAAGCGTAACCATCATTTAACCTTACTACGATGTGTAGACAAGAGCGAGGCAGAAAGGATCATGGCATAGTTACATGAAGGTACCTTCGGAACTCATTCCAGTGGACATACCATGGCGAAAAAAATCCTACGGGCAGGATATTACTGGTCTACCATGGAAGCCGATTGTTATCAGCACCCTCGAACCTGTCATAAGTGCCAAGTCTATGCTGATAAGGTGCATGTACATCCGGTTCCCCTGAATGTTTTAACAGCTCCTTAGCCCTTTGCAATGTGGGGCATCTACATGATCGGCGAGATCAGACCTACGGCGTCTAACGGGCATCGCTTCATTCTGGTAGCAATTGATTATTTCATAAAGTGGGTTGAGGCAGCTTCCTTTTCTACAGTAACCAAGAACATCGTGGCGCGGTTCATACGACACAATCTAATCTATATATGGTGTCCCCGAGAGAATTATTACTGACAATGGTACAAATCTCAACAATACAATAATCACCGAGCTGTGTAAACAATTCAAGATACAACATCATAACTCTTCCCCCTACCGGCCGAAGATGAATGGGGCTGTTGAAGCGGCTAACAAGAATATTAAAAAGATTGTGTAGAAGATGACGGTGACATACAAAGACTGGCACGAGATGTTACCATTCGCTCTTCACGGGTACCGTACCTCAGCACGAACGCCAACAGGGGCAACCCCCTACTCTATGGTATATGGCATGGAGGCAGTCCTACCCATCAAAGTCCAGATACCCTCTCTCAAGATTATGAAGGATGCGAGTTTGAACAAAGACGAATGGATCCAAACCCAACTTGATCAACTGAATCTAATCAACGAAAAAAGACTTACGGCTATCTGTCACGGTCAGACGTATCAAAAACGAATGATCAAGGCTTTTAACAAAAAAGTTAGACGTCAAGAATATCAAGTCGGGGATCTAGTGATCAAACGCATCATACTACCGTAAGGTGATCCCAGGGCCAAATGGACCCCCACGTACGAAGGGCTATTTGTGGTTAAGAACATGTTCTCAGGCGGAGCTATGATTCTAACCACCATGGATGGTGACGACCTTCCTCACCCCGTCAATGCAGACATAGTGAAAAGATACTACGCATAATCAAAGACCCGCTAGGTTGACTGGCCTAGGCAAAAATAAGGGCTTCCCGGCGAACCAAAAGGGTTCGGGAAAAAGTAAGGGATGAAATGAAAAAAACTGTACACCGGCAAGTCGAAAACCTGAAAAGGCAACTTGGGCAAAAAAGGGTATCCCGGTGGACTGAAAACCCGAAAGGGCGGTCTAGGAAAAAAATTAGGGATCGAAGCGTAACACTATGTTTCATTGGACCATCTTGCAACCAGACTTCGGTATCAACTATCAAGCTCAGACGGCGCCAATCAATCTGATCCACCTTCAACCAAGCAGCAAAGTGATGAAACACTTGAAGATATAATGACAATAGTAGAGTTGGAACCCGATGGGATCGTTTCACATAAATGTTTTTCTTTCTTTAACACAAATTGTAATTTCTATCTTTCAGCGGTGTTCTCTTACTAGGACGTCAACCTCCTTGTACAAAATGCCTATTACAGGCTAACTTCAAAAATCAATACAATTCATTCTCACAAGAAATTTCAACTTGTTTTTTCTCTTTTCTATTTTGTTTTTGCAAGAACGTCCAATGATTCATTTTTGATATATGCATTTGAAAATGATTGCTGCTCATAAATATTTACATGAAAACAAAAGACAATTACTCGTAATTCCAGGAACAGGGAAAACAAGAAGTGCCCAAACCTTACAGTTACTCTGCCTATCAGGTACCAGGATAGAGTCAGCTTGAGAACATGAGTAGTGGTACATACACTCCCCACAGAGCAAAAAGTATCCAAAGACAATGATGTTAGCTTTCCCGAACAAGACATAACTCTCCCCAACTAAGGTTCACAATCGCAAGTGAGTCAATAAATTTTTCCCCAAGCAGAATTTATTTCCCTCGCAAGAAGAAATTCTATCTCCAACAAAATTCATTATCACCAGCAACGGAAGTTCATCCCCAGATGAGTTTATTTCTCCAAGTCAGCAGATCTATCAACAAAGTGTCTTCTCTCCAACAAATTTATTCCCCGCAGAGTTATCCTCAGACAGGGTCTCTTCCGGCAGAATATTCACCAGCTGAATATTCACCAGCTGAATGGATGTGAATCCCCAGTTAGTCATTTTTGTTCACCATCCCCAACATAAGTAGAGGAACTATGGTTTTTTACAGCAGTCAAGAATACCATTTCTTATACTCTCCAAACAAGCAGTCAGAGATTTATTTTCCCGGACTTAGATTATTACATCAACATTTCATGTTCATACATCATGACACGTGTATACGTTACATATAACATAACCTCAGTTATTTTGAGAACCTCATCACAATGCATCTCATGCATCGCACATAACTAACCATATATTTCTTTCAGGAAAGACAATTATTATCAACAATTTCTAGCAGGTCTATGATCAACACTTGAAGCTAAACAAAGTAATCATCGGTGCGATAAAAGCAACCTTACTCAGGTTCCCTCTGCAGTCTTACCCAAACTCATCTCGAAGAAACCCTACTATCCAGATTCCTTCTCACAGCCCTACTATCCAGGATTTCATCTCTAAGTAACCCTACCATCCAGGTTCCTTCTCACAACCCTACTATCCAGGCTTTCATCTTGAAGTAACCCTACCATCCAGGTTCCTTCTCACAGCCCTACTATCCACGCTTTCATATCAAAGTAACCCTACTATCCAGGTTCCTTCTCACAGCCCTACTATCCAGGCTTTCATCTCGAAGCAACCCTACTATCCAAGTTCCTTCTCACAGCCCTACTATCCAGGATTTCATCTCGAAGTAACCCTACCATCCAGGTTCCTTCTCACAACCCTACTATCTAGGCTTTCATCTTGAAGTAACCCTACCATACAGGTTCCTTCTCACAGCCCTACTATCCAAGCTTTCATATCGAAGTAACCCTACTATCCAAGCTTTCATATCGAAGTAACCCTACTATCCAGGTTCCTTCTCATAGCCCTACTATCCAGGCTTTCATCTCGAAGGAACCCTACTATCCAGGTTCCTTCTCACAGCCCTACTATCCAGGCTTTCATATCGAAGTAACCCTACTATCCAGGTTCCTTCTCACAACCCTACTATCCAAGCTTTCATACCGAAGTAACCCTACTATCCAGGTTCCTTCTCACAGCCCTACTATTTAGGCTTTCATATCGAAGTAACCCTACCATCCAGGTTCCTTCTCACAGTCCTGCTATCCAGGCTTTCACATCGAAGTAACCCTACTATCCAGCTTCCTTCTCACGACCCTATTATCCAAGATTTCATATCGAAGTAACCCTACTATCCAGGTTCCTTCTCATAACCTTACTATTCGGGTTCTTCTTCTCTTATCCCTAGACAGCAGTCCACAATACTGTAAGACAGGGATCCGATCAGACACAATTGATTTCACATTTCCCCAGAAAGTCGTGGTACAAAATATACCTCGACCAAACACACAGTGCACTTCCGCTTCCCGAACCAGAGTTATTCCCCAGTAAAGTAACGGACAACTGAAGCTCCTAAAACTCTATTTCTCTCAAGACAGAGACCAGCATTCCCCAGCGAAATCCTCCTCGACAATAGGTATGTGGGTTCCCGCAAAGGAATCTCTTATGCGATCGACACATCTTCGGATGGCATCTTTAAGCCCATCTTCGACAATTCTCAAGCAGCCGCCAAATGGCATCTGTAAGCCCATTCCCGATATCACAAATCATGTACCACTCCACGCGAGTGCAAATTTCTGGACACTCTAGTGTTCAATCATCTTCCACCTTCAGATCACGAAAGGCAGACAAGCCAATCTACATCCCCAGGTTTAAGAAGATTGAACAGGGGCAGCTGTTGTACCCCAAAATTTTCCCTCCCATATTTCTCAACACATGGCAAGTAAGGTCCCTAAATTGCTCAAGGAAGTTCAAGAGTTGACCAGACAAACTCTCTCCTAAGGCAGCCTACCTCAAATTAGGGTTTCTATTTTCATCAAGATGTGTGAACCACAAAGGACTAAAATTCTCACCATTGTCCTAATATGTTCTCAAGATCATTCATGTCAAGTTTCAAGCCTTTCAGAAGAAGTTTGCTCAGTCAATTGCCCAAATTCCTGAAAATCAATTGTACTAGGTCAAAAGTCAACTATGGCCCATATACAGTCAAACTTCAAGATTTTTGGTCAACATCCTCATTTTGAAATTTTATTCATCATTTGATCAAGGGTTGATCATGATTCCTCAAGGATTGCTCACAATTCATCAAAACCCAAAAGTTGCTAATTAGGGTTTTGTAGGAAAAGTCAACTCAACTTTGACCAAGCATAACTTTCTCATACTTTATCAGAAATGACCCATCCAAAGATAATTTTGAAGAGGATGAAATTCCCTACAATTCATCTTCATCTCCAAAGTTCATAATATGAACTCACAAAAAGATATGAATTTTGACATTATAGGTCCTTTTGAAAGGTTAACAAAAACACCTTTTGGGTCAAAGCTTCATACATGAACATGGAAGAATCAATTGAGATAATACCAAAAGGGTTGCTTATAGGACATCCTAAGATTTCTAAAAAAGTCCAAGAACACCTCTCTAGGGTCAAAATTGAGAGAGTTATGCATTGGCCAAGTTGACCATTTTTGCAAAATTGCCAAAAGTCAAAAGTGCTCAAATTTGCATTTTTTGATAAATGGATGTTGTACCCCAAAATTTGCCCTCTAATTTTGCCAAGATATCCCCTCACAAGACTCTTTGGATTCCAGACAGAATTAGGGTTTGCTCTGCTCAAGACATCTCGTTGCACTGATAACCTAAATTAGGGTTTGAGTTTGCACATGGATTTTTGGACTTTAAATGCTTAAAGTGACTCTCATACTTCATGTTGGACTTATAAGATTGCCCATACCAAGTTTCAAGCTTTGAATCAAATTTTTGCCCAGTCAATTGGACAGTTGACCTATAAATCAACTGTATTGGGGAAAAAGTCAAATGTGGCCAATTTACAGTCAAACCTCATGATTTTTGATCCACATCAACATTATAGACTCATATGAACCATTTGATCAAGTTTGGACCACAACTCCTCAAGAAATTTGATCAGATCATCAAAAGGGCAAAATGGTCATTTTTAGGGTTTTGACTGTATAAGGGCAATTTCTGATTTTTCACCTAGCCAATGGAAAATTGGGTTCAAGTATGGATTCAAGGAATCAATGGCATCATCTTGACCTAATCACAAGGTTCAAAAGATCTCAAAAGCATTGGACTGACAGATGAATTTTTCAGTCAACTGATCAAAAATCAAATGTACACTGAAAAGTTAAACTTTGACTTTTTGGTCAAAATCAAGTGCCAAGGGTCATTTTTCATCAAGATGTGTCAAAACATGAAACTTTTTCATCAAGAAACCTAATTTTGCAAATTAGGGTTTAAGATTGGAAAATTTCATAACTTGGAATTTTTCTAAGTTATGAAATTTTCTTATTTTTTCCCAATTTTGCCCAACATTTTCACCATGATGAAATTGGACTCAAACAAAACTTCAAACATGAAAGTTGTAGTCCTACACAAAATATACAACTTTTATTCACAAAGTTTTCCCAAAAGATGCTTGGATATCAAGTTATGATTTTTGGAATAAGGGTCCATGAAACTTTTAACTTAGTGAAATTTTGCCCTATTTAGGCAGGATTTTGACCTATCTTCATGGCAATTTTTCACATAGTTCCACTTGGAATATCAAAATGAATTTCAAAGATGGATTGTAGAGCATGTTACAATATTTCTAAAATGTCCAAGAACTCTCCAAAATCATTTATGGTTAGGGAGAATCGAAGGTTTGAATTTGGGAAATTATCACTTTGATCCATGGCATTTTCATGTTGACACAAGTTGCAAAATCTGTCCAACTTTGCTTGTACTTGAATACAGGTCTCTAAACCCTTCCACACTAAAAAATTGAATGCAAACTCAATGGATTGAAGCTTTGTTCTGATCAATAGAGGTTTACACAAGGGATTAATCCAAAAATAGCAAAAAGTGAACATTGCCATTTTCATAAAGTTGGCTTTATGTCAAGTTGTTCCTCTTGAGCTTTGAACCCTTTCTTTTACAGCAAACAAACTCCATAAACTCAGGGAAAAGGACAACCACTTTGTGCAGCTAGGAAGGAGGCATGTACATGCTCTTTGCTTGATCACTTCAAACTTTTCTTCAAAACCAAGAAATGTGCAAAAGTCTACACAACTCTTGTATCAGATAAAACTAACTCTTGTAACCATTCCAAACAACTTTTTCATATCACATTGAGCCAGAAACACGAGCTATCCAATCCTCAAGCACCCTTGAACATCAAAACACCTTCTTCTTGCAAAACAGGGCAGTTTCTGCATTTTTGTTTCCAAATCAAAAACTACTCGTGCGTTTAGCCCCAAACCTCTTCCAATACATTCCATACAACCCACCTAAGCTATCCTAACCATTGGCCAGTGACTGTAACCTTGTTTTCAAGCTTCACCATTTTTGAATTCAGCTTGTGCAGGTTGACTTCTACAAGCTTGTTCAAGCAAGTTCAAAGCAAACTAAGCATTGGGGAAGGTCAGAGGAAGTTCAAGCAAGCTCCCAAGCATCTCAGGCCTCATTGAAAACCTCCATATTGCCATACTCGAGTTCAACTGAAACAGGTATTTTCCAACTTTCTATCTCTCTATTTAGGAATCATTAGGCTTAGGTTTGTGAATAAAAAATGTACTACTCATTGCCCTTAAGCTGTACATATGCATAGATTTTATTTAAGTTAATTGTGTTGAGAGATTTTGATTGATGAACATTCTGAAAAAGTTAGGTTAGAAATTAGGGCCAGAGAAATTCTCTCTGGTCTTTGAGAGTTAGATTAAGTTTTTTACATGGTTAGAATCGTGTGATTATGCTCTATAACTTTCATGTTACAAGTTTTCGTTTTTAAGCACTAAAACAGGAGATACGAAGTTGTACACAGGGCACGCGTTTTTCTGATTTAAAGGTTGAAGACAAAGGCAAGTCTGAGCTGGGCCTGACTTGTTCATGCTTTTTGTACCCCTAGCCTTACTGTTTACACCCCCTTGGCCCATTGTTTTATATTTTTATATTTTTGAATTTCATTTTTAGTTTCTGACTTTACTTTATTTTTCTTAAACATTAAAAATACCAAAAATATTTTTATAAATTTCCATACTTTATTTTATTATTTTTGTTTTTTTTTAACATAGAAATAATTATTAAATGATAGATACATTTATTTTCTTAATAAAAAGAACTTGTAAATACTACAAAAAAATATTATTGCTTTTTTGTATTATTTATATACTTAAATAATATTTTCTCACATTATTTTTATTTTTTAACATTTGTATATATTTTATTTATTTTATTGCACATAAATAAATAATACATTAAATAAAATAAAAAAATATATATATTCTTAAAACAAATTAGGGTTTCCACCCTTAATAAAAATAATCTTTTATTTTATTATTTTTAATGCATTAAATAGTTTATTTTTACATATATAAAAATAATACAAAAAACATTTTTTGCATATTTATAATATATTGCATGTTTATTTAATTGTCTATTTAAATATTTGTTTATTTATTATTTGAATAAAGAATTCAATTTGGTTGTAATAATCTTAGGGTTTTAATTTCTTGCAAATAATCCCCTGTTCAAAATTGTATCCCCCTCCCCATATCAATGTTATAATAGTTGTAGATTTACCTTTACGCATTTATAGCTTTCAAATATGCCATGATAGATATTAGGGTTTGTATGCAATATCCAAAATCAAAACAAATAGCTTGACTAAAACAAGACAAAAAATGCATGAAAATGACAACACAATTCACACATACACCCCCTAGGGTTTCATCAACTTGTTGCCTTTAAAATGGCCATGGTATGCATGTTGAGTATCTTGGCAAAACAAAAACAAAACAAAAAGATCATAGTCCCTCGATGACGCTATCTTGGTTGCCTATACAAAAATGATCTAGTCCCTCAAAATTTGCTAAGATACTTAGCACAATTGCTATCATGGTCAATACGATGACCCACACCTGTCCCGTTTAACATCCAAATACAAGGTTGTTTACCAAATACAATGATAAAACAACACTGTCAAAAAGGTTAAAAATGTGTAGGAAAGATCTTTGAGTAGATAGGGTAGATGCTCTTAGTTACTTGATCAAACTTGTAAAACATCCTTGCTATTTTCAAAAACACATCACAACATAATTTCAAAACATTTCCCAAAACAACTTTCAAACATTGAAACATCTTTTCAAAAGACAATACACCTTTGTATACATTCAAACAAGAATCATTACAAAGGTTGCCACAACGATGGCCTCTTTTCAAAACATTTTCAAAACCACACACAAAGCACCATTTCAAACAATTGAAAAGCAAAATCAAGTGATATAAACAAGTAACTAAGAGCCCATGGATAACCATGGATGAAAAGGGTGCTTGCACCTTCCCTTTTCATAATCTACCCCCCGAACCCAAGAAAACATCTCAAAGGTCTTTCCTGTGCTTTTTGACCTTTCCTTTGGATAAAATAAAAAGTCGGTGGCGACTCTTGCTAAACTGAAACATTTGTGAACACAAACGCAAAACCTCAAGTCAGTTCTCCCACCGTATCACAATGGGCCTAACTTTTTATGCTTGCACTTCATTTATAACATGGTCCACGACCCAAATGTTCACTCACATGTTATTTGCTTCATTATTTATTTTATTTTGATTTTTTATTTATTAAAAATTGAATTAAATCAAATAATTGGTAAATAATAGCAAAGATTGTTTTGATTGGATTTTTGGACAAAATCATAAGCTCATTATGCTGGCATATCTGAATCAGATCTTATCAAAGCTAATTGGCACGAGATTGGCATGATTAGGCGAAATTTGGAAGGATATCATACAACTTGAAAATCAAATCAAATCTTGGACAAATGCAAAGATTAATTCCAAGTTTGTTAACCTAATTCATTCTAGGTTATATAATAAAGCTTTGCAGATCAAAATCAGGAGGTTAGAGGCGTGAAACGGTCAGAAGAAGGCTCAAAACTTTGGACAAAAAGTGAGAGGTTGAAATCCATCTTAGAGCCCTCCTCAAGGAGTTTTAAGGCTAGAAATAAATTCCTGGGCATCTCAGGAAGCTTCTCCAATCAATTGCACGCCCCTACATGTCCAGAATCACTCCCTATCACTCTCACGGTTTGCAAAATTATCCAAATTCGATTACTGTAATTCTTGCATATTTAGCATGTTTAAGTTACATATTTGTATTCATCATCATGTTTGCAATGTCTCTGGATAGTTTGATTTAAGTTACAGTGCGGAAATAAGCTTTTGCCATTGTTAGGGTGTCGTGCTCCAATTTGGGATTTTATGATTTAAGCAAAATTAGGCCTGGTAATGGGTACCATGACACTCGTGAGACCAAGAAGAGTTGATTGGTACCATCACAATTGATTTATCTTATTTGTATGGAGTTTTTGAATGACACAGGCTTTCAGCAACAGACCTGCGTCTGTAGGTAAAGGTTCAGAGCCTAAAACGACAGTTCCAGGGAAGAAGACAACAGCGTCTCAAAACCTGACTGGCTGGTTTAAATTCTGGTGCGATATTCTGGACACAAACTTGTTTTCTAACATATTATTTGTTTTTATTATATTAACAAGTTAACATCCAACGCAGTTGCTCAGAGGAAGGAAGTCAGAAGCTCATGTCCTGGGTTCGATCCCAGGCGTGAGCTTTTGGCATTTTCTCAATTGTTTTCACTAGATCCCGTGCACCTCACCTTCTGAGGATCATCACGTGCCCTCTGGTCATCATCTTCTGGATCCGTCAGCCAGAACCAGATCCAACGTACTTCACCTTCTGAGGGTCATCATCTTCTGGACCTATCAGCCAGAACCAGATCCAGCATACCTCATCCTCTGAATCCATCTCCAGCCAGATCTGCTGACAGCAGACCCATTTGGTTATTTCTACTATTTTTCTTTAATTCCTTTCTTTAATTATTTGTTTTTTTTTTAAATCAACACAAAATTTATTTTAAATTAACCAATCAAAAAATCACGAAAAAAGATTTATTTTCTTAATAAATGTTTTTTTAATTAATTTGTTTAATTAATTTAGGGCAACTTTAATTTCTTTCACAATTAAAATTCCATTAGAAAATTAGGTTAACTCTTGATTTAATTTTTCTTTCTTTCTCAAATAAAATAAAAAAATACAAAAAATAGGTTTTTTTTAGAATGAATTAATTTATTTTTCTTAATTTAAAATTAATTAGAACTTAGGATTTTCTTTTTAATTCAATTATTTCATTAATTAGAACTTTTTCTTAATTTAAAATTAATTAGAACTTTTTCTTTAATCAATTGTAAATAGGATTAGTTAAAAGGGTCAAAACCCTAATCGCCCCGCATTTAGTTCGCCACGCGCTTATTATTATTTTTCCAATATTTTTGTAACTGTTCATGGTTTGTAATAGTTAATTTAGGGTTTTATTTACTGTTAAATCCCCGGGTTTTTTGGCTATGTAATTAATCCCCCTCCCCGAAGCCTTGTAATAGCTAGGTTTATTTTCTCTCATTTTAATTCCTGCAAATATTTAACTGTCTAGATGTATGCTAATAGGATTTTATGACAAGAATGCATGACAAATTAATACAGTTAGAAAACCCTAATATGCAAAGATAAATAACTGAAACAAATCACTCGCACATATCACTCTTAGGGTATACTCTCACTTCGGTTGCCTTCGGTAAACTATCATTAAGCATAGGGTGTCTTAGTGGTTTCCCTCCTGTCTAAAAAGATCAAATGTCCCATTCGAATGTTGCCTCAGAAATGTTGCCTCAGAAATGTTGCCTCAGAAATGTTTTCTCGAGAAAGATCTTAAGACTCCAGGGTTATTACTAAGGTGTCCTAATATTGCTTTAGTGATCGTACGTCCATTTTGAATTGACCCTTACAAACTCCAACGATGGTGCTACCTATTTCTCAATAGTAGGATATCACTGTCTAAAGGAAACAATAATAGATACAATCTTTTTTCGAGTAAGTAGATGCTAGTAGGTACTTGCTCAAATCAAAACTGTTCACACTTATACACCTTTTTCAAAATAATTTTCAAAACAACTTCGTCACACCTTTGAGGACTGATACAAGGGTTATCACGAAGTAAAACATTTTCAAAAACAAGCACACACAAGCAATTTTAAAAGTGAGCAAGTATCTAAGAGCCCATGGAAAACCATGGATAGAAAGGATGCTAACACCTTCCCTTTCTATAATCTACCCCCCGTACTCATAATATCTCGAAAAAGGATTTTTTCTGTACTTTTTTCCTTTCCAATTGGATGAAATAAAAGTCAGTGGCGACTCTTGCTTACCGTGACATTTTTGCAAACACAAAACGCAAAATGCAAAATGCAAACCAGTATTAACAGTCGGTTCTGCCACCGTATCACAGTTTGTTTGCCTTTAAGTGAGTTTGATGTGATCTTAGGTATGAACTGGTTAGAGCATAACTATGTTCATATTAATTGTTATAACAAGTCAGTGAGGTTTTCTACTCCCGAGGAAGAGGAAGCTGGTTGTTGTCTGCTAGACAGTTGAAGAAATTGATGCAAGAAGAGGCTCAGATGTTCTCATTGATGGCGTCATTATCTGTTGAAAATCAAGCTGTAATTGAGGAATTGTAAGTGGTGCTTGAATTTCCTGAAGTTTTCCCTGATGAAATTCCCGATGTACCTCCAGAGAGAGAAGTTGAATTTACTATTGATCTTGTACCTGGTACCAGGCCTGTTTCTATGGCACCATACAGGATATATGCATCTGAATTGTCAGAATTAAAGAATCAATTGGAAGAGTTGCTTGAAAAGAAGTTTGTAAGACCAAGTGTATCGCTGTGGGGAGCTCTAGTGTTGCTAGTAAAGAAGAAATATGGAGGTATGAGACTTTGTGTTGATTATATACAATTGAATAAAGTGACGATTAAGAACAAGTATCCACTACCAATAATAGACTATTTGATGTATTAATTGGTGGGTGCTCGTATGTTTAGTAAGATTGGCTTAAGGTCGGGTTATCATCAGATTAAAGTGAAGGATAAAGATATCCAGAAGACGGCTTTCAGAATGCGTTATGGACATTATGAGTATTTGATGATTCCTTTCGATGTTACTAATGCACTGGAAGTATTCATGGAGTACATGAATCATATCTTTCATAATTATTTGGATCAATTTGTAATGGTGTTCATTGATGACATTTTGATTTACTCTAAATCGGAAGAAGAGCGTGCAAAATACTTAAGGATAGTATTACAAGTTTTGAAAGAGAAGAAGTTGTATGCAAAGCTGTCTAAGTGTGAATTTTGGCTAAAGGAGGTTAGTTTTCTTAGTCGTGTGATCTCAGTTAGTGGCGTTGATGTAGATCCATCTAAAGTAGATGTTGTGTTGCAATGGGAAACTCCAAAGTCGACTACCGAGATTAGAAGCTTTTTGGGATTAGATGGTTATTATAGAAGGTTTATCGAAGGTTTTTATAAGTTGGCACTTCCATTAACTAAGTTGACTTGTAAAGATAGAGATTTTGTGTGGGATGTTTAATGTGAAGAAAGTTTTACAGAATTGAAGAAAAGATTGATGTCAGCTCCGATTTTGACATTACCTAATTCGGGAGAACCTTTTGTGGTATATTGTGATGATACCTGTTGGCTCCTAAATTCGACACCCTTGTTTTTATTAATATAAGCCATTAAAGCTGAAGAATGGTTTCGACCAGCTGGTTCTGTCGAAATGCTCATCAGAAGATGGCAATGTACTTAGAGAATTTCTTCCAAGGAAGAATCTTGTTGCCTTCAACGTCGAAGGTGCTTCTCGACGAAGGTGTTCGATTGCTCAGAGTGGAACGACTTGAGATTCAAACGTTTGGAGGGAAAACGGTTCCCAGCGGTTACCAAGTGCAACGTGCCAAGATCTGGAGCGTCGAACGCTGTGAACGTGCCAAGTGGAGTCATCTCGAAGCAACGTAACTGCCCGACGGTTATTTGGGATGTGTTTAGTATAAATATTAGTAGTTCACGCAGTTTTTCGCGTGTGTTCACAATTATATACAAGTCACTCATATAGATTCAAGTACCCAGTGTGAGCGAAAGAATTGTTGAGAATGTATGTGTGAAACACCACTTTAAATTAATCAAAGTCATTTATTTTCCAGAAATTTATTGCTCTTCATCTGCTTTTCCAGTCGAAAGCCTTTATTTCAAGCCTTCCTTTATTCTATCAAGTTTTCTTCTTCATGCAATTTACATAAAGCTTCTATATTTTCTTGTCATTTAACCATTATCAAACTTAGTCAAAACCCCAAAATCAACCATGTCTTAGGATCAATCTGATCGATCCTGCAAGTCACCAAATAAGTAACCTTTTGGAAGATCAGCGGTTGTTTACCAATTCCCACGGTAAACAAATTGGCACACCTGGTGGGACCTTGTGTTGATTTTGAAGTTTAACCTTGTTACACAGAATATCATCTTTTTCGAGAAGTATTGCATGTTATTGAGAAGTGGTAGAATATACACTAACAATACCAATACTGCCAGAAGAAGAGAAGCGATGGCGAATCCGCCAAATAATAACGAAATCCCACAAACGAATGTGGGAACACCGGTTATCCCAACCGTAAGTGAAGCGATAACCGCTGGTTCAACACCAGCAGCAACGGTCACAACAATGGGGCCATTACCTCCGTTCACTGGCCCCAGAGTGCCTTTGGGAACTCCCCCACCAAGGGGAAATCCAGGGACTAGGCCTTATGTTCCCCCAGGATTTATGACAGGCGGTCCAAATCGAGAACCACTCTATGGCATGCCAACTTCTGAATTGGCTAGCCTGACGAACGCTGCGTCCACTTTTTCAGACCCTTTAGTGAGTGCCTCTTCGCCACTCCAAGGTTTAGGAGTAGGTATGGCGAACAGAAATAGGACCCAACTCTTAGGAGGAACGTCCCAAGTAGCGCATGGCCTTACAAATGCCTCGACAACAGTCTTGAGGCAACAAATGGACGAAAGCAACCATGATATGGTTCAAATGTTGGCACAAAATTTAAGTACAATGCTGAATCCTCTAATACAAAACACCACCCAGTCGAATCAGCAGATGACAGCGCAAATGACGCGTCTGGCTGACTTCTTTGGGGTACCCCAACCTATTCAACAGTCCCAAAGGGCGCAAATAAGGGGAAACCAAGGTATACTCTTAGAGGAAGAAACCACTATCAACCAAGTCCAGCAGCCTGTCGAAGAAAACCTTAGGGCACGATTGGAGCAGCCTGTCGAAGAACCTAGGGTCATAGCCCCAGAGGTAAGGTTAGTTAACAGAAACCAAAATGCTGACGAAGTAGTTCAGCACATCCAATACCAAAACATGGGTCTGGAAAATAATCTGGCAACCATGATCGAAAGAATCATGACGCAAAATGGGATGAACATGGGTTTTCGTAGGCCCAACTTCACATCCCCACTGTCAGAATATGTGTTACAAACAGACTTACCTCCTAGATGTAAAGTCCCTAAGTTCACTAAATTCTCAGGGGACACGACAGAATCTACTGTCGAACATGTGGCGAGATACTTGATCGAAGCAGGAGATATTTCAAACAACGAAAACCTGAGGATTAAATACTTCCCAAGTTCTTTAACAAAGAACGCGTTTACTTGGTTTACAACTCTCCCCCCCAATTCGATCCATCATTGGACCCAGTTGGAGAGATTGTTCCATGAGCAATTCTACATGGGACAAACCAAGATAAGCCTGAAAGAATTGGCCAGTGTAAAGAGACGTTTCACTGAACCTATAGACGAATATCTGAATAGGTTTAGGTTGCTCAAAGCAAGATGTTTTACGCAAGTGCCAGAACATGAGTTAGTCGAAATAGCCGCGGGCGGCTTAGATTATTCCATTAGGAAGAAGTTAGACACTCAATACCTGAGAGACATGGCCCAATTGGCCGATAGAGTTCGACAGGTAGAACACCTTAAGGCTGAAAAAGCCAAGGCGACAAAAACTCATAAAAGAGAGAGGATAGCGTATGTCGAAATGGATGATGAAGATCCAGAAACCTTCGACGAAACTATAACCGTCGAAGAAGGCGAGGTCGATTTAGCGGAACTGAAACAAGGGCCACCATACTCTTGCAAACTGTTAGTCCCCTCAAGTGGAAAAAATCCCACTGGTCCAGAAAGGACCAACGATAGGTTCCCCAAAAAGATTTATAGTTTTGATATTACAAAATGTGATGAAATCTTTGACTTACTTGTAAAAGATGGCCAAATGATAGTACCCCCAGGGGTAAAAGTGCCTCCTCTTGATCAAAGAAAGAAAAGAGGCTTTTGTAAATATCATAATTTTCTGGGCCATAAAACGTCTCAATGTTTTCTTTTCAGGAATCTTGTGCAAGACGCTATCGAAGAAGGGAGGTTGAAGTTTGCTGACAAGACCCCCATGACTGTGGACTCCAACCCTTTGCAGGCTGAAGCCCATTATGCTGAACCTTCAGAGCTGAACGTGATCGAGGCATCCAGAAGCCATTCGAAGAGGCCAGGGATCACAATGGTCGAAGTCACAAAGGACCATGTCAACATGCCAATCTTTGGCAGTTTTTCTGGGAATCTATCCAGAAAGACAATTGAAGCGGTCCAAAAGGCGGTCGAAAGCCCAAAGCTGGAGACAGTTGGAGCCCAAAAATCTGGAACAAAACCCAGTTCTTACTTGGCTGCAGTTCAAGGCCAGACAGAGGACTTGGAGATTCAGATGAAGCAGTTGACTCTTGCCACCAAAGACACCATGAATGTCAACATGGTCGAAGTCTCTGAACCAAAAGCATCAGAGGAGGCCATTAGGCAAGAACAAGCCAACAAAACTGCTTTCCCTCAGGAAAATGAAAATCTGGCAGATTTCCTGCAAAGATGCCAGAAAAAGAAGTCAGAAGTGATGCTGTGTCCTCGATGTAGTTCAATCTTCGACAAAAAAGCTGCTGAACATATTCAAAGTGTAAGAGCAGCAAATAGAAAAAGGGAAAGTGTTGATACTCGACATGACCCCAGAAGAGCCTCCCAAAGGGGTTCAAATCAAGAAAAGAGGCCACTGACTTTCAGGCCTCCAACTAATGTGCCAGTTGATACTTGGTACAAAACATCTGGTCGAAAGAGGCTAAGCGAGGAAAGATGGCACTCCTTCGAAGTGCCAAGAGGTTCATCTTTTACACATAAGAAAGAACCTCAGGTTGCTACTCCTAAAGTGACCCAGGTGTCAAGCAACTACAAAGGGAAGAATCCCATGTCTCGATCTCAATGGAGGAGATACCAGAGGCGACGAAAAGCTGAGAGGGAAGTTGCTAATGAACCAAAGGCAGAATCAAGTTTAAATGTTCCTCAGAGAAAGCAGAGGAAGCCTCTGGAAAGGCAACCAGTAACCAATAGGCTAGTTTGGCCTAACCAGGGTGAAGTTGATAACGAAGATGGCTCTGAGTCTGATGACACCTTAGATATCATGGTGAACATAGTCTCAGTTTTGCCAAGAGAGTTCAATCACCAGGTGGAGGTCGAAACAAGAGATTGGGAAGTTAAACAAGAAATGGCCAAGCATAGGCCAGTATGCTATTTCGTCATGGATAATGGCGCTACTGAAGAGCAGAATGGGTTCTTCGAACCTCCGACAGAGGCGATGAAAAATCACCTTAAGCCTTTATTTATAAGGGCTAAACTCGAAGAAACCACAGTAAATAAGATCTTGGTGGATTGTGGGGCAACCATCAACATCATTCCTCACTTTATGCTGAGAAAAATAGGCAAGAGTGATGAAAACATCAAGCCTCACAACATGGTCCTGTCGAATTATGAAGGCGGCATAGGGACCACTATGGGTGTGATCCAACTGGACATCAAGGTGGGATCTATCCTTCGACCAACTATGTTTATGGTCATATCGGCCAAACCTAACTATAATCTTTTGTTGGGCTGTGAATGGATACATGGTGTTGGAGTTGTACCATCATCAATGCACCAGAGGTTGCTACTATGGCGTCCTGATGGAATGGTCGAAAACATAGAAGCGGATCAAAGCTATTACCTGGGCGAAGTAAATCACCTAGGGCTGGCAGACTTCGACAAAAACCTGGCCCACATTGGGCCATGCCCAACACCTGACTTCGACTTGGCGCCAGCGCCAAATACTTTTTGTTCCCTATACCTGCACCCTGAGCATGGTTTTCAATGGGACAGAGAAGACTTGTCCCACATTGACTTTAGTGGGCTAACTGATATCCAGCCAACTGGTTGGGGAAGTGAATTCAGTGACAATGACTGAGTCACAATCATTGCAGCGAATTTCGGCTTACGTAGCCGAAACAAGGTTGATAACGGCTCTCGAAGCCGAAGTAAAATATATGGCCACACAGGCCAATGATCAAGAGTTACCTTCTGCAGGTCCTGGAAAGGACTTCGATCCAGAACCTCCTGATATCATGCCAGAAGGGATGTAGGAACAAAGGCTCGACGCCATCTACGACGATGAGCCTTTGGGATTCGAAAAGGACCCCTTAGCGAATAACATCAAGATGCTAGCACAGGATCCTTTAGAAGAAATCAACTTGGGCGAAGGGTTAGAGAAAAAGCCAACTTACATTAGCGCAAAAATAGACCCAGAACTCAGGTTGGAAGTGATCCATTTGTTAAAGGAGTTCAAGGACTGCTTTTCCTGGGATTACGACGAGATGCCTGGTCTCGACAGAGGATTGGTGGAACTTCAGTTGCCAATAAAACCTGGGAAGAAGCCAATCAAGCAAAGTCCAAGACGCTTCGCTCCAGAAATACTGTCGAAGATCAAAACGGAAGTCGAAAGACTGTTGAAGTGCAAATTCATACGCGTTACGAGGTATGTCGAATGGATTGCAAACATTGTGCCAGTGATTAAAAAGAATGGTACATTGAGGGTGTGCATAGATTTCAGAGATTTGAATGCTGCTACACCCAAAGATGAATATCCTATGCCTGTGGCGGAAATGCTAGTCGATTCTGCCGCTGGCTACGAATACCTAAGTATGCTCAACAGTTATTCAGGATATAATCAAATATTCATTGCTGAAGAAGATGTGTCGAAAACAGCTTTTCGATGCCCTGGGGCTTTAGGCACTTACGAATGGGTAGTGATGCCTTTTGGCCTAAAGAACGCTGGGGCAACATATCAGCGAGCAATGAATTCTATCTTCCATGATTTTATTAACACTTTTATGCAAGTATATATTGATGACATTGTTGTAAAATCTATTTCCAGGAAGAACCATATAGACCACCTTCGACAATCATTCGAAAGAATGAGAGAACATGGTCTGAAGATGAACCCTTTGAAGTGTGCATTCTGTGTAAAAGCTGGAGATTTCTTGGGCTTCGTCGTCCACAAGAAAGGAATCGAAATCAACCAGAACAAGACGAAGGCAATTCTGGAA
Source organism: Vicia faba (assembly GCA_948472305.1). Taxonomy (NCBI): domain Eukaryota; kingdom Viridiplantae; phylum Streptophyta; class Magnoliopsida; order Fabales; family Fabaceae; genus Vicia; species Vicia faba. Next base: position 142,485 of record CATIWC010001182.1, on the reverse strand, counting down.
GCGAAAGCGCCAGCGAACAAAAAGGAACTGCAATCTCTGTTAGGCAAGATAAATTTCTTAAGGAGATTCATATCTAACCTAAGTGGGAAAGCTCAGGCCTTTTCACCCTTACTTCGCCTGAATAAGGAAAGATTCGACTGGGGGCAAGAGCAACAAGAAGCCTTCGACAAAATCAAAGGGTATCTCACAAAGCCACCTATTTTGGTGCCTCCTTGCAGCAACAGGAGTATGAGATTGTACATAGCTGCATGCGACAAAACTTTGGGAAGCATGTTAGCCCAAGAAGATGAAAATGGAGTCGAAAGACCCATTTACTATCTTAGTAGAGTTTTGAACGATGCAGAAACTAGATATAGTGAAGTTGAAAAATTATGTCTATGTCTTTATTTCTCTTGTACAAAGCTCAAATAATATATAAAACCAGTTGATGTGTATGTTTCGTCTCATTTTGATGTTTTCAAGTAGATGTTGTCGAAACCCATCCTGCACAGTCGAATTGGCAAGTGGGCGCTAGCATTAACTGAATACTCCTTAACCTTTATGCCTCTTAAGGCAGTGAAAGGACAAGTGGTGGCAGACTTTATAGTCGACCACTCAATTCAAGTTGAGAGTATTAATTATGTGGAGATAGAGCCTTGAAAACTCTACTTCGATGGTTCCAACCATAAAGATGGAATAGGAGTAGGGGTCTTGATTATTTCTCCAGAAAAAATTCCAGCAACATTCAAGTACAAGATATCAGGTACTTGTTCGAACAATGAGGCTGAGTACGAAGCTCTAATTACTGGCCTTGAGATATTGTTGGAATTGGGGGCAACTCGAGTCGAAATAATGGGAGACTCAGAGTTAGTCATTAAGCAAGTCACAAAAGAATATAAGTGCATAAGAGAAAATCTCATTATGTACTTTGTGATAGCAAATCGTTTATTGAAAGAATTCGAAATGGTCAACATTCGACACATACCCAGATTGGAAAAATCAAATAGCCAACGATTTGGCACAAATTGCATCTGGGTACAAAATTTCAAAAACGAGATTACAAAGAGCAATCGAAGTTCGAGAAAAGATAAAAGCAACTTGTTTGTCACCAACAGATTTGAAATCGACAAGACTAGGGTATGCTGATCAGAGCAACTTCGAAATTTCGTTCATAGACAATTTGTCAGAGCAAGATTGGAGGAAACCCATTGTGGATTATCTACAAAATCCAGCAGCTGCGACAGAACGAAAAATAAAATATAGGGCGTTGAGTTACGTACTCATGGGTAATGAGTTATTTAAAAAGACGCCTGAGGGGGTATTGCTAAAGTGTTTAAGTGAAACTGAAGCATACATAGCCCTTTCGACTACGCACGCTGGAGCATGTGGGGCTCACCAAGTAGGCCATAAGATGAAATGGTTGTTGTTTCGACAAGGACTATACTGGCCCACCATGTTGAAAGATTGTGTCGAGTTCGCGAAGGGTTGCCAAGAATGTCAAGTCCATACAGGCATCCAGCATGTACCAGCAAGCGAACTTCACTCAATAGTGAAACCTTGGCCCTTTAGAGGATGGGCGTTGGACCTTATTGGAGAGATTCGACCAACATCATCAAAGAGCCAGAAGTATATATTGGTAGGCATTGATTATTTCACTAAGTGGATCAAAGTTATTCCTTTAGTCAATGTGGACCAAGAAAATGTCATTGAATTTATTCAAAAGAACATTATCTTTAGGTTTGGAATCCCTGAAACTATAACTACTGATCAAGGATCAGTTTTCACCGGTCGAAAGATGCAGGAATTCGCTCAAGAAACAGGCTTTAAACTCCTAACATCAACGCCTTATTATGCACAGGCAAACGGTCAAGTCGAAGCAGCGAATAAAATAGTGATTGGCTTGATAAAAAAGCATGTTGGGAAGAAGCCAAAAAATTGGCATAAGACGTTAGACCAGATCTTGTGGGCCTGTCGAACGTCCCCAAAAGAAGCCATAGGTACAACACCATATAGGCTAACTTTTGGTCATGACGCAGTGTTGCCAGCGGAAATTTGTCTTCAATCTGCAAGGGTTCAGAGACACCATGATATCCCCTCTGAAGTTTATTGGGATATGATGTTAGACGAACTAGTAGATTTAAACGAAGAAAGACTGCGCGCTCTCGACCTACTAAGGATTCAGAAGAAAAGAGTAGAAGACTCTTACAATAAAAAAGTGAAACCTAAGGCATTCTCGCATGGAGAATTAGTTTGGAAGGTGATTCTTCCCATGGATCGAAGGGATCGAAGCATGGGAAAATGGTCACCCAAATGGGAAGGACCATTCAGAATTATCCAAACTTTTTCTGGTGGAGCTTATGAAGTTGAAGAGTTAGGTGAAGATAAAAGGCTCTTGATAGTAAACGGAAAATATTTGAAAAAGTATAAACCCATGCTCCAAGAGATCAAAATAAATAGCAAGTGATGACTAAATTAACCATAAATAAGCCAAGATGGAAAATTTTATAAGAATTAGCCAAAATGGCCACATTGTCAAATACATATTACAATACATGGTTAAATAGCTGAGTAATTTAGAAGGGGATAGAATCTCTGAGTCGAAGGTACTTGGCCTGCTGTAACTCCAGTCTTTTGTTGCACAAGGCATTCGCCTGGGCAAGCTTGGCAATTTGGTCATCGAAGGCTTGGGCTTTCTCAGCAAACTCTAGGCCTCACGTAACTTCAGCTTGGCTCTCTGTGTCTGAAACAGTCGAGAGAAGCTCCTCCTTGCGCTTAGTATTAGCGTTCATCTTGGCCTCTAGCTCTTCGATTTGCGCCTTTATGGAGGCATTGTCTCGATCTATGGCATCAATTTCTTCTTGCTTAGATGCCTTTTGCTTCGACAACTCTGCAATTCGAGAAGTCGTCTCAGCTACTGCAGTCCAGGCATAAGAACTTTTGCCATGTAACACTTCGAGCTGGCTGTTAAAGCCCCTCTGTCGTCGATAGTCTGCTGAGACTTGATCAACAATGGAGTATAACTCCATGATAAAGCTCGAAACCTCTGGAGTCACAGCGAGCAAGTCGACTGCATTCAAAACAGCTCCCAAACACGACGGAGCAGTAGGGTCCCCCTCCAAAGCCTTCATCAAATCTTTCTTGAAGAACTGAGCCTTGACTTTCATCAAAGCCTCATCGAGAGAAGAAGTCGAAGTGGACTTCCCCGATTGAGTAGAAGCATCCTGACTAAGGTCATATGAACTTCCCCTACTCTCGATAATGGCATTCAAGTAGCCAATGGAATCAGTTTGCTTCAAGAGTGCTAAGTCTTCTTTAGACTTATGCTTTGTCGAGGTGGTAACCTTTACGGCAGCGTTGTCTTGGGGTTGAAGTTGTTGAGTAGCGTTTGCGTCGACATGACTCTCTTAGACCTGTAGTTCAGCAGTGCCAGCATCAGCGTGATCCCCTTCGTCATTTTGTTCCTCCGACAGATCGACCACTAGAATCTCCTTTGGTTGTTGCTCTTCTGTTTCGGCGTTGGCTTCATCATTCGCCGACTCCTTCTCTTGTGGTCTACTGTGTTCAGCAGAGTCTAGTGTTTCAGAAGTCTTTGGTGCTGAACTTTCAGTGGTTTCTTGAAAATAGAAGAGGAAGAATCTTCTAGTTTAGGAAGAGACACAATCGAACGTGAGTATCGACACCTGTGTTAAAAAATGGTCAGAGAAACTACCTGCAGAGGAACTTCAGCCCCAAGGCTGGAATTATCACTTTCGACGGGTTTATTGAGCAAAACATTTAGCTCCTCCTCCGTTGGCTCTTCGATAATCACTGGAGGTGGCCTGGGTTTTCTCCCTGCAACCTTTATTCTGATTGTGGGTCGAGTCTCAGGAGAAGGAGCATCTTTCTTCAGTTTTCTCCGTTTTAGAGGAGCGGGGGGAGAGTCGTCTTCTTCGTCACTCCCAGATTCGACCGTCAGTGCAGGTCGTTTCTTGGGTGAAGGTGCCTGAAAACCAATTGGAGTTCGATTTAGAACGCTACATCAAAAATCAGGATGTTAAAACCAGAGGGAATTAATAAAAGTTTGGTTACCGGTGCTGAAGGTTTTTTCGAAGGACCTTCCCCCTGATGGCTTGTTGTAGTTTTCGCCGGTGCTGGAGGTTTTGTCAAGGGACCTCCTCCCTGTTGGCCTTCTGCGGCTTTCTTTGTTGCAGGCTTTCGAACAACTGAAAGAAGATAAGTTATAAGTAACAAGTTACCAGTCGAAATGGAAAGACAAAGTAATTCGAAGGGTGAACTTACATTTCTTTATTTTGTCAAGGACTAGAACGAAAGACTTCTGAAGTTCGTCCACAAAGTCTTTCTCGTCGAAGAACTCTTCAGCATAGTAACTCTTCCACCAGTCTTCGAAGGATGGTGAGCAGAGGAAGTTAAGTTGATAATCGAACAGTGAGAGTACTGTTCGACCTGCATACCTGCCAATATGCTTGGTGGCAGCATCTTCAGTATAGTCGTTGCAAAAATATAACATGGACTTCTCCTTAGGAAAAATAGGAGAAGGAAGTGATTGAATGATACAAAACTGTCGAGAGACCAAGTTTGGTTGGTAAGCGATCAAGCTCAGGTGAGTCTTGGAGCTCTTGAAGCGCAGGGGCATTATTCTAGGTGTGAGAAAGGCTTCCCACACTATTGTGTGTTCTTCGACATGAGGGTCACCTGACGACTTAGGATGGGGCCTGGTGAACCATTCTGGACCAACCTTTCGTCGAGCGAAGGGAGCCATGGTCGAAGTGAATTCTTTTCTTTTTGCAAATATCAAGATGAAGTTTGCAAAAGTCTGTTGAAGCTCCAGCCCATCTTCAGTCGGGGTCAGTAGAGCTAATCTGGTTCCTTCAATTCGCCTATTTGCTATCTCAGGGGCTTGCTCATTTATTTGAGTTTTCTGAGGTAAGAAAGACTCAAAAGTGGCATTGAGCCACAGTTGAAGTAGCCAAAAGGGTCCTGCAAGAAACAGACTGGCTCTATTCTCGATGACCTTCAACAGAGTCGCTCCGCTGCTGATCGACTCGTACAGATTCGCCAAGATTAATTCTGCCAAACAAATATTTTGGCCATGGTGAAGCTGGGTAGCGAGGGTGACCATCTTCTTTGTCACCTGTAAAGACTTTGTACAGAACACAAAGCGCGACAGCCAAAGGGCTAGAAACGCAATATGCTCTACATCCGTCACAGTTGCTGTCGACCTATCGTGGTAATGGTTGATATAGGTGGTATAGGTGGGTTTCGTAGCTGAGAATCCAATCTGATCCTCTGACATTTCCTCTGGGTCGAAATAATCCCTAGTGGGTCGAAGGCCAGTGATGGCAGCCACGTCGAAAAGCGTGGGTGTTAGCATTCCACAAGGAAGGTGGAAAGTGAAATGAGTGTAATCCCAGAAAAGCAAGGAGGCTATCAGCATCTCATGGGAGTAGTTGAGACCCGTCTTCGACAGCATAACTAGGTCGTATATCCCCAGGTTCTTCCAGATCGAAGTCTGGCTTTTTTCCATCTTCTCTAGCCAAGCGTTGTAGTCAGGAGTGAGGCTAGGGCTATACCTAAAGGCCCTAACACCCCTATTGAAGAAGCGAAGATCTATCTTTTCCTTAGCGGGATCTTCGTTATCATCTGCAGCTTTCTTAGAGCACCCAACAGGTTTGAGCGCCTCAAGTACTGGAAAGAAGTTCTTGATCTTCATGGCTTCATCGATGCATGTGGATAACGGGCCAGACATGGCGAAGATTTGGTTGGAGTATCCAACCAAAATCATTAGTTGGTGTGAATAAGCTTCACGCTCAACAGTTTCTAGGGGTTCAGGAACCCTTCGTTGGCCTGTAGGGGTAACTGTGGGAACAGTTGAGAAGATTTTGGGTTTGGCATTTCTGGAAGGAATGTTAGAACTAGGAGCGTTAGAGGAACCTGAGGCCATTGTTGAGTTAAGGTTGAAGGTGAAGTGAAGAACAAAGTTTTTGCAAGTTTGCAGAGATTTTGTGTCCAGCAATGAGGTTTTGAGTGCAGGTAGCGTGAAAAAGTCCCAAAATGGGTACTTGGCGCTATTTATAGTGGTTGGGAAATCCCCAAATTCGAGGCCATTTAATGTTGCAGAAGATAATGGGACACGTGGCGTCCCCTCACTGACATAGCCGTTCTGCAGAAATGAAAAGGTGCAGCGTGCGCCCTCATTTTTGGGAAATTGTCATGATGACAATTTGTGAAAAGACACTGGGCACGCTGAACGCCGTACTGAGGTGACGTCTTAGGTACAGATGGAATGATGGCTTTTTCTTGGGATTGTCAGTGGTTGGTAGAAGACAAAAAGTGCGCAGGTTAATTTGTGGCTAAGGATGAAAGACAGGTGTCGAATGGAATCTCAAAGAATGCCTTTTTCTTTTTCAGCGTCAAAATAAGGAATTCTTGGGGGACAATTTGTTGGCTCCTAAATTCGACACCCTTGTTTTTATTAATATAAGCCATTAAAGCTGAAGAATGGTTTCGACCAGCTGGTTCTGTCGAAATGCTCATCAGAAGATGGCAATGTACTTAGAGAATTTCTTCCAAGGAAGAATCTTGTTGCCTTCGACGTCGAAGGTGCTTCTCGACGAAGGTGTTCGATTGCTCAGAGTGGAACGGCTTGAGATTCAAACGTTTGGAGGGAAAACGGTTCCCAGCGGTTACCAAGTGCAACATGCCAAGATCTGGAGCGTCGAACGCTGTGAACGTGCCAAGTGGAGTTATCTCGAAGCAGCGCAACTGCCCGACGGTTACTTGGGATGTGTTTAGTATAAATATTAGTAGTTCATGCAGTTTTTCGCGTGTGTTCACAATTATATACAAGTCACTCATATAGATTCAAGTACCCAGTGTGAGCGAAAGAATTGTTGAGAATGTATGTGTGAAACACCACTTTAAATTAATCAAAGTCATTTATTTTCCAGAACTTTATTGCTCTTCATCTACTTTTCCAGTCGAAAGCCTTTATTTCAAGCCTTCCTTTATTCTATCAAGTTTTCTTCTTCATGCAATTTACATAAAGCTTCTTTATTTTCTTGTCATTTAACCATTATCAAACATAGTCAAAACCCCAAAATCAACCATGTCTTAGGATCAATCTGATCGATCCTGCGAGTCACCAAATAAGTAACCTTTTGGAAGATCAGCGGTTGTTTACCAATTCCCACGGTAAACAATACCAAGATGGGTTTAGGAGGTGTGCTTATGCAGAATGAAAAGGTAGTTGCTTATGTGTCAAGGCAGTTGAGGGCTCATGAGAATAACTATCATACACATGATTTAGAACTTGCTGCAGTTATTTTTGTATTGAAGATTTGGAGGCATTATCTTTATGGTTCTAGATTTGAAGTATTTAGCGCCCATAAGAGTTTAAAGTATTTGTTTGATCAGAAGAAATTGAATATGAGACAACGAAGATGGTTGGAGTTGTTACAGGATTACGATTTCGGTTTGAATTATCATACAGGAAAAGTGATTTTGGTGGCTGATGCGTTAAGCCGAAAGACTTTACATATGTAAGCAATGATGGTTAAAAAGTTGGAATTAATTGAACAGTTCAGAGATATGAGCTTAGTATGTGAGGTGACACTGCAAAGTGTTATGTTAGGGATGTTGAAGATTAACAATGAATTTCTGGACAGTATCAAAGAAGCTTAGAAGTTGGATGTGAAATTGGTAGACTCGATGATTGGGATCGATCAGTCCGAGGATAAAGATTTCAAGTTAGATGCGCAAGGTGTGTTGAGATTCTGTAATCGGATTTTTATTCCTGATGATGCAGAGATGAAGAAAGTGATTATTGAGGAAAGTCATAGAAGCAAGTTGAGTATTCATCTGGGAGCTACAAAAATGTATCAAGATTTGAAAAATTTATTTTGGTGGCCTGGAATGAAGAGCGATGTGGCTCGATTTATGTATGCATGTTTGACTTGTCAGAAGTCAAAAGTTGAACATCAGAAGCCTGCGGGGTTGATGTAACCGTTAGAAGTTCCAGAATGGAAATGGGATAGCATTTTAATGGACTTTGTGACGAGATTACCTAATACTTCAAGAGGACATGATTAAATTTGGGTGATTGTTGATAGGCTTACGAATTCAGCTCATTTTATTCCTATTAGCATTAGTTTTCTAATATCAAAGTTGGCAGATATTTACAGTAGTGTAATTGTAAAGTTGCATGGTGTTCCTTTGTGTATTATATCGGATAGAGATCCAAGGTTTACTTAATATTTTTGGAAGAGTTTGCAAGAGGCGTTGGGTTCTATGTTGAGGTTGAGTTCGGCGGATTATCCTTAGATGGATGGTCAAAATGAAAGGACTATTCAGTCGTTAGAATATTTGTTGAGAGCATGTGTTCTTGAACAGGGAGGTTGGTGGGATACTTACCTTTCATTGATAGAGTCCACTTATAATAATAGTTACCATTCTAGTATTGGAATGGCACCTTTTGAAGCGTTGTATGGTCAGAGATGTAGAACTCCTTTATGTTAGCATGAATCTGGAGAAAGTGTAGTGCTTGGACCTGAACTTGTTCGTGAGTGTGATACGGTGGCAGAACCAGACTTGTTTTAAGAATGCTGGTTTGCATTTTGCGTTTGTGTTTGCAAAATATCGCGGTAAGCAAGAGTCGCCACCGACTTTTATTTTATCCAACTGGAAAGGAAAAAAGCACAGAAAAATTCCTTTTTCGAGATATTCTGAGTACGGGGGGTAGATTATAGAAAGGGAAGGTATTATCACCCTTTCTATCCGTGGTTTTCCACGGGCTCTTAGGTACTTGCTCATCATTTTGAAATTACTTGTGTGTGTTTGATTTGAAAAAGTTTTTGTTTTACTTCGATTTAACCCTTGCTTTTGTCTTCAAGAGTGTTACGAAGTTGTTTTGAAAACTTTGTTTGAAAAGAGTGTAAGTATGGAAAAGGTTTGTTTGTTTTGAGCAAGTACCTACTAGCATCTACCTACTCAAAAAAAGAATTATTTTGTGTTCGTTTCCTTCAGACAATGCTATCCTACTATTAGCAAGTAGGTAGCACCATTGTTGGAGTTTTAAGGGTCAATTCGAAAGGGACGTACGATCACTAAAGCAATGTTAGGACGTCTTAGTAATAACCCTAATGTCTTAAAATCATATTCGAGGCAACTTTCCCGAGGCGAATTTTCTGAGGGCCTTTGATCTTTGTTTAGACAAGAGAGTGACCACTAAAATATCCTATACTTAATGACCGTTTACCGAAGGCAACCGAAGTGAGAGTATACCCTAGGAGTGCGCATATGCGAGTGATTCAATTTCAAGTTTATTATCTTTGCACATTTAGGGTTTGCTAACCATTTTAATTTTTACATACAGTATTGTCATGCAATCCTAATATCATACATCTAACAGTTAATATTTTGCGGAAATTAAAGTGCGGAAAGTAAAGCTACGCTATTACAAGGCTTCGGGTATTAATTACATAGCCAAAAAACCGGCTAAAACGATAAATGAAAGGAAAAAAATGTCCTAATTAATCTATTACATCCCATGAGAAATTACATAAATATTATATAAAATAAATAAATAAACGCGCGATGAATAGAGAGCGAAAGGAAATTAGGGTTTTGACCCCGTCTAACCTAATTAAAAGAAAAATTATTTTTTGTTTTGGTTCTTTTTGATTATTTTAAGAAAAAAAGTTATAAATTAAATATGCAAAAACTTAATTGCTAATTAATTTTAATTAAGAAAAATAATTACTTGACCTATTTTTGTGTTTTTTTATTTTTTAAGAAAAAGAAAATAGGAATTAAATTAAACTAAAACCCTAATTTTCTAATTGTTTTTATTTATTTACAAAAAGGAAATAAAGTTATCTAATAAATTAAATTAATTTAAAAAAATAAAAATAAAACCTAAATCTAATTGGATGAAAAATTATTTTTATGATTTTTGATAAAAAAAAGAATTAATTTTGTGTTAGTAAAATAATTAAATAAATCAAATAAAAGAAAATATAAAAGAAAAGGAAAAGAATATTGGGCATGTGAAATAACAATTTGGAGGTGTGTGAATAGCAATTATGGGCCCAAGCAATTATGACCCACATTGACTTCTACACTTCAGTGCTTGCACGTTGACCAAGGCTTTTGGTGGATCATCACATGATAACCTTCAGATCTGGCCTGTGGACATCTGGTTGGTTGGATGATGATGGTCTATGGTGGTCTCCACGCCTTGTATGAACGCCTGATCAAGTAATGAAAAATAACATGAAATACATGGGGGACCTGGGATTTGAACCCAGGTCCTGTTGCTTTCTCCACATGCTTCACTACCAACTGAGCTGGACGCATTTGTTGTATATTGAATAACAATAATTGATAATATATAATAATGCAAGTTAATGGGGGGAAAAATAAAAAAATGCGCCAGAATTCAAATGGTCAAATGGGAAGGTGCCACACCTTTGTCCCCAACCTCTCTCCGTTGGTAAAAGTCAGAGACTTTTACCTACGGATAAACGTCCGTCACTACAAACCCTGTATATCTTAAAATCAAATACAGGCACGATCAATGGATTCTAATGTTGTGGATCAAATCGCCTTGGCCTACTGGAAATCATGGTTCCCTTTTTGTGGACCAATTTCACCTGTACAAAAAGATCCTAAATCGAGACCAAGAACCCTAGCAATGGTGGATTCTAATATAGCTTCCAAAAATGCAATTAATTATCACCATGAGCTTGCAAACATGTTAGGGACTTAGAATATGCTATTGAAATATGATGAATGTGCAAGAATAACAAGATTCGATTATAAAAATAGAGACAAACCGTGGCCCACTTACATCGTGTTCTAGCGTGCGAGAAGGCTTGCTTTTGATTGCTATGGCTTTCTTGAGTGCCCAGGAAATGAAAGAGATGGCCTGGGAGTCTTGAAAATGCCTGGAAGTGCAAAATCATATTATCACTTTCTTTGAGTTTTTTCAAGTTTGGTTCTCTCTCTACATGCCTCTAACCCTTGTGATTTTGGTCTACAATTGTACACTATATACCACTGATTGAATTAGGGTTGCAATTGTGATCTCAATCTTTGTCAATTATGATTTTTTATCTTGATTTGATTTCCATGAAATTCTTTCCAAAATAGGCCAAAACCAATCTTTTCATGTGCACATAGGCCTTGCACGATTTGATTCACTTGCTAGCTGTATATGGGACCTGAAACATGCACCAAATCTCAAGACTTAAATGGTTTGGATATTTTCATGATTTATTTTGATTTAATTGAAATAAAAAACCAAAATAAATAGAAAAAATAAGATAAATACAGGTGGAAAGAGCTAGGGCTCGTGGACCATGCTACCAACTTAAAACAAGTGCAAAAAGTTAGGCCCATTTGACAAAAAATGCAATTTGAGGCATATTTGACTTTTGGCAATTTTGCAAAAAAGGTCAACTTCACCAATGCATAACTTCTTCAATTTTGACTCTTTGAAGGTGTTCTTGGACTTTTTAGAAATCTTAAGATGTCCTCTAAGCAACCCTTTCGGTATCATCTCAATTTAGTCTTCCATGTTCATGTATGAAGCTTTGACAAAAAAGGTGTTTTTGTTGACTTTTCAAAATGACCTATAATGTACAAATTCATAACTTCTTGTGAGTGCATATTTTAAACTTGGGAGCTGAAGATGGATTGTATAGAATTGCATCCTATTCAAAATGAGCTTTGGATGGGGCATTTTTCATAAAGTATGAGAAAGTTATGCTTGGGCAAAGTTGAGTTTACTTTTCCCACAAAACCCTAATTTAGCAACTTTTGGGTTTTGATGAATTGTGAGCAATCCTTGATTAATCATGATCAAACCTTGATCAAATTATGAATAATACTTAAAAATGAGAATTTTGACCAAAAATATTGAAGTTTGACTGTATGGGGGCCACAGTTAACTTTTGCCCTAGCACAGTCGATTTTCAGGCCTTTGAGCAATTGACTGAGCAAACTTCCTCTGAAAGGCTTGAAACTTGATATGGATGATCTTGAGAACATATTAGGACAATGGTGATCATTTGGGATACCTTGGACTCAAGTATCTTGATGCAACATGAAACCCTAATTTGAGGTAGACTGCCTTAGGAGAGAGTTTGTCTGGTCAACCCTTGGACTTCTTTGAGCAATTTGAAGACCTCACTTGAAATGTATTGAGAAATATGAGAGGGAAATTTTTTGGGTACAACAGCTGCCCCTGTTCAATCTTCTTAAACCTGAGGATGTAGATTGGCTTGTCTGACTTTCGTGATCCGAAGGTGGAATATGATTGAACACTAGAGTACCCAGAAATTTGCACTCGCATGAAGTGGTACTTGTCTTGTGATGTCGGGAATGGGCTTATAGATGCGATTTGGAGATTGATGATGGGAGATGGGCTTAAGGATGCCATCGGAGGAAGTGTCGATCGCATAAGAGATTCCTTAGCGAGAGCTTGTATACCTGTTGTTGAGGAAGATTCCGCTGATGAATGCTGTTCTCTGTCTTGAGAAAAGTTGAATTTTAGGAGCTTCAGTCGTCCGTTATTCTACTGGGGAATTATCTCTTGGTCGAAGAGGCGAAACTGAACTACTATCTGGTCGTGATCCAGGCTTCAGAAGGAATTCAATTGTTATCCGGTCTCATCCGGGCTTTAACTTGAATCTAGGGCATACTAATATCCGGTCGACTCCGGGCTTCTTAGTAATTGTCCATGTAAAATCGCTATTTGGTCGAAATCCAAGCTTCGCAATGTCTTGTACTGCTATCTGGTCGTAATCCAGGCTTCACGATGTTTCATACCATTATCTGGTCGTATCCAGTCTTCGTGGTGTCTTGTACTGTTATCTGGTCAAATCCAGGCTTCACAATACCTCACTTCTTATCTGGATGAAATCCAGGCTTCAGAAGAAATCAAGTGGTTATCTAGTCGCATCCGAGCTTCCATTTGATTTTAAGGCCTACTGATATCCGGTCGACTCCGGGCTTCATAGTAATTAGCCGGGTAAACTGCTATTTGGTCGAAATCCAAGCTTCACAGTGTCCCTTACTGTTATCTGGTCGTAATCCCAGGCTTCAGTGTCTTTTACCGCTATCTGGTCGTAATCCAGGCTTCACGACGTATTATACCGCTATCTGGTCGTAATCCAGGCTTCACGATGTTCGGGGAAATCAAGATATTATCCAGTCGAATCCGGGCTTCATAACTTGTATTAAAGATATACCACTATCTGGTCGTAATCCAGGCTTCATAGTATTCTTGGATGCTATCTGGTCGTAATCCAGGCATCACAATGTCTTGTACTATTATCTGGTCGAATCCAGGCTTCATGGTGTCTTGTATTGTTATCTGGTCATAATCCAGGCTTCACAATAACTTGTTAAGCTGCTATCCGGTCGACTTTGGGCTTCACGGCTTATGTTTATGATATAACATTATCTGGTCGTAATCCAGGCTTCATGGTGTCTTCGTATTGCTATCTGGTCGTAGTCCAGGCTTCACAATAACTTGCTGGGGATTAAAATATTATCCAGTCGAATCCGGGCTTCATAGCTTGAATCTGAGATAAACCACTATCTGGTCATAATCCAGGCTTCACGGTATTCTGATACTATTATCCGGTCGTTCTCTGGGCTTCACAATATGATGGAGTGATCAAGATACTATCCGGTCGTACCCGGGCTTCATAGCTTGAACTTTGTGAGAATTTGATTGTATCTTTCCTGAAATGTAAATGGTTAGTCGTATGTAATGCCATGATGCATGACATGTATTGAGCAATGATGTTCTCAAAATAAATGAGATTGTGCTTGTATGATGCATATATGCATGCCATGATGTATGGATGTGTAATGTTTTTATGATGTTCTCTAACTGGGGAAAATAAATCTCAGACTGCTGCTGGAGAATATAAAGAGTTTCGCTCGCTGGGGATAACGACCGAAGACGATTTGAGAATAACTTGGCGGGAGAATAACTCTGCTTGAGAATAAACTGGTGAAAGAATGACCCTGTGGGGAAGAGATACTCTGTCAGGAGATTTGCTGACTTTGGAGAAATAACCTCGGCTGCTGATGAATTACCGTTGCTGGTGATGATGAACTCTGTCGGGGATAAGATTTCTGTTTGTGGAAGAAATAAACTCCACTGGGGATAATCTTCTAGTGCTGGTGATAGATGAACTCTGCTTGGGGAGAATCTTACCGACTCACTCGCGATTGCGAACCTCAGCTGGGGAGAGTTGTGTCCTGTTCGGGAAAGCTAACATCACTGTCTTTTTTTTTCTTACTCTGCGGGGAGTGTATATACTTTTAGTCGTTTTCTCAAACTGAGTCTATCCTTGTACCTGGTGAATAGAGCAACCACAAGGTTTAGACATTTCTTGTTTGTCCCTGTTTCTGGAATTACGAGTAATCGTCTTTTGTTTCGCATGTAAATATTTATGAGCAACAATTATTTTCAAATGCATATATCAAGAATGAATCATTGGATGTTCTTGCAAAACAAAACAGGAAAAGAAAAACCATTTTGAAATTTTATTGTGAAAATGAATTGTATTGATTTCGAAGTTGGCTTGTAATAGGCGTTTTTGTACAAGAGGCTGACGTCCTATTAAGAGAACGCCGCCGAAAGATAACATGTATACAATTTGTGAAAAACAAAGAAAAACAGCTATGTGAACAATCCCACTGGGTTCCAACTCTGCTATTGCCTTTATATCTTCGAGCGTCTCATCACTTTGCTACTCGGTTGAAGGTAGATTAGATTGATTAGTGCCGTCCGAGCTTGATAGTCGATACTGAAGTCTGGTTGCAAGATGATCCAATGAGACATAGTGTTACGCTTCAATCCCTAATTTTTCCCTGGACCGCCCTTTCGGGTTTTCGATCCACCGGGATACCCTTTTTTGCCCAAGTTGCCCTTTCAGGTTTTCGACTTTTCGGGTGTACAAATTTTTCATTTTCATCCCTTATTTTTGCCCGAACCCTTTTGGTTCGCCGAGAAGCCCTTATTTTTGCCTAGGCCAGTCAACCTAGAGGGTCTTTGATTATGTGTAGTATTTTTACACTATGTCTGCATTGACGGGGTGGGGAAGGTCGTCACCTTCCATGGTGGTTAGAATCATAGCTCCTCTTGAGAAAATGTTCTTAACCACAAATGGCCCTTCGTACGTAGGGGTCCATTTCCCCCTGGGATCACCTTGCGGTAGTATGATGCGTTTGATCACCAGATCCCTGACTTGATATTCCTGTCGTCTAACTTTCTTGTTAAATGCATTGATCATTCGCTTTTGATATGTCTGACCATGACAAATAGCAGTAAGTCTCTTCTCGTCGATTAAGTTTAGCTGATCAAGCCGGGTCTGGATCCAATCGTCCTCACTCAAACCTGCATCTTTCATAATCCGGAGAGAGGGTATCTGGACCTCAATGGGTAAGACTGCCTCCATGCCATACACCAAAGAGTAGGGTGTTGCCCCTATTGACGTCCGTGCTGAGGTACGGTACCCATGAAGAGCAAATGGTAACATCTCATGCCAGTCTTTGTA
Source organism: Vicia faba (assembly GCA_948472305.1). NCBI lineage: Eukaryota > Viridiplantae > Streptophyta > Magnoliopsida > Fabales > Fabaceae > Vicia > Vicia faba. The sequence continues at coordinate 126,931 of CATIWC010001182.1, read as the reverse complement.
TGTCACCGTCATCTTCTGCACAATCTTCTTGATGTTCTTGTTAGCCACTTCAACAACCCCATTCATCTTCGACCGATAAGGAGAAGAGTTGTGATGCTGTATCTTGAACTGTTTGCAGAGCTCGATGATTATCGTATTATTGATATTCGTACCATTTTCCGTAATGATCCTCTATGGTACACCATATCGACAGATCAGATTGTGTCGGATGAACCGCACCACGACGTTCTTGGTTACTATAGTAAAGGAAGCTGCTTCCACCCACTTTGTAAAGTAATCAATAGCTACCAGAATGAAACGATGCCCGTTAGACGCGCTAGGTCTGATCTCGCCAATCATATCGATGCCCCACATTACAAAAGGCCAAGGAGCTGTCAAAACATTCAGAGGAACTGGAGGTACATCCACCTTATCAGCATAGACTTGGCACTTATGATAGGTCCGAGAATGATGATAACAATTGACTTCCATAGTAGACCAATAGTATCCTGCCCGTAGGATTTTCTTCACCCTGGTATGTCCACTGGAATGAGTTCCGAAAGTACCTTCATGTAATTCTTCCATAATCCTTTCTGCCTCGTTCTTGTCCACACATCGCAGTAAGGTTGAATCATGATTACGCTTGTAAAGGATACCATTACTGATGAAGAACTTCGTAGCGAACCTCCTCAGAAACTTCTTATCATTAACAAATGCACCCTTAGGATACTCTTGAGCCTCAAGATACCTTTTTACCTCGTGAAACCAGGGTTTGTCTGCTACCTCTTCAGTCTCAATATCACAACAATGTGCGGGTTCGTCCAACCTCTCAATGGTAATCTGAGGAGCTTCGTTGTCCCACCTGACCTTGAACATAGAAGACATGGTAGCTAGCGCGTCCGCTAGCTGATTCTCCTCTCCGGGGAAATGTTCAAAGGTTATCTCCTTAAAATATGGAAGCAACATCAGTATGTATTCTTTGTAAGGAATAAGATTTGGGTGCTTCGTATCCCACTCACCTTTGATCTGACTGATCACTAGAGCAGAATCTCCGAATACACTCAAGAACTTAATCCTTAGGTCAATAGCTTCTCGAAGACCCATGATGCACGCTTCATACTCCCCATGTTGTTGGTGCAGTTAAAACATAATCCGGCGGTGAACGGAGTATGACAACCTTCAGGAGATATGATCACAGCACCAATGTCGTTACCCAACGCGTTTGAGGCTCCATCAAAGTACATAGACCATCAGGATCCCTCCTCGGGTCCTTCATCTGGTCCAGGTTTTTCACAGTCGGTCCCCAACATGATGTTCTCATCCGGAACTCAAAATTCATGGATTGGTAATCATCCACGGCCTGATGCATCAAATGATCTGCCAACACACTCCCTTTGATTGCTTTTTGGGTTGTGTATTGGATGTCATACTCAGTTAAGATCATTTGCCATCTTGCTATTCTTCCGGACAAGGCAGGCTTCTCGAAGATATACTTGATTGGGTCCATCTTTGATATTAATAAGGTAGTGTGAGTCAACATATATTGTCTCAGCCAGCGAGCAACCCATTCCAAAGCGCATCAAGTTTTCTCAAGCAACGAGTATCAGGTCTCGCAGTCAATAAATTTTTTGCTAAGGTAGTAAATAGCATGCTCTTTTCAGCCAGACTCGTCATGCTTCCCCAGCACGCACCCCATTGAATTATCCAGTACTGTCAAGTATAAGATCAAAGGTATCCCTTCGACTGGAGGTATCAGAATAGGTGGCTCTTGGAGGTATTCCTTGATCCTTTCGAAAGCAGTCTGACATTCATCATTCCATTTTACTACTTGATCTTTCTTCAGCAGCTTGAAGATCGGCTCACAAGTAGCAGTCAGATGTGAAATGAATCGGGCGATGTAATTCAGACGTCCCAAAAAGCCTCTAACTTCCTTTTCCGTTCGGGGAGCTGACATCTCCTGCATAGCCTTCAACTTCACATGATCCACTTGAATACCTTTATTACTAACGACGAAACCCAGCAGCTTACCAGACCTTACCCCGAAAGTTCACTTGTTCGGGTTTAACCTCAGCTTGTACATCTTCAACCTGTCAAATAGCTTCTGAAGATGGTCAATGTGTTCTTCTTCAGTTTAGGACCTTGCAATCATGTCATCAACGTAAACCTCAATCTCATGGTGAATCATGTCGTGGAAAAAAGAGACCATGGCGTGCTGATAAGTTGCCCCAGCATTCTTCAACCCGAAAGGCATTACCTTGTAACAGAAAGTGCCCACTGTGTAATGAAGGTTGTCTTCTCCATATCCTCGGGAGCCATCTTAATCTGATTGTAGCCAGAAAAACCATCCATAAAGGAGAAGACCTTATGCTGCATGGTGTTGTCGACCAGAACATCGATATGAGGCATAGGGAAATCATCTTTGGGGCTCGCCCTGTTCAGATCTCTATAGTCTACACACATACGTACCTTAACATATTTCTTCAGCACCGGAACAATGTTGGCAACCCACTACGGGTAAGAAGTAACAGCTAGAAATCTGGCATCAAATTGTTTCATGACCTCAACTTTGATTTTATCAGACATCTCGGGGCGCATACAGCGAACCTTCTGCTTTATTGGAGGACAGTCTTCTTTAGTTGGCAGACAATGAACCACAATATCAGTGTCTAAACCAGGCATATCTTCATAAGACCAGGCGAAGATCTCAACATAGTCGCGTAGCATCTGTATCAACTGCTGCTTGACACTAGGCTCCAAATTTGCACCTATCTTGACCTCTTTCTTGTCTTCCTCCGTACCCAAATTTACTGATTCCACTGGCTCTTCATGCGGCTGTATGGCCCTCTCTTCCTGAAGTAACAGTCTAGCAAGTTCCTCAGGCACTTCACAATCATCCTCACCTTCGTCCTCGGCTTGGTTGATCGGATTTTCAAAGTCATAACTAGAAGTAGCAGAGTCCTTACCAATGGGATCCAGGGTGGATGTAGATCTGCATTATGATATGTGAGTGTGTGTAAGACAAATAGCCGTTTTGATAAAGTGCAAGATAGAAAAGAAAAACAGGGAGCGTAAAATTTGTAATGCAAGAAAGCGTCCAATGCTTTATTGATGATGTGATACGGTGGGAGAACTGACTAGTGTTTTGCGTTCGCATTCGCACTTGTGCGGTTGAGCAAGAGTCGCCACCGACTTTTTACTTTATCCTAAAGGAAAGGTTAAAAAAGCACAGCAAAAACCTTTTGAGATATTTCGTGGGTCCGGGGGGTAGATTATGAAAAGGGAAGGTATTAGCACCCTTTTCATCCATGGTTATCCATGGGCTCTTAGTTACTTGGTTTTTTAGATCACTTGCCTTTTTTCGATTGCTTTGAAAATGGTGTGTGCGTGAGTGCTTTTTGAAAATGTTTTGGAAAAAGATGCCTTGTCTTAGGCCAACCTTGTAATAATTCTTTACTCGAATGTTTTACAAAGGTGCATATCTTCTCGAAAAGATGTTTCAAAAGTTTGAAAGGTTGATTTTTGAAAGTGTTGTGGATTGTGGTTTTTGAAAAGAAGGCAAGTGTTTTTGCAAGTTTGATCTCAAGTAACTAAGAGTTTTGTCTACCCTATTGTACTCGAAGGTTTTTGTCATATTTTAACCCCTTTTAACAATTTTGTTCTACCATTGAAATTGGTAGACAATCTTGCGTTTAGGAAGTTTATTCGGGACGGGCGCGGGTCATCGTATGGACCATGAATGCAATGGTGCCAAGTGTCTTTGGCAATTTGCTTGAAGGGACTTGATCATTTTGATAGGCGACTTTCGAAAGCGTCATCGAGGGACTTATGATCATTTGAATTCGTTTTGCCAAAAACATTCGACGTGCAAGCATGGTCCATTTGGAAGGCAACATGTGGGATTACCTTAGAGGGTGCAAGTGTGATTGTGTATCGATTACATGCATTTGTCTTGTATTAGGTTATCTAACGTTTGATTTTATGTACATACAAACCCTAGGTCTAATCATGGTATAATTGGAAAACTGTAAATTGCGGAATGTAAATCTACGCTATTACAAAATGGTATCAGGGGGTGGGGATATAAATGTACAAGGGGATGAGACTCATAGTACCCAATAATTTACAACCAAATCGAATGTCGCAATCGATATGTAAATCAAATATACAAATATAAGATAAAGTGTGTGTAGGGCAATATATTGTGTAAGTGCAAATGTATATGTATTGTGTAAATGTAAATATGTACAAGTACGAAATGTGAAATTGAGTCGTATTAGGGTTTTGACTTAGATAAATGTATTTTAACGAATCTTTGATTTTTTGTATGTTAATTATGTATAAAAATGTATATTAACTAAAGAATTTCAATTTTAATTATGTATATAAAAAAGAAAAGATAACATATACAAATATATTTCAAAAAAAATGTTTTTAAGTTAATTGTGTATAAAAAGTATTTAAATTAAGAAAAAGTATTTTCAATTTAATTATGAAAAAAGTTTATTATTTTTATGTATAAATATACTTAAAAAGAATGTTTTAACTTAGATGATAAAAACGCAATTTAATTGAATTAGTATTTTTACAAAAAATAAAAAAACATTGTTTAGAGAATAAAGTTAGTAAAAGGAAATAACTATTGTTTATGAAAATAATAAAAGAAGGTTAGTGTTAAGAAGTAAAAAACAAGGAAAAGGAAGGGTTAGTATTTGTTAGAAGAAGTTAGTGGGCTTAGAGGAATCATGAACGGGTTAGGCCCGTGTCAAACAAGGGCGAGATTAGGGTTAGGCATTGTTTGTGGAACGAGGGTTAGGGCTAATCAGCAGCGGCGCGTTCGTGGTATTCGTCTTCTCCGATTAGCAATTTCTGAGCACTTGATTGTCTCCGGCCACCAGCGCTATTCAACACTCTTCTTTCCTCCCTAACGCGAACTCAGCGCCTTTGAAACATGGTTCGTTTTAATGTCTTATGCTTTTATCTCTTTTCTGGATTCGCGAATGTTATTTTAAGTTCTTGTTTTTTTTGTCTTTTATGAGGTGAAAGGAAAGAGATAGAGGGCGAAGATTCCACTACCTGATATTTGGAGATGGAGGGAAGGTGGAGAAGTAGCGCTCAGGAGGCCGGAGCGGCGGTGATGGAGCTTGCTTCGCGTTTGACGCTTTCCTGGTACTTTCGTTCTTCGCTTATGATAGGGCTTGATGATGTATGCTGGATTTGCCTGAAAACCCTAATTCGCTTCTTTATCTTCTTCTTCTTTATTGTCACTGATGCTTATGATTTGTTTCACTTTTGTTTTTCTGATTTGCCTATGTGCTTGCCCATGATGAAGCTTGCTTCTGAGGCTTTCTGAGTTGCTGTATGCCTGTTGCTTTGAATGGTTGGATGCTAGCTTTTGAATAACTTTGAACAGCTATTGCCTTGAAATATTGTTTTCTTCTATGTCCCTGACTTGCTTCTTTCTCTCGTTGCCCTGTGATGACCTCAGAGGTCTGAGGGTCTCATTTGCCTCGAATCTTTGCTTCTGAATGATTTTGGAACATTGCTGCCTTGAGATGATTTGCTTGTGTGCTTTGAGATGCTTGAGATTGGGTTTGGTTATGACAGTGGGGTTTGGGACAGGTTCTGATGTTTTTAACTGGTTTTTGTTTGATCAGTTTTGCAAGTATGGTTTTGATCAGTGTGAGGCTATTGGTTTGGTTTTGTGGTTATCACTGATGCTTATGCTTGAGGTTGTTCAGGTTGAGACAAGGTGAGGTTATTGGTTTGCAATGTGTTGCTTTTGAAAGATTCAGGTTTGATCATGTTTGGTTATCCTTTTTTTTTCTTCTATGTCCTCACTTCTGTACTGGCTAGTGGTGTATTGTGGTGAGGCAGAGTTGGGTGAGTTTCATATCTCTTCTTCTGAACTGTCCTGAACTGTTTTTGTATATTTTGCTTGTGGATCTTGATATTGATGCAGAGTTTTTTTTTTGAGGTTTGTGGACAGTAGTGGCTTTTGACTCTTAGAGTTTGTATCTCTCTCCCTATTCTAAGCTGAACTGAGTTTGTCTCTTTGATTTTGTATATCTTTTCTTTTACTTGCCTGCTGAACTGTCTTGGCCCTTTTCTGATTTTGTATATCTCTTTTCTGTCTGCTGCTGATGCCTAACCCCTGCCTACTGCTTTATCTCTCTTTACTCTCTCTCCAAAGTACAGTTTGAATTTTAATATGATTATATTCTGTACTATTTCTGAAGGGGCTAACTATGGGGAAATGATGATTTAAGATGTTTGTTGCTTGCATAACACATTTTTCATCTCCTTTATCTCTCTTTTGACAGTTTGTGTATGACTTTGCATTTGATATCTTGGCAAAAAATCTCTCCATGACAGCTTTTGAGCTTGTGACAGCAAATGCACTTTTTGAAATCTTTCTTTGAGTGGACTTTGTTTTGGATTGAAAGTTTGGATTGAACTTTTTCAGTTTAGTTTGGATTTTGAATCTTGAACTTCTATGCAGCTTTGAAATTTATGACTTATGCATTTGCATTTGCATTCATGAAATAAAATAATCTTCCCTCTCTGTGAACCGGGAGAAATCCCGTGATTTGCAGAGAGGGCAACTGATCCCAGTCAGTGGCCCCTAATGATGAGCAACTTTTAACTGTCTTTTTTCAATTTTAATGCTTTCTGACTTTTCTTATTCTTTTTGCAGATGAAAAATGGAATACCGGAGTGGAGTGAAGAACGAAGAATATTTAGAAAATAGGATAGTTTTTTCATTCTATGTAATATTTAAATTAAATGTAAATTATTGTTTGTAACAACAATTTGTACAAATAATTTGAATATCAATAAAAAATCAAATTATCCAATTGGTTCTAACTTTCTTTATTGTTTATTTATTTATTTAAAATTCTTAGAATTAAAACAATTGAAAAATAAATTCAATCATTTAATTTCAGAATAATAAATAACTAAAATAAAACAACATTGATCCAATAAACCTGTCTTATCCAACATCCAAAGCAAAGCAGCAATTAACCCAGATAGACTGATCAAACACATGAACACTGTGAATCCAATACTGCATCTTGTATCTGATTGGCCCAATCAAAACGTACTGAATTCAAACCACTGTCTCTTTTACTGATTAAACCAAGATAACGCGAATTTTAATCCGAATCTCGAAATAAACCGCAAAGTGCTGTGGAATTCAAATTCTTCTGAGAATATGCCCATAAAACCCTAATTCCCGATTAAATGCCAAATCACGCTCGCTTGATCAAAATTGAACCAAAAATCAACCAAACCCTAAGCCCACTGTATGAAACAATTCAAAGCTTTGAAAATCAGTAAAAACCCTAGTTTTGCTTGACTGTCAAGAAAAGTCCGTTTGTCCGATTCTTGGGCCAGTTTGAGAAGTCAGGAAATGCTTGAAGCTGAGATTTCTTGTGGACAAGCGCGAGGGCAAATTTTGGGGTACAACAGTTGCCCCTGTTCAATCTTCTTTGACCTGAAGAGTTAGATTGGCCAGTTTGCCTTTCGCGACTTGAAGGTAAAAGGAGATTGAACACTAATGTGCCCAGAAAATTTGCGCTCGTCAACGTGATGGTGGAGGTGAATGGGCTTAAAGATGCCATTTGGTGATGGGCTTAAAGATGCCATCTGGTGCGAGAGAATTTGTCGGGGGATGGGCTTAGAGATGCCATCTGAGAATGGGCTTAACGATGCCATTCGGCGACTGCTGGTAGGAGGATGGGCTTATAGATGCCATATGGTGAGGTTGAACTGTAGGTCAATGGTGAGTGGACGAGTATCAGAAGGGCATCCCTGTTTTGGAATATCTCTGAATTGGGGTCTGAACAAGCAACAGATTGATGTCCGTGTCTGGAGAATCTGTAAACTATTTTCAGGAGTTGGGACTGAACAAGCAATGGAGCAGCATCCGTTGTTGGGAAGCGTCCGTAACCTAAATAAAAAATTGAGAAGAGTCTGAATCAGTTGGTAGATTGACATCCGTTGTAGGGAAGAATCCGTAAACTGTCTTCGAAAGTTTGAGAAGAGTCTGAATCAGTTGGTAGATTGACATCCGTTGTAGGGAAGAATCCGTAAACTGTTTCAGAAGATTGAGAAGAGTCTGAACAAATCGGTAGATTGACATCCGTTGTAGGGAAGAATCCGTAAACTTGTTTCAGAAGTCTTGAAGAAGAATCTGAACAAGTGATAGGTTAACATCCGTTTACTTGGAGAACCCGTGAACTGTTTTCAGAAATCTTGAAGTGGAACCGGTGTAGGGTTTCCTGATGATGCGCCTGAATGGATCTGGAATAAGTATCAGAATGTCGCCGTGTCCGGGTCACATCTAAACTATTTTTGGATGAATCTCAAGAGATGATCTGTGTCGACTGATCTTTCCTGAAAAGGCAAAGGGTTAGCTGTATGCAATGTTATGATGCATGATGCAATGCATGTGACATTAATGTTTATGATATGAATGTAATGAATGCGCATGTAATCTGATGAGCTAATCTTGCCAAGGATATATGATTCCGAGATGGCTGAAGATAAAAACATCTTGACTGCTGCCGGGGAAAATAAATCCTGGGCCGTTGTTGGGGAGGAGAATCCATGATGACCTCTATTGGGGAGTTCCAACTAGTAAACTCATGCCGGGGAGGTCAGACTTGAGAATCGTCAGCTTGATGGGAGGTAACTCTGGAGACCTCGCTGGGGAACTCAAGATTTGTCCTTCCAAAATTCTGTGGGGAGAAGGTTAAAAAGTCTGACTCCGCTGGGGATCGTCCCCTTGAAGCTCTTGATCTGCTGGGGATACTGAAGCTTAAACTCTGAGGGGAATTGAATTCCGGGGGATTCCATGGCTGGGGATTTGCACAGATAAGTTACTGCTGGGGAATTTTGATGAACTCTGCTGGGGATAAGGAGAATTCTGGCGAGTGCGATCTTCCGTGGTTGTTAGCTTTGAGAAGAATCCGAACAAGCGATAGGCTAACATCCGTTTACTTGGAGAACCCGTGAACTGTTTTCAGAAATCTTGAAGTTGAATCAGCAATAGAGCAGTGTCCGTTACTTGGGAAGCATCCATGAACTAATTTCAAAAGTTGCATCTGAACAAGTTGGTAGATTAACATCCGTTACTTGGGAAGAATCTGTAAACTGTTTTCAGAAGTCTTGAGAAGAATCTGAATAAGTGATAGGTTAACATCCGTTTACTTGGAGAACCCGTGAACTGTTTTCAGAAATCTTGAAGCTGAATTAGCAATAGAGCAGCATCCGTTACTTGGGAAGCGTCCGTAAACTAATTTCAAAAGTTGCATCTGAACAAGTTGGTAGATTAACATCCGTTACTTGGGAAGAATCTGTAAACTGTTTTCAGAAGTCTTGAGAAGAATCTGAATAAGTGATAGGTTAACATCCGTTTACTTGGAGAACCCGTGAACTGTTTTCAGAAGTCTTGAAGAGGAACCGGTGTAGGGCTTCCTGATGATGAGCTTGTGTAAAACTGCATCGGGTTTTGAACACTTTTGACATTCGAATGCCCCAAGTGGTGATGTAGATGAAATCCTGATTTATTACAGGTGTTGGTCTACAATCGGTCGTTCACAGATGTTTCCTGGGTTGTTGCAGGTGTTGATCTGGAATTCTTCAGACATGCCCTGGCTGGATACAGGAGTCGAATCTGGAAATGTTGTAGTTGATTTGTTGAACACTTTCGACATTCGAATGCCCCAAGTGGTTGCGGAGGAGTCTTGAATCAGATTACTCTGCATATTGAGAGATTTCTTGAAATCTTGACTGGACTGCCCCCAGGTTAATTGAATTGTGACATGTCCTGCCCCTTGTTGGTAGGAGATTTGTCGTTGGAAGTGTCATCCTTTTGTTTTTGAAGTGATTTTGCTTACTGAGAGAGTTTTCGTTCCTCCGAACATTCGCTGTATGCATCTCTTCGCTGTCAAACAAAAGGGATAAATACAGACAGTGATATTCAAGCAACGCAAGGTTTATGTTTGTCTCGAAGTTTTGAAAAATGCGTTTTTAGCAGAAAACTATAAGACAAGTTAACACAAGATTTAGAGCAAAGCCCTACAGGAGTCAGGATACCTTTTGTAACAGTATGCTTTCGAACTAACCCATGCTTCAGTTAGGACTTTTGAAGGGTTGTAACGTGGTCAGGTTCACGATTTAAGAAACAAAGGGTAAAGGCTCAAAGTATATTTGTACCCACCCGCTCTTCGTGATGTCCTTCAACCTAAGCTCAGTCAATTATGCGTCATACTCTGTTTTGAGTTTGGAACGACTCTTGGGTGATGGTTCACCAGTTTGAACTTTTGGGAGACAGTCATCATCTCCTTTTTCTTTTTCAACACTTTTCATGTTGTTGAGGATTTTGTAGTGACCTCGCTATTTTGATTTTGATTCGTTATCCCTAACTTTTGCCTGACGGTTACCGTTTTCGGGATTACTGTCAGCGGGATGCCCCAGCTTTTTTAAAGCCTCCTTCATAGGTTTTGGCTTGGTGGGCTTTTCTCTTTTGAGAGATTGACTGTCTATGTGTTAGGGAACCACCCTGGTCTTTTGATCCCGAAGGAATGCTTTCTCTTTCGACGTCGTTCGTTGTATTACGAACTGAGAGTTTGCGACTTCAATGCGCGTTTTCTTTTGAATTAACTAAGATACTACCCTGCCCCGGGTTTATATCAAAGGTTTCGATTGTTTAGAACGGGAAACTCCTACTTCTTTGGCTCGAAGGGGTTGACTAGGGATTAACTTCCTTATAACTCCAGTGTTTGGGAATTGAAAGAAATGCCTGTACATCATCAGCAAGGTTTGTTCAAAAGCATACTGTATAAGATCACGGTATTGTTTCGTCATCCTCCCTCTAAAGGCTTGCAGCTTTTTATCAAGAGTCAAATATCATAAAGAAAAGCATAAGAGTAGTGAAACGAATGGATGAATTCAAGACAAACATATGCAATGCATTAATGAAAACAGAGTTTAGCATCAACAAATAATTGTTTGACAGCAAATTACAACTTTGAAAATTCAAAAAGAAGCAAAAGTCTTTCAATTCGAGCTTCGTCACTTCAAGCGGAGAACCCTTTTAACGGAAGATCTTCATCTCGCCGTCTGGCATGAACCTCAGCACTCCAATGTCAATCAGATCCTGAATCTTGTTCTTCAAGGCCCAACAGCTATCAGTGTCATGTCCTGGGCTATAGGAATGGTAAACACAAAATGCATCGGGATGATAGTCAGGAGCGGAGGTATTTGGGTTCCGGATAGGATCCCTCAAAGCAGTCAGATTAACCTCCAACAAGCGCTCCAGAATTAGAGATGACAGTATGTCAGTCTCTGTGAACTGCCTTCCCGACGTTTCTTGTCTACGCCGATTGCCCCGCTGACGCCGGCGAGGTTGTTGATGGGTTTGTGACCCTGAAGCTAGCAGAGGAGCTTTCCCCTTGTCGTCTTGAGTTGATGGAGGCTGAGTGGTGACCTGCTCTTCGACCTCAGATGTTTGCCCCAGCTGGTTGTTTGGAAGCAGTTGGCGGACCAGAACTCCGAGTTCCTCTTGTCTTTGAGATAGGTCTTGGATGAGAGCCATCTGGCCCACCAAATATCCCATCATTTGGGTCCTCAGTGTTGTCAGATCAAACTGCAGCTCCGCAATCTGATCATTCCTGGCATTGTTGGAACTCCCCAAGCCGTTGGTGAGGAGAGCTTTCATCTCTTCTTGCCCCAGAGACAGGTTCATGAACATCTCCTGTAGCTGGGCGGTCTGGTCTTGGATGTCTTTGACAGACCGTTCTAGAGCCATCTCTTGCTGAAATAAACAGCAGGAGAGTAAGGAACCCTGAAAAAGGAAAGATTGTTAAAATGCGGTGCATGATATGTGGATGCATGTTTTCAAGGATCTCTTGGGGTAAACACAAGAAAATGTTAGAGGTTGAACTTTGCTCTTGGATTGGAGATCTCTGCACCGGTGGATGTCTCTCCACGAGAATCAAGCTCACCATGTCGAGTGGGTCATAGCCACTAATTCAAGTTGTTGTTCTTGATTTTTGACTGGAGAGCTTTGTGTCGGTGGATGTCTTTCCACGAGAATCAAGCTTGCCATGTCGAGTGGGTCATAGCCACTGATTCAAGTTGTTGTACTTGATCTTTGACTGGATTGGTTAGAGGAGAGACCTCTCGCCCCTTGATAGATGTCTGGTTCAACGTAACCCTGCATCAACAGAACCCTCGAGATCCTAGAAATGGTTATTGAAAATGCTAAAATGCTATGGTATGATGTCATGATGTTATGTACATGTATGCACAAGCAAGCAAGTGTATATACAGGCAAACAATATTCACACAAAGCACGCAAGGCCTTAGGTTTAGGCTTGCATGAGGTTCAGGTACTACCCTCTTTCAGTTTGTTGGTTAAAACCTGTCATACCAAAAGTAACCGGGTTCTAGAGGTCCCAATGTCACTGGATTGCTTTCATTGTTCATCGTTTCGATTTAGCCACTGAACTGGCGACCGAAATATCCCAGGAAAGCAACCCTCAATTGAGTGTAGTATCGAGTATCGACCGACTTCGGAGTACACCAAAGTAGTCATCTCACTACCCTAAAGAGGCTAAGATGGTCAATTAAGGTTCTAAGGTCAGTTGATGCTTCACGACACCACGCGGCGGCCCCGTACTCTCCTTGACTGAACTCAAGGGTTACCGGTACACACCAAAGTGCCACATCAACGTAGCAGACTGCTTCAACCATGTCGGTATACCCCGCACAGTTCCCTCACAGCCTTGTTGCTACCTAAAAGGGTTTCCCCAGATCCGGGTTAGGATCTATAAAACTCCGATACAAAGCCCACAATATATAAAAGCAAACAAAGCAAGCATTTGAAAGTAAAGGTGATCTAAACCCTAAGGTAACCCCAATCGAAAGATAATCCCCAGCAGAGTCGCCAGTTCTGTGATACGGTGGGAGAACTGACTAGTGTTTTGCGTTCGCATTCGCACTTGTGCGGTTGAGCAAGAGTCGCCACCGACTTTTTACTTTATCCTAAAGGAAAGGTTAAAAAAGCACAGCAAAAACCTTTTGAGATATTTCGTGGGTCCGGGGGGTAGATTATGAAAAGGGAAGGTATTAGCACCCTTTTCATCCATGGTTATCCATGGGCTCTTAGTTACTTGGTTTTTTAGATCACTTGCCTTTTTTCGATTGCTTTGAAAATGGTGTGTGCGTGAGTGCTTTTTGAAAATGTTTTGGAAAAAGATGCCTTGTCTTAGGCCAACCTTGTAATAATTCTTTACTCGAATGTTTTACAAAGGTGCATATCTTCTCGAAAAGATGTTTCAAAAGTTTGAAAGGTTGATTTTTGAAAGTGTTGTGGATTGTGGTTTTTGAAAAGAAGGCAAGTGTTTTTGCAAGTTTGATCTCAAGTAACTAAGAGTTTTGTCTACCCTATTGTACTCGAAGGTTTTTGTCATATTTTAACCCCTTTTAACAATTTTGTTCTACCATTGAAATTGGTAGACAATCTTGCGTTTAGGAAGTTTATTCGGGACGGGCGCGGGTCATCGTATGGACCATGAATGCAATGGTGCCAAGTGTCTTTGGCAATTTGCTTGAAGGGACTTGATCATTTTGATAGGCGACTTTCGAAAGCGTCATCGAGGGACTTATGATCATTTGAATTCGTTTTGCCAAAAACATTCGACGTGCAAGCATGGTCCATTTGGAAGGCAACATGTGGGATTACCTTAGAGGGTGCAAGTGTGATTGTGTATCGATTACATGCATTTGTCTTGTATTAGGTTATCTAACGTTTGATTTTATGTACATACAAACCCTAGGTCTAATCATGGTATAATTGGAAAACTGTAAATTGCGGAATGTAAATCTACGCTATTACAAAATGGTATCAGGGGGTGGGGATATAAATGTACAAGGGGATGAGACTCATAGTACCCAATAATTTACAACCAAATCGAATGTCGCAATCGATATGTAAATCAAATATACAAATATAAGATAAAGTGTGTGTAGGGCAATATATTGTGTAAGTGCAAATGTATATGTATTGTGTAAATGTAAATATGTACAAGTACGAAATGTGAAATTGAGTCGTATTAGGGTTTTGACTTAGATAAATGTATTTTAACGAATCTTTGATTTTTTGTATGTTAATTATGTATAAAAATGTATATTAACTAAAGAATTTCAATTTTAATTATGTATATAAAAAAGAAAAGATAACATATACAAATATATTTCAAAAAAAATGTTTTTAAGTTAATTGTGTATAAAAAGTATTTAAATTAAGAAAAAGTATTTTCAATTTAATTATGAAAAAAGTTTATTATTTTTATGTATAAATATACTTAAAAAGAATGTTTTAACTTAGATGATAAAAACGCAATTTAATTGAATTAGTATTTTTACAAAAAATAAAAAAACATTGTTTAGAGAATAAAGTTAGTAAAAGGAAATAACTATTGTTTATGAAAATAATAAAAGAAGGTTAGTGTTAAGAAGTAAAAAACAAGGAAAAGGAAGGGTTAGTATTTGTTAGAAGAAGTTAGTGGGCTTAGAGGAATCATGAACGGGTTAGGCCCGTGTCAAACAAGGGCGAGATTAGGGTTAGGCATTGTTTGTGGAACGAGGGTTAGGGCTAATCAGCAGCGGCGCGTTCGTGGTATTCGTCTTCTCCGATTAGCAATTTCTGAGCACTTGATTGTCTCCGGCCACCAGCGCTATTCAACACTCTTCTTTCCTCCCTAACGCGAACTCAGTGCCTTTGAAACATGGTTCGTTTTAATGTCTTATGCTTTTATCTCTTTTCTGGATTCGCGAATGTTATTTTAAGTTCTTGTTTTTTTTTTGTCTTTTATGAGGTGAAAGGAAAGAGATAGAGGGCGAAGATTCCACTACCTGATATTTGGAGATGGAGGGAAGGTGGAGAAGTAGCGCTCAGGAGGCCGGAGCGGCGGTGATGGAGCTTGCTTCGCGTTTGACGCTTTCCTGGTACTTTCGTTCTTCGCTTATGATAGGGCTTGATGATGTATGCTGGATTTGCCTGAAAACCCTAATTCGCTTCTTTATCTTCTTCTTCTTTATTGTCACTGATGCTTATGATTTGTTTCACTTTTGTTTTTCTGATTTGCCTATGTGCTTGCCCATGATGAAGCTTGCTTCTGAGGCTTTCTGAGTTGCTGTATGCCTGTTGCTTTGAATGGTTGGATGCTAGCTTTTGAATAACTTTGAACAGCTATTGCCTTGAAATATTGTTTTCTTCTATGTCCCTGACTTGCTTCTTTCTCTCGTTGCCCTGTGATGACCTCAGAGGTCTGAGGGTCTCATTTGCCTCGAATCTTTGCTTCTGAATGATTTTGGAACATTGCTGCCTTGAGATGATTTGCTTGTGTGCTTTGAGATGCTTGAGATTGGGTTTGGTTATGACAGTGGGGTTTGGGACAGGTTCTGATGTTTTTAACTGGTTTTTGTTTGATCAGTTTTGCAAGTATGGTTTTGATCAGTGTGAGGCTATTGGTTTGGTTTTGTGGTTATCACTGATGCTTATGCTTGAGGTTGTTCAGGTTGAGACAGGGTGAGGTTATTGGTTTGCAGTGTGTTGCTTTTGAAAGATTCAGGTTTGATCATGTTTGGTTATCCTTTTTTTTTCTTCTATGTCCTCACTTCTGTACTGGCTAGTGGTGTATTGTGGTGAGGCAGAGTTGGGTGAGTTTCATATCTCTTCTTCTGAACTGTCCTGAACTGTTTTTGTATATTTTGCTTGTGGATCTTGATATTGATGCAGAGTTTTTTTTTTTGAGGTTTGTGGACAGTAGTGGCTTTTGACTCTTAGAGTTTGTATCTCTCTCCCTATTCTAAGCTGAACTGAGTTTGTCTCTTTGATTTTGTATATCTTTTCTTTTACTTGCCTGCTGAACTGTCTTGGCCCTTTTCTGATTTTGTATATCTCTTTTCTGTCTGCTGCTGATGCCTAACCCCTGCCTACTGCTTTATCTCTCTTTACTCTCTCTCCAAAGTACAGTTTGAATTTTAATATGATTATATTCTGTACTATTTCTGAAGGGGCTAACTATGGGGAAATGATGATTTAAGATGTTTGTTGCTTGCATAACACATTTTGCATCTCCTTTATCTCTCTTTTGACAGTTTGTGTATGACTTTGCATTTGATATCTTGGCAAAAAATCTCTCCATGACAGCTTTTGAGCTTGTGACAGCAAATGCACTTTTTGAAATCTTTCTTTGAGTGGACTTTGTTTTGGATTGAAAGTTTGGATTGAACTTTTTCAGTTTAGTTTGGATTTTGAATCTTGAACTTCTATGCAGCTTTGAAATTTATGACTTATGCATTTGCATTTGCATTCATGAAATAAAATAATCTTCCCTCTCTGTGAACCGGGAGAAATCCCGTGATTTGCAGAGAGGGCAACTGATCCCAGTCAGTGGCCCCTAATGATGAGCAACTTTTAACTGTCTTTTTTCAATTTTAATGCTTTCTGACTTTTCTTATTCTTTTTGCAGATGAAAAATGGAATACCGGAGTGGAGTGAAGAACGAAGAATATTTAGAAAATAGGATAGTTTTTTCATTCTATGTAATATTTAAATTAAATGTAAATTATTGTTTGTAACAACAATTTGTACAAATAATTTGAATATCAATAAAAAATCAAATTATCCAATTGGTTCTAACTTTCTTTATTGTTTATTTATTTATTTAAAATTCTTAGAATTAAAACAATTGAAAAATAAATTCAATCATTTAATTTCAGAATAATAAATAACTAAAATAAAACAATATTGATCCAATAAACCTGTCTTATCCAACATCCAAAGCAAAGCAGCAATTAACCCAGATAGACTGATCAAACACATGAACACTGTGAATCCAATACTGCATCTTGTATCTGATTGGCCCAATCAAAACGTACTGAATTCAAACCACTGTCTCTTTTACTGATTAAACCAAGATAACGCGAATTTTAATCCGAATCTCGAAATAAACCGCAAAGTGCTGTGGAATTCAAATTCTTCTGAGAATATGCCCATAAAACCCTAATTCCCGATTAAATGCCAAATCACGCTCGCTTGATCAAAATTGAACCAAAAATCAACCAAACCCTAAGCCCACTGTATGAAACAATTCAAAGCTTTGAAAATCAGTAAAAACCCTAGTTTTGCTTGACTGTCAAGAAAAGTCCGTTTGTCCGATTCTTGGGCCAGTTTGAGAAGTCAGGAAATGCTTGAAGCTGAGATTTCTTGTGGACAAGCGCGAGGGCAAATTTTGGGGTACAACAGATGATATATGAAAATGACAAATAATAAGCCCTCACAAACAAAGCCAGAGTGCCTCAGGCTGTAAAGTTTCAAATTGTCTGTTACAAACTTCAAAACAAAAGTCTATTACTGTGTAATAAAAGAAACGGGCACGAAGTCCTTCGCCGTCCAATTTTTCAAGCCACCGTTGGTAGTCGGGTAAATCCAGCTGTCGATATCTGACTCTTCTTCATCATTTTCAATTGCATTCACTCCCAGATTACTGATGTGCAGAGGAGGTCTTCCAATCCGCGCGCGCCGAACAGCTCTTTGAGCCTCTGCAGTAAATCCCAAACCAAACTTGTCAGTCTTGTATGCAAAGTCAGGGAGCTAACCCCAATTTGCACACCCACCTTTTTCAATCACAGCCCTTGCATCCTTTAGGGAAGCCATCTTCATCGGAGGTTCGTTCGCAGCAATTTCGGTTGACGCCAGAGTCTGGGGGACTTCTTCAAAATTCTGACACGGGGTTTCGATGAACTCGCCATCCATCTCCACATATCGAAAGGAATTAAGATAACTCACCATGTACTCCTGCTCACCCTGCACCATAATAATCTTCCCTTTTACTGGATATTTCAACATCTGATGGAGCGTAGAAGTCACTGCCCCAGCCTTATGAATCCAAGGGCAACCCAACAAGCAAGAATAAGATGGTCGGATATCCATCACATAGAACGTCGATGCAAAAGTCTGAGAGCCAACTTTAATAGGGACTTCCACCTCCCCGTGCACCATCCTTTTTGACCCATCGAAAGCTCTAACCACAATATTACTCGGCTTCAGAACCAAACCTTCACAGTCCAGATGATCTAATGCTTTCTTTGGTAAAACATTCAATGAGGACCCGGTATCCACCATAACATGGGCCATAGTAGTGTCCTTGCACTCGATCGAGACGTGCAGAGCATCATTATGATTTCTTCCTTTAGCAGTCAGATTTGCGTCTGAGAAACCCAACCCGTTGTTAGCAGTCAAACTAGCTACAGAGTCTTTGAATTGATCAGCGGAAGTTTCCTGCGGTACATGTGCAGTTTTAAGGAAAGCAATTAAAGCCTTTGCATGGGCTTCCGAGCACAACAATAAGGATAACATGGAGATCTTCGACGGGGTCTGCCCCAGCTGCTCGACTACATTGTAGTCGCTCTTCTTGATAATCTTCAGAATTTCCTCTATCTCCTGCCTAGAGGTTTCTACAATGGCCTTCTTAGGTGCCTCCATCTGGGCAGGCTCACCTATGACTTCTTTGCCCCGAGTGTCAGATGACTCAGCGATAGGGGTGATAACTGGAATACAAACTGGGACAATAGCTGATGTACTAGCAGATGGAACAGCAATAGGCTTTTGTACAATCGAAGGTGAAATTTCAGGAGAAAAGAGTCTTCCACTTCTGGTGACCTTGCTAGCCTCGACAATATTGCTGACGTCAGCATCAGCCTCTTCAACCTTCAAGTCTTGTTTGATCCCATGAAAATACACATCGACCCCATAGTGCCACGGGACAACCTTATCCGAAGTGTATGGGATAAGACCAGGAATAATAATGATCAATGGAGCAACTCTTGGAACGGGTGTAATCCTAACAGGCTTTCTCGAGGAAGCCTTGGAAGGATTGGCGGAAATGGTTATGATGGAAACATCTTCAACAAGAATCAACAGAATCAAAGTCTTCTCGAACAGGATCTCTTTGTTATCCATCAGGCGCTGAACACCTGATTTCAATAAATAACAACAAGCAGGCAGGAGTGAACATAGGTGGCAACCCTCGCCACAACCCGAAAATAAACTGGCCAACAATAGATTCTTCTTAACTATCATCAAAGGAGTAGAAATGTCTTCCATAGAGGCCACAAATAAATCATCGTCCACAGCATTTACTCTGTGACCATGCTTGGGCATAGGAGCAGTTATGACGTTGGGTTTCTCCGAAGCATCAAACTCAATTTCTTTAGCCACAATCAAATCTTGCACCTTATTCTTCAAAGCCCAGCAGTTGTTCGTATCATGACCCGGGCTATCAGAGTGATAGGCGCAACGGGCGTTTAGATTATACAACAGAGATGTGGTGCTGGGATTCTTTGGGGCTTCCCTCAGAGTTACCAGGTTGGTCTTCAACAATTATGGTAGAATTTGTGACAAAGTCATATCAAGCCGAGTGTACTGTCTCTGCGGTCTCTCCATTCTTTGCTGATTATTGCATTGTGGGGCAACGATGGGTCTTGATATTACTACTGCATTCACTGCTTGGCGGAGTTCAGGTCTACTTTGGCTCCTCGAGCCGTAAACCACACTAGCTTCTTTCTTGCCAGTGAAAGACCTCTTTTCTGTACTTGACGAAGCACTTTTCTGTATCTTGCCACTTCTGATACCAACTTCTACTCTCTCTCCAGTCATAATCAATTCAGTAAACCCAGATGATGAACTATCGATCAGATGATTGAAAAATGGACCAGACAAGGTCCCCAGAAACATATCAACCAACTCCCTATCAGACAGAGGGGGTTGGACTCTTCCATCCAAATCTCTCCACTTCTGAGCATAGTCCTTAAAACCTTCACTTGCACCCACAGACATACCCTGAAGTTGAGTACGTGTGCGAGCAAGGTCGGCGTTATACTGGTACTGCTTGTAGAAAGCAGCAGCAAGGTCCTCCCAGTTGCGGACATTAGCTCTTTCCAATTGATAAAACCATTCAAGCTGAGTCCCTGACAGACTATCTTAAAAGAAATGTACCCACATATTCCTATCAGCAGTGTAAGGTTGGATCTTTCTGACGTACGAGCGGAGATGGAGCTTTGGACAGGACACTCCATCGTACTTAGCAAAAACCGGAGCTTTAAACTT
Organism: Vicia faba; assembly: GCA_948472305.1. Classification (NCBI taxonomy): domain Eukaryota; kingdom Viridiplantae; phylum Streptophyta; class Magnoliopsida; order Fabales; family Fabaceae; genus Vicia; species Vicia faba. The sequence continues at coordinate 106,767 of CATIWC010001182.1, read as the reverse complement.
GTGAGGGATCACCACCCCTGATGCTATCCCCAGATCTCCAAAATCCAAACCCGGGACCTTCTGAATCTCCATAGCACTCAGACGGTCTTCAAGTTGTTTGTACCTATCCTCAGCAGGAGGGTACTGTTCATCATCAAAATCAGTGTCATTATCAGAGACCACAAGACTAGGACCCTTTCCTTCCTCTTGATTCTCTCCTCCTCTAGATGAATGAGACAGATCAGCTTCCTGTCGCAACCTATTCCTAAACCTGTGACCCATATTCAGCAGAACCACCTTCTTCTTCTTCTTCTTCTTCTCCTTCAGGATGAGAGTCTTCAAATCCTGTTGTCCTTTAGCCAAGTTCAAGAACATCTCTTGTAATTGAGCATTCTGTGCTTGAAGAGATTTGATGGCTTGATCGGTAGGCATTTTAGAAGACATTCTGTGCTGAAATAAACAGCGAAGAAGATAAGAAACCTGTAATGGTACCTGTAATGATGTGCATGGTAATGGAACGCGTATGAAATGATTTCAAAGACTTAGGGAGATTTAAATTTGCAAACCAAGAAATAAACAAACTTTATTAGATTAACTTGTAAAAATGTTTAACAATGCCTTCAAGGCGTTACAAAAGAAATAAACTGAAAATAAATCTAAACTAGAAAAAAGCAAAATCAGAAATCCCATGGTCGTTTCCCCTTCGTGCTGACATAATCATTGATTGTCCTCTCATTCTCAAGCTGCCTCGTGAGCTTCAAGATCTTCCTTTCTTGCTCATGATACTTCTCCCGGTAGGTATCCCTCTCCTCCTTCAACTGGATCCAGGATCTCTTCAATGCCCCAAGATCAATAGGCATGTATGGATAAAGGACCTTATAAGGAACACCCTCTTCATTGGTAGGCTCCACAATCACCGTCAGCACAGCTTCGTAAGGCATCCCAAGCTTTTGAGCCCGAGCTCGAACCCACTGGAGGTAGGGTTGCATAGGGAGAGAAGTCTTTGGTCCCATCTCGTGAGGGTAAGACCTGTTCACCATGCCCCAGGCCCGTATAAACCTTCGGCGATGCTCATCAATGTCCCCCTTGTAGTCAAAGACAATATCTGTAAGAAGTAGCTCATGAGGACCGTCTCTCCGAGCGCGACCAAACTGTCGTAAAGCCAAACAAGGACTGTAGGTTATTCCCCCTCTAATCCCAAGCAACGGGACATTAGGGTATTCCCCACATCAATCAATGACAACTACTCTTTCCATATTCTTAGAACTCCAAAGAATTTCTGTATGGGCAAGGGACATTATCCTGTAAGCCCAACCTAAACCTTCCTCATTCTTCAATACAGACTTGGGGAGGTGAGAAATAAACCACCTCGCCAGCAGAGGCATGCAACACATGAGGGTCCCCCTTCTTCGTACAGTACGAGTATAAAGGGCATGTAGGATATCACCCAGAAGAGTAGGCACTGGATTGCGGGACAAGAAGATCTTAACTGCATTCACATCTATGAAGGAATATGGATTCGGGAAAAGAACCAAGTCATAGATGAGGAGAGCCAAGATGTCTTCGAAAGCTTGAAAGTCCAAATTATCCCAGAACAATTGAGCTTGATCAATTAGAAATTTGGCTAAGAAGCCTTTAACCCCGCTCTGTGTCTCCCAGTTGGATACTACATCAACCCTTTTTAGATGTAAGGCTGAAGCAATATCCTCTGGCCTAGGAGCCTCTTCTAAACCTGTGAAGGGCGTCTGCTCGAGGATGGATATGCCCAGTAAGTCAGAAAACTCCTCCAAAGTGGGAACTAGCTGATAATCCGAGAAGGTGAAACAATGATGCACCAGATCGAAGAATTGGAAAAGCACACTCATCATTTTCTCATCCAACTTTGAAGTGACCAAACTAAGGAGCTGACCATGTCTTCTAACGAAGGAAGAAGTATCAGGAACTTTTGAGACTAACTCTCTGAGCTGAGCAGGTATTTGCACGAAGTTAACTCGAATGGTATTTCTGCGCATGGAAGCCATAATCTGCAAAATAGAACAAAGATAAATCCCCTCGGTCTTTGAAATGGTTAGCGTAATGAAGTATGCATGCTTATGTTATGATGCATGATGTCATGATAAAAACACACAACAGGTATAGCAGATAACAGGCATGGTAAAGGCAAACAAGTCACACAAGAGCCCTTAAGTTTCAGGCTTGCATGGAGTCTAGGTACTACCCTCTTGAAGTTCAGTTGGTTCTACCTGTCTTAATAATAGTAACCAGGTTCTAGAGGTTCTCAATATCACTGACAATCCTCCATCGGTCATGGTTTTAGCTCACACAATCTTTTCTTACGGCCGAAACTATCTCGAGAGTATGGTCTCAATGAGTGTAGTATCGAGTATCAACCAGTTCCCAGCTTTATACCGAGACCGGCTATCTCACTACTTCCTATAGCCAAGTTGGTCAATTATAGGTTCTAAGGTCAGTTGATGCTTAACGACCCATATGGCATCCCCGTATTCTCCCCGTTTCTCCACAAGGGATACCGGTACCAACCAATGTGCCACATCAACGTAGCTAATGCTTCAATCGTATCGGTCTACACTGTACAGTTCCCTCACAGTTTATTGCTACTTACCTAAAAGGTGTTCCCCAGATCCGGGTTAGGATCTTTAGTAACTCCAATACAAAGCCCTCAAAAGTAAAGCAATCAAATCAAACAATAGAAGCAAATATGATGAACTAATCCTAAGGTATACCCCACTTATAACTCCCCAGCAGAGTCGCCAATTCTGTGATACAGTGGCAGAACCAGACTTGTTTTAGGAATGTTGGTTTGCGTTTTGTGTTTGTGTTTGCAAAATGTCGCGGTAAGCAAGAGTCGTCACCGACTTTTATTTTATCCAACTGGAAAGGAAAAAAGCACAGAAAAATTCCTTTTTCGATACATTCTGAGTACGGGGGGTAGATTATAGAAAGGGAAGGTATTAACACCCTTTTCATCTGTGGTTTTGCACGGGCTCTTAGGTACTTGCTCATCATTTTGAAATTACTTGTGTGTGTTTGATTTGAAAAAGTTTTTGTTTTACTTCGATTTAACCCTTGCTTCTATCTTCAAGAGTGTTACGAAGTTGTTTTGAAAACTTTGTTTGAAAAGAGTGTAAGTGTGGAAAAGGTTTATTTGTTTTGAGCAAGTACCTACTAGAATCTACCTACTCAAAAAAGAATTGTTCTGAGTTCGTTTCCTTTAGACAGCGCTATCCTACTATTAGCGAGTAGGTAGCACCATCATTGGAGTTTTAAGGGTCAATTCGAAAGGGACGTACGATCACTAAAGCAATGTTAGGACGTCTTAGTAATAACCCTAATGTCTTAAGATTGTATTCGAGGCAACTTTCCCGAGGCGACTTTTCCGAGGGGCTTTGATCTTTATTTAGACAAGAGAGTGACCACTAAAATATCCTATACTTAATGATCGTTTACCGGAGGCAACCGAAGTGAGAGTATACCCTAGGAGTGCGCATGTGCGAGTGATTCAATTTCAAGTTTATTATCTTTGCACATTTAGGGTTTGCTAACCGTTTTAATTTTTACATACAGTCTTGTCATGCAATCCTAATATCATACATCTAACAGTTAATATTTTGCGGAAATTAAAGTGCGGAAAGTAAAGGTACGCTATTACAAGGCTTCAGGTATTAATTACATAGCCAAAAAACCCGCTAAAACGATAAATGAAAGGAAAAATGTCCTAATTAATCTATTACATCCCATGAGCAATTACATTAATATTATATAAAATAAATAAATAAACGCGCGATGAATACAGAGCGAAAGGAAATTAGGGTTTTGACCCCGTCTAACCTAATTAAAAGAAAAATTATTTTTTGTTTTGGTTGTTTTTGATTATTTTAAGAAAAAATTTTTTAAATTAAATATGCAAAAACTTAATTGCTAATTAATGTTAATTAAGAAAAATAATTACTTGACCTATTTTTGTGTTTTGTTATTTTTTAAGAAAAATAAAATAGGAATTAAATTAAACTAAAACCCTAATTTTCTAATTGTTTTTATTTATTTACAAAAAGGAAATAAATTTATCTAATAAGTTAAATTAACCAATTAAATTAATTTTTACAAAAAAATAAAACCTAAATCTAATTGGATGAAAAATTATTTTTATGATTTTTGATAAAAAAAAAGAATTAATTTTGTGTTAGTAAAATAATTAAATAAATCAAATATAAGAAAATATAAAAGAAAAGGAAAAGAATATTGGGCCCGTGAAATAGCAATTTGGAGGTGTGTGAATAGCAATTATGGGCCCAAGCAATTATGACCCACATTGACTTCTACGCTTCAGTGCTTGCATGTTGACCAAGGCTTTTGGTGGATCATCACATGATAGCCTTCAGATCTGGCCTATGGACATCTGGTTGGTTGGATGATGATGGTCCATGGTGGTCTCCATGCCTTGTATGAACGCCTGATCAAGTAATGAAAAATAACATGAAATACATGGGGGACCTGGGATTCGAACCCAGGTCCTGTTGCTTTCTCCACCTGCTTCGCTACCAACTGAGCTGGTCGCATTTGTTGTATATTGAATAACAATAATTGATAATATATAATAATGCAAGTTAGTGGGGGGAAATAAAAAAAAGCGCCAGAATTCAAATGGTCAAATGGGAAGGTGCCACGCCTTCGTCCCCAACCTCTCTCTGTTGGTAAAAGTCAGAGACTTTTACCTACGGATAAACGTCTGTCACTACAAACCCTGCATATCTCAAAATCAAATACAGGCACGATCAATGGATTCTAATGTTATGGATCAAATCGCCTTGGCCTACTGAGCATCATGGTGCCCTTTTTGTGGACCAATTTCACCTCTACAAAAAGATCCTAAATTGAGACCAAGAACCCTAACAATGGTGGATTCTGATATAGCTTCCAAAAATGCAATTAATTATCACCATGAGCTTGCAAACATGTTAGGGATTCAGAATATGCTATTGAAATATGATGAATATGCAAGAATAACAAGATTCGATTATGAAAATAGAGACAAACCGTGGCCCACTTACAGCGAGTTCTAGCGCGCGAGAAGGCTTGCTTTTGATTGCTATGGCTTCCTTAAGTGCCCAGGAAACAAAAGAGATGGCTCGGGAGTCTTGAAAATGCCTGGAAGTTCAAAATTAGATTATCACTTTCTTTGAGTTTTTTCAAGTTTGGTTCTCTCTCTACACTCCTCCAACCCTTGTGATTTTGGTCTGCAATTGTACACTATATACCACTAATTGAATTAGGGTTGCAATTGTGATCTCAATCTTTGTCAATTATGATTTTTGATCTTGATTTGATTTCCATGAAATTCTTTCCAAAATAGGCCAAAACCAATCTTTTCATGCACACATAGGCCTTGCACGATTTGATTCACTTGCTAGCTGTATATGGGACCTGAAACATGCACCAAATCTCAAGACTTAAATGGTTTGGATATTTTCATGATTTATTTTGATTTAAATTGATTTAATTGAAATAAAAAACCAAAATAAATAGCAAAAATAAGATAAAGACAGGTGGAAAGAGCTAGGGCTCGTGGACCATTCTACCAACTTAAAACAAGTGCAAAAAGTTAGGCCCATTTGACAAAAATTGCAATTTGAGGCATATTTGACTTTTGGCAATTTTGCAAAAAAGGTCAACTTCACCAATGCATAACTTCTTCAAGCTTGACTCTTTGAAGGTGTTCTTGGAGTTTTTAGAAATCTTGAGATGTCCTCTAAGCAACCCTTTTGGTCTCATCTCAATTGAGTCTTCCATGTTCATGTATGAAGCTTTAACAAAAAAGGTGTTTTTGTTGACTTTTCAAAATGACCTATAATGTCCAAATTCATAACTTCTTGTGAGTGCATATTTTGAACTTGGGAGCTGAATATGGATTGTAGATCATTGCATCCGATTCAAAATTAGCTTTGGATGGGTCATTTCTCATAAAGTATGAGAAAGTTATGCTTGGTCAAAGTTGAGTTGACTTTTCCTGCAAACCCCTAATTTAGCAACTTTTGGGTTTTGATGAATTATGAGCAATCCTTGATGAATCATGATCAAACCTTTATCAAATGATGAATAATACTTAAAAATGAGAATGTTGACCAAAAATCTTGAAGTTTGACTGTTTGGGGGCCACAGTTGACTTTTGCTCTAACATAGTCGATTTTCAGGCCTTTGAGCAATTGACTGAGCAAACTTCCTCTACAAGGCTTGAAACTTGATATGGATGATCTTGAGAACATATTTGGACAATGGTGAGCATTTGGGATCCCTTGGAATCAAGTATCTTGATGCAACATGAAACCCTAATTTGAGGTAGACTGCCTTAGGAGAGAGTTTGTCTGGTCAGCCCTTGGACTTCTTTGAGCAATTTGAAGACCTCACTTGAAATGTATTGAGAAATATGAGAGGGAAAATTTTGGGGTACAACAGTGAGACTACCAAGAAGGTGAAGTTGATTCGAGAAAAGATGAAAGCTTCCCAAAGTAGACAGAAGAGTTATCATGACAAGCGAAGGAAAGATTTAGAATTTCAAGCTGGTGACCATGTGTTTTTGAGAGTTACACTTGTGACTGGCGTTGGGCGAGCATTAAAGTCTAAGAAGCTCACTTCTTGTTTTATTGGTTCGTATCAGATTTCGGAAAGAGTTGGAAATGTTTCTTATAGAGTGGTTTTACCGCCTAATATTTTGAATTTGCATGATGTGTTTCATGTGTCATAACTCTGAAAGTATATTTCAGATCCATCTCATGTGATTCATATGGATGATGTGCAAGTATAGGATAATCTTACTGTGGAGATGATGCCTGTACGAATCGCAGATCGTGAAATGGAGACTCTAAGAGGCGAAGAGATTGTTTTGGTAAAGGTAGTTTGGCTAGGAGCTGCCGGAGAAAGCATGACTTAGGAATTGGAAAGCAAGATGCAGGACTCCTATCCTGAGTTGTTCGAATAAGGTAAATTTTCGAGGACGAAAATATTCTAAGTGGAGGAGAGTTGTAACGCCCGTTAGTTTAATTATTTATTTAATTAAATTATTTTTGGATTATTTGTTGAAGTTGCGAGATGTTGAGAATTATTGGTATAAGTTGTTAGACTATTATTAATTAATTAATTAGTTGATTAATAATAATTGTAATGTTGGAATTAATGGAATATATTGTGTTGGGCTACGTTTATTGGTTGGAAGTAGTAAAGTGGGGTGTGAAAGTTAAGCCTAATAGGTTAATGATATAAGGTTAAGTTGACACAATGATTTGATTTAGTTGGTGATTAAGGGTTTGTGCGTTAACCGTAAGAGCTACACGGAGGAAGGAGCAAGTTTTCCGGTGTCGAATAGAGCAAAGTAAGGATTACGGTCGGAACTTTGGTTAAGCAAACTTTAATCCAGGTAAGGGTGGGGTTCTGACCTTACAATGGGATTTATGATGTGTATTATGCGGGAATTGGTCATTTGTATGAATGTGTGCGTTGATGTTTCTGGATTTGTTATCGAAGTTTCCCATTTATCTATGTGTGGTCGTTAGGGAGTCACTGTGCGATTGTATCGCAGGATTAGTGAACCTGTTATAGGAAGTTGCCCGATTGTTATGTTGTGGGCATTTTGAGTTGTCTGTATGATTTCCCGGTTGAATCGATGATTATATTAGGGTTGTTTATCACTGGGTGTTGTGGTCGTTATGATGTTGTGGTGTTCCGAGAAGTTGACAGGAAATTAGGAATTATTGTTGTGGTCATTATGATGTTGTGGTGTTCCGAACAGTTGGTAGGAAATTAGGAATTGTTGTTGTGGTTGTTATGATGTTGTGGTGTTCCGAGCAGTTGGCAGAAAATTAGGAAGTGTTGTTATGGTCATTATAGGAAGGGTTCAACGTGACTGTTTTGTATAATTAATGAATATGTTGAAAGTAGATATAGTTGCACATTGTTATGTTATTTTGAGCAGTTGGCTGAAGATCATGGATTATGTTGTGGTGGTTTTTATGCTGTTGTAATGTTCTATGTTGTTGGTCGGAATTAGTGGTCGAGGAGGATGCTGATGGCGTTAGGTGCTGAGCGGCATGTAGGTTGCAAGGTGTGTCGGAGAATATACGTGTTGGATGTCGAGCGACATTAGGCTGCAAGGCGTGTCGAGGAGCACATTAGTGTTGTCGAGCTGCACGAAGTTACAGGTTGTGTCGAGGAGCACAAATTAGTTGTATTTTTGTATTGGTTACTGTGCATGTCGAGGTGCATGTAGTCTCCCTATCCCTTTTTCCTGTACATGTTATTTTGGTCGTTACAGTGTGCTGTATAAGTTTTTATGAGTTGAGAAATTACAGGTTGATGATTTATGTTGAGATGGCTCTAATTATAGGCAGATATTAGGTTGTAGGCTTATGGCCAACATTGATTTATGTTGAATTTATGTTGAATTATTGTTGATGTTGTAGGCTTATGGCCAACATTGATTTATGTTGTGTTGTTGTTTGTTGTTATTGTTGCTACATTCATGTTATGTCGCATACATCACATATCAAGTTGGAGCTGATGCTCGTTAAGTTGGCCTAGATTGGTAAAATATTAAGTTGAAGGCTTATGCCTTGTTGATGCCTCTATTTATTGGCAGCTTTTTAAGTTGGGAGTTCTGCTTCAATGGTACCACATGCATGTGCATAGAGACAAGTTGCATTCTGTGTTACATTCTGAGTCGTTGTGTGGTCGATTTGATTATGCTCATGTTGTTATTAATTGAGAAGTGGTGAATATGTATGAAATGATCCTAACGTTTTATGTACCATACATTCTATTATATGCTTCGATATCTCACCCCTTCTGTTTGAATGTTACCCCGATGTTGGTAATGTGCAGGTAATCTGAAGTGAAGGCGGTCTACCTTCAATAGTTTGAGTCGGTGTCATTGCTCTGATACGTAACACTCGGGGGGATGAATGCTTGCTATTTTATTGTTATTACTCAGTTGTTGCACTTAAGTTGTTGTTCGTTAAATAACTATTATTTGAAGTTGTTTTAGTTGGATAAAGATGTTATATTCTTTAAGTTGAATAATTAATTCCGTTGGTAGTTATGAAAGTTGTTGGTTTTAAAGATTAATTTATGTTGTTGTTGGTTCATCCAAGTTTAATGTGTTACGTATCTGTAATGAATGACGTTGTTTTAAAGTTGAATTTATAGCATCCTGATTCAGTTGTCAGAATTTTATAACTCTGATTTCATATAATAATTGTCGGGTAGAATTGGGATGTTACAGGTTGCCCGTGGGATTGTAATCAATCTGGTTATAATGAATTAAGTCCTTGGATAAGGAGAAATCATCCTTGAGAGGGTGGACAGGAGTAGCCTAGTTAACGGCGAACCTGAATAAAATACTTGTGTCATTTATCTTCATTATCTTTATTTCTAATATCATTTGAGTGCTTAGAGTTTTAATGGAGAATGTTTTCTATGAACACAATTTAACCCCCCCCCCCCCAATTTCTTGTATTTTATCTACCTTCAATTGGTATCAGAGCCCGACTTTATCATTGAATTAAGTTCAAACACTTAACAATGTAGAGAGATCCAGTTACAGAAAATTATGTAGTTGTCTGCTACTCAAATGATATAAAGCTTTTCTGATTTAAAACCCGTTCTGCAGAGGATTGAAAACTCTGGGCTAGAATCAGAAAATTTGAAGAAGAAATTCCTGAAATAAGTTATCAGGATTCTGAAGGCTCAAGTACCTGATGGAAATGGATTTATCTTCTCAATCAACAGAAGTTTTCCATCAGAAGCAAATGTCAACATTCAACTCCTCAACTCTCCAACAAAAGTTGTCATCCAAATGACAAACCGCTGCAAGTTGAAAATGATCTAATCTATGTTACCTCTGGAAGATCCACCAAGAACTCTAAGAAGTGTTGCGCTAAAGAATTGGAAGTCAAGAGGATAAAATACCATTCAACAAGGAGCAGATCAAATCAAAGACAACTCAGAAAGTATATGTAAACCACTTTCATAATCTAAAGAAAATGAAGCAACTATTGAAGAACAAGAAGTAAAGAAATCAGAAGATGATCATCCAAAAGATTCTTTTTGTCAACCTCTGAAGAAGGCATATCTACTCAAAGATATCTGCTCAAAGGAAGCGCAGTGGATTGGGAGAAAATATGAAGAATTCAAAGCCACTAACAACTCAAGAAACATGAAGTTCAGAAGAAGCATCTTAGGACAAGGAATGAATTGTAAACTTCAAGAAGTGCTTAACAAACTGGATGATCAGAAACAAGATCAATAGTGAAGGTAAACTCGTTACATGCAAAGTACACCAGGTTAGAATTTACATGCTTTCTAATGAAGTATAATCTTTTAGGATATTAGCATTTTTAAATATCCTTTTCATATAACTTTAAAAATTGTTTACCAATTGGTTTTCCCAGGGCAATTAATATTCCTAGTTCTTAGCCCATGCTTAACTCTAATAACCATCTAGCCTCTCTCTCTCTCTCTCTCTCTCTCTCTCCCTCCCTCCCTCTCCCTCCCTCCTCCTCGTTAAAAGTTTTTCAAGGTAAAGAATATTTTACCAAATAATCCTTATCAAATACTAAGCATCCAGTTAAACAGTCAAACCCTTGTAGCATCCTTCCTCCTAAAAATCTAGATTCTATATCTTTTTGGATATCCATTGTTACTCATCTTGGAACTTGTAGATACTTCATTATCCACAAGTTTTATCTATGTATTGTTTGTCTCTCTTATGATCAGCTGTCTCCTCAAGATTCTAAATCAGTTTATTTCGTTCTCCTCCATCTAATTAAAGTCGCCTCGAAAATATCTTAATCATTCAAAATCTCATTACAGACAAAATACACCAGACCAGTATCTATATGTTGTCTGATAAAGTACTTATAGATACCTCTACAATTTAAGAGTTGTTCTATCAAGGAAAAGTTTTAAAGTATTTATGGTCGAATATATATATTTTATATGAATCTTTGCACTTTGATTTCTGAATAGTCTCTTCCTAACTAATGTCAGTATGAAAGAAATTAGTTCTCTATGTTCAATTCATATTATAAGTGTTTGTTTATGTCTTATTTCACGTCTTGGAACTCGTAGTGTCTCTTTCTCTCTCCCAATTTTCATTCATTGAGTTAACATCCATCTTGAGGTATCTAAACCATAACTCTTATACAATTGGTTACATTTTATTTTCCTCTATTTAAAGCCTTGAACACCCTCTCCAGTCATCTCATCTCCCTCTCCTCATGGATTCAAGAATTCTCTTTGTTGTTGATGATCTTCTTGTAATCATATGTGAACATCGTCTAAACATTCCAAGATCAATCAGTGATAATCTGGGTCTCACTCAGAATATAACCGCTCAAGGATGGTCCAACTATTTTTCCGTGTTGACTGGACCAATCTATCTTGACCTAGTCCGAGACTTATGGATGAATGCTGAAGTTAGGTTATTTGGATCTTCCATTCAATCTTATGTTTTTGGAAACCCCATTATTTATTTCTCCAACATTAATTGCAGTTGATATTGGTTGTGCCAAAAATGGATTTACCATAGAAGCATTCCAAGATAGATACTTTTTCGGTGATAGAATTTGCTCTATTCATCACATCTCTAATGAATATGGACACTTCAATCTCTCTAATCTTCTTCCAACTGCGTCATTTTGGTTTCAACTTGTGATATGAAACTTTAGGCCTAGAGCATAGATGTTGAATGTCTTAACCTACGATGACAATGTTTTCATCTACCTTCTCATCACTCATATTATAATAAACTTACCTCAATCCATTTTCAACTACCTAAGAGACTCAATCATTAATTCCAGATCTAGGCTCCAGAACTTTATATCTTTTGCTAGAATTCTCTCTAGTCTCTTCACAAGAGCTAGGATTATTGAAGCAATTTGTCAAAATGGACCTGAGGATGTTCTTGAGGAAGTTTGATGTTAATTTCTCAAATTTTAGCTTGTTATGAGTCGGCTCTTCCTGTTATGTGTCTGTCTCGACATTTTCGTGTCATAATTTTTATTTCACAACCAATCAATAAAATGTTTCTATTTTGTTGCATGATTTCCTTAGATGTATGTTTCCTTTTAGTCTTACCTTTCATCTCTGATAAATCAGTGCTAATTTAATTCTTATATCTTTCATTATGTCTTCTGGAATGTTATGTGTGTGATCTTCTTTTCTATAATCTATGATTTCTTAAATATAATAATTATTTATCTATGTGTTGTTTATCCTCTTGCTTTTAATCATCTCAAATAATTTCTATTCTTATTGTTGTTTTCTTATTCTTTCTATTTTTACCTTTTTGATTTTTGACAAAGGGGGAGAAAGTAAAATATATGATTTTGATAACAAATAACAAACATGTATAATGTTGTTGCTACTAACTGTTTGTTTGATGTTTCAATCTGGGAACTCTAAAATAAGTTCACAAAGTATTCAAAGACAGGTTAAATAAGAAGATCCTAATGCAAAGGTTGAGAACCTTATGGATGATATCAACTCTGATTTTATATCTAAGATGTTGTACATCTTGTGAATATATGAATATTCAAACATATATACCAAACATAATTCAGAAGGTATAAACTTACTGAAAGCAAGGTAATCTTTCTTGATATCATAGTGTGCAGAAGTTGTTAACTTTCTGAAAGTATGAAATTTAGACTCAAAGCTCAGAAGATGTGCTCTCCTGAAAGGAAGACAAGTCAACATTCTGATACATGCTCTCATACAGAGATGCCACTTAGAATTTATGCTTTGATACATGTGCTTCAACAACGTATTCTCTATTCAAAAGTTGTGAATTGTCTGAATGTCTGATACAATGCAGAATATCATATCAAATGTTGGTGCTTGAGAAGCATAGTGTTTAGGGTGTGATATCAGAATCATGGTCCAGAAGTGCTGATACATAATGTATGGCATTATTCAATCAGGCTCAAATCAAGTTTTGATTCTTCATCAAGTGTTGATAGAAACTAGGTTCTGAGATGAAGACCAAGTGTTCTACTCATACTCTAATGAGTTGCTGTAGGGAAGTGTTACTTCTTTATTCTTATGTTTTGAATGCTCAAAATTAATTTTGTGAGTCTTAGACTCAGGGGGATACTCTAAACAAGCTTAAATGAAATTTTGGGTTTAACAAATTCAGGGGGAGCTTTGAGCTTAACTCTGAATTTGTCAGTTATGGTGATTACCCTGTATAAATTGTTCTATCAAAATACATGGTTTTGTCATCATCAAAAAGGGGGAGATTTTAAGAAAAAGGAGTGTTTCCTACACCTGGCTTTGAGATTTTGATGATAACTTCACATGTTATCTTAGAGAATAATTGTATACATTAATGGTTTTGTCTAGTGTGTAGTTGCTTCTATAATGTTCTGACTCTGGTACAAGGCATGTGACGTCATCAGGTTCTGAACATACACTCTGGAAGAAAACATGTGGTTACATGTTTCGGTAAAGTCAAGGTTCTGAACTAATCTTTTGCAACGTGTCTTAAGAATGTTAGTATAAGAAGTTATGATTGTGGCTTTATGGTTTAGCTTTGGAGGCCTTCCAAAGCTTTACTTCTGTGTTACAAGTTCTGAAGATTATGAAGAACAAGGTTCTGCTAAACAAGTTCTGATGATATGAAGAAAAGGAAGTTCTTACAACAAGTGCCGAAGACTCTGAAGAATAAGGTTCTATGTGACAAGTTCTGAAGACTCCAAGACTTAGGTTCTAAGGCTCATAAGAAAGATTATTCTACAACACGTTTCAACCTTCAACATTCAAATATCTGAAGCCTATGAAGATAAGAAGAAAGTTCAAATGGTTAACGTGTGATGTTGTGCAAAAGGTATATAAAGTGTTTGTGACCACTACCCTCTAGGGTGGCGTAAGAACAATACTTTATACTGTATTGACAACCACTCTCATTGTGACCGTTGGGAACAAACAATTGGGTTTACAACTATCTTTCTTTACTTAACAGGTCCCTGTTTACAAGCTTAATAGAAAAATATTATTCATAGGAAAAGGTGGAAAGCTATCATTGAACAGTGACAGGATACAAAAATATTATTTTATACTGTTTAAACTCTTACACATTATTGTTTATGTTTGGAACTAACTGTTGGTGCAGGAAAAGTCTATTCTATCCTCACAACATCTCTCTCTATCAAGGGCTATAAAAGAAGATCAAAGCTTCAAAGAAAATGGTTGGTTATCGGTTTAACCGTGGCCATTGGTCAATAAGCTTCATCCCGTGGAAGGAAAGCGTTAGACTATGAAGATGTTAAAGCTGCAATGCTATACATACTGAAGACCACTAAAAGAAGAGAGAAAATAAAGAAGAAGACTACAAGATGTTATTAAACTTCCAATCACATACATCTTTGTAGATCTCAGAAGAACTAAAAAGTTGTTGCTCATAGCTTGCTCAAAGAAGATGAAGAAGAGAACTACAAGATGATACTCAACTTTTGATCATATACATATTTGTAGAACATTGTAATGAACACTAGAGTTTTTGCTCGAATAGTGTTTCTGTTCATATCTCTTCATGTAAATTGTTTTAACACTTGATTTGATGCTCGTAGAAGTGTTAAACAATATGTGCTTAAATGTTTTGTGTAATATGCTTAGAAGAAGAAACCATGTAAAAACAGAAACCCCATCAATTGTTGTTGATTAGTTCCTTAAGAGACTGAGTGAATGTCTGATCTCAAGAAGACAATGGTTGTTGGTCATTGTGTGAAATCCTTATAGGATATTATGCAGGGTCAGATTCTATTAGGTCAATGATTGTTATATCCGATTGGATCACTGGACATATCATTGTAAGTTTCCTTGAGAGACTGAGTGAAGGTTTGATCTCAAGAAGACAATGGTTACTGGTCATTATGGGAAATCCTGATAGGAGATTCTACGAGATCAGATTCTATTGGGTTAATGATTGTTCTATCTGGTTGGATCACTGAACATATCATTGCAAGGTTCCTCGAGAGACTGAGTGAAGGTCTGATCTCAAGAAGGCAATAGCTGTTGGTCATTGTTGGAAATCCTCATAGGAGATTCTGCGAGATTAGATTCTATTGGATCAATGATTGTTATATCCAGTTAGATAACTGAACATATCATTGCAAGGTTCCTTGAGAGACTGAGTGAAGTTCTGATCTCAAGAAGACAATGGTTGCTGGTCATTATGGAAAATCCTGATTAGAGATTCTGAGGAATTGGTTTCTGTTGGGTCAATGGTAGTCATATCTCAAAGAGGACCGAGTGAAGGTCAGACTCTTGTGATATCCTTAATGCATATCATTGCAAGGAAATCCTAGTAGGAGATCTTTAGGGATCGAATTCTATTGGGTCAATGAATGTTATATCCAGTTTGGATCCCTGAACGTGTCATTGGATGTTAGTCACCGACAGTTGCCTGTGCGATTGTAATCAGTTTGTTTATAGTGGATTAAGTCCTTGGATAAGGTGAAATCATCCTTACGAGGGTAGACATGAGTAGTCTAGTTAACAGGGAACCTGGATAATGTACTTGTGTCCTTTGTATTCATTATCTTTATTGCTATTATCATTTGAGTGCTTAGAATTTTAATGGGGAATGTTTTCTATGAACACAATTCACCCCCCCCCCCCCCCCATTTCTTGTGTTTTCTACCTTCATAGGATTGTCTCTATTGAGTTGTAAGTATTGTCAATCACTCTTTAGCTTCTAAGTATTGAGTGATTATGTATTTTTGAAGTTTGTCTTCTAAAGTCTTTTGAATTGTGTTCTTGTCACTGTTTTGTGTCTGTAAGGGAAATGAGAAGGGTCTCATACCTAGGCGAGTCTTAGGTGAAGTCCTATTTGGAGTGAGAATGGTCTCATACCTAGGTGAAATCATATTTTTATGCTGAAGTTTATGCAGATTTTTAGCAGTTAATTTGCTACATTTTTGAAGCCCAAATCCAGTCCATTCATGGTAATAAAAAGAAGGCTTCAACCGTAATACATGTGTGGAAACATAGTGCATTTTGTAGTGTTGCAAAACGTGATTTTGTATTTTCTTGTGTGTTGATAGAACACTGAGTTTTAGTGAATGCATTAGGATTGTTTTGTTTATTGTGAGCCTCTCTAATATCTCTTTGGTAGAAGAGTAGGATTGTCTCTATTGAGTTGTAAGTATTGTCAATCACTCTTAAGCTTCTAAGTATTGAGTGATTGTGAAGTTTGTTTTATAAAGTCTTTTGAATTGTGTTCTTGTCACTGTTTTGTGGTTGTAAGGGAAATGAGAAGGGTCTCATACCTAGGAAGGTCTTAGGTATAAGTAAGCACAAGTAGTGATTAAGTGAGAAGTTGTAAACTAGGGAGTTTAGCTTCGAATTGATACTATTATAGTCGACTTCCTCCCTGGCTTGGTAGCCCCCAGAGTAGGTGTTATTGTACACCGAACTGGGTTAACAATTATGTGTGTTTCTATAATTTTCTGCACAATTTTATTGTTTAAAATTGTTCATTATATTGTTGTTCAGAGATCAATGTCTCGACATCTCTTAGGAAATCTGAGATCTGAATACCACAATTTCAATTGGTATCAGTGCAGGCATTCTGCTCTGTATCTGGGTGAGATTCAGGGAAGATACTTTCTAGTACAATGGATGAGGAAGGGGGATTTGTGAGCAGACCACCCATTCTTGATGGATCCAATTATGACTATTGGAAAGCTCGCACGTGGCTTTTCTAAAATCTATGGATAGAAAAACCTGGAAAGAAATTATCAAAGGTTGAGAACACCTTATGGTGAAGGGTACAATTGAATTGAAGCCATAAGAGGAATGGCCTAAGGTAGATGATGAACATGCTCTTGGAAACTCCAAAGCTTTGTGTTCTGGACTGACCCAACAGCTTAATTGGGCCCAGTCCCAGAGGTCTCCATGGTTTGGGCCCACCCAACCATAACCCGGATCTCCCGCACGACTATCCCCTGTTGGGCAATGACAACCATTTGCCCTTCCGAATCGCCACTGGCCTGTGATGATCGACGAGTGTCCTCTCTGCCTGCTCGACACCAACATCGTGCATGCCACCAGGAACCGGCTGGAGTGATGCCCGTAACTAGGCCCCTCCATGGAACCAATGGCTAGTTACCGACACATTCGCCCGGTCTGACCAACTCCTGGTAGTTACCTGATTTTCCGGACCCACATATCTAGGCAAGAAATCAGGAACCAATGGCCACGCGCCAGGAGCATTATATAAACCCTCACACCTGTGAGGGCCAGGTATCCAATATTCACTATTCACTACCTGATATGTCTGTTTGTAACTCCCTGTTCCTGCTCTTACTTGATCTTTGGAGTACCTTGCAGGTACAAACCCCTTTTCTGCTCAGCATACAACCCGATTGAAGATCATCCTCCGGACACTCTCTAGGTTCTGATCAACCGTCAAGATCAGTGGCGCCGTCTATGGGAATATGCTATCCCCATCTTTCTTCCCTTGGAACTTAAGATCAAAGCAACTTTTCTTTCAAGATTCATCTTCCTAATCATGGCCGACCATGATGATCTTTACATGCCCGGAAAAACCATTCTTTCCCCCGCTTGCAAGATTGATGGAAGTTAGGAATACCCTCACCTCGAGGACAACCTGGGCTTCCGTTGATACCAGGCGCGGTGACAAACAACTCTTGGACAAGGAACATTCCAAGAATCCTACCGAGGAACTGGCATAAATCATGCAACCAGTTCCTATCCCTCTCAACACCGACCCAACCAGGAAGCACTGCTCGCTGCTATAAATTAGACCAACACCCTCATCCTTCAGCATAATCAAAGGATAGGGGCATGAGAGAACAAACACTTAAGATCTCCTCCTTGGAGAGCCTGAAGACAAAAATCCCCCAGTACATCACCACCCAGGCGTGGTCCACCGCCCATAAAGGAGAGGCATGACGTTTCTTTCTTCAAGAAACGCAATCACACACCTCCTCCCAGAGATCAAGGCTCCTCTTCGTTCAAGAAGAGGAAGGGCAACAGGAAAATCGACCGAGCTTGACTGCCCTCTCTCGAGCCGAAGCAGAAACAAAGGAGCCCCTCCCCCGACGAGACCGTACGACTGACGAGGGAGAAACTATTACTCTCCTTCTCCATATCCTGTCGATAGTGAGGATGAAGAGCCCCGTGGCCCGCTATCGAGAGAAATCACCGAAGCTCCGCTCCCTGTCGGCCTGAAGAAGCCGCCCACTCTAGGGACCTACAACGGAATAACAGACCTTGACGAGCACATCGAGAACATTTATACCTTCCTCGACTACAGAGGGGTCATGGGAGCCATCAAATACAGACTCTTCCCAACCACTCTCAGGAAGGGGGCAATGGCATGGTACAAAAGCTTGCCTGACGAATCAATCACCTCGTGGAAACAACTCGGGAGGATATTTTCAAGGCATTTCACTTCCTCCTACCGACACCCTAAATCAGAAGCTTCGCTCGAAGCGATCATACAAGGCAGGAACGAGTCTCTGCGTGCATATATTGAATGCTATAACAAAGAAGCAGTCTAGGTCCCGACAACAGACAATATGAAGAAATACCTACTCGAGCACGGACTCTGTCCCCGCAGTGACTTTGCCAAGGTTCTGGGTATAGAAACACAAGCCGTGCTCGTCTCCCTTCTCCTAAAGGCCCAGGCGTACATATAGTACGAGAAGAAGGAAGTGGCCAACAACGCCTAGGAATCCAGGCACAGAGAGAGTGCCAAACCCTCAAAGAATGATGAACCCTCGACATCCCATCGGGGGGAGAAGAAAAGGGAAGACAAGCCCCGTAATCCTAAAGACTACAAGGGGTCGGCCGATCGTTTCCACGACTACACCCCCTGACAACCTCACGGGAGCATATTCTTTCCGAATGCGCTAATTCTGAATTCAAGCAAGTCGGGGTGCACTTCCCCCGACAAACACCGTCAAAGCCAGGAACCGACAAGAGCAAGTACTACAGGTTCCACAAGAGTCACAACCACAACACAGAGGATTGCGTTAATCTCAAGGATGCAATCAAAATACTGATCAGAGACGGGCACCTCAAGCAGTATAAGAAAAATGAAGCCGCCCGTGACGAAGCACCACATACCAAGAATGTCGAGGAAGGGAAGAAATCCCCCGACCTCGACACCATTCCGGTCGCCTTGAGCATCTCACGGATGGAAGACTTCTACTTCCGGACATGGAGAACGCCCCCTGTACTTCTCCATCCACAGTCCATAGGAATATTTCCCCACAACCATGGTCATCTTCGGCGGAGGGTTCAACAGGCACACAGTTGGATAAGTAAAGAGAAGGTTCGACCAACTCATCGAGGACAACTCTGAGATGGACGCCACACTCGAAAAATTCCGAGGAGGATCTCACCCTCTTGCATTCTACAAAGAGGAGTTACCGGGAGGAGCCCTAAATTCGAGCATCCCACTACTCGTGAGAGCTCAGATGGCTAAATTTGACATGCGGCACATTTTGTTCGACCAGGGCAGTTCAGTGGACATCATGTATGCCCAACTGTTCAATACTTTACAGTTTAACGAGAGCCACCTAACCCCCTACGTGGGTTCTGATCTTCAAGGTTTCAATGGGGCCAACACAAAGCCATGGGGATACGTAGAGTTGATCGTCACTTTTGGGAGGGGGATAACGGCCAGAGCCATCAAGACCTAATTATTGGTGGTAGACTTCCCATCTCTCTACCTTTGCATCTTAGGGAGACCCACTCTCACCGAGCTCATCACGGTCCCCTCAACCGTTCATCTCAATATGGAATATTATACAACTGAGGGCTTGGTTGCCACTCTTCACAGGGACATCCAAGCAACCAAGAGGTTCTTCGAAGATTCTACCAAGGGCCTTAGCTCCATCAACGCCCAACCTCGGACGATCACTGGAACCACACTACCCTTCAGCTCCAAAGAAGCCAGGCTGCTGCCGAGGGTTGACACCATTGATCTCGTCAGTCGCTTCTCCATGGAAGACTGGGTCCAGCTGAGGAGGAGAGGAAAAGAGCCGATGGTCGAGGAAGAAGAATCAACCTCCTCCACTGGTTATAACGAACTCTCAAGTCACGCGCGACCCAACCCGGATGGTGACTTCGATCTATTTCCTCTTGGAGAAGACCCCACCAGGGGAGTGAAGATCGGAGCGGACCTCCCCGACTTGGCGAAGAGGCAACTCAAGGATTTCCTAAGGGGAAATGCCGATCTGTTCGCCTGGAGTGCGGCCTAGATGCTCGATTTAGACCATGAGGTTTCATGCCATCACCTCCTGCCATCAAGGCAGTTGCGCAGCGTAGAAGGAAGTAGCCGATTGAGAAAACAAAGGCTGCTGAATTAGCTGTAAAAGACCTCCTAAAGGCACACTTTATTTCTGAATCCCAGTACACAACATGTCTCTCTAATGTAGTCCTCGTTAAAAATCTAATGGAAAATGGCGTATGTGCATTGACTATATTGATCTAAATCGGGCTTGCCCGAAAGATGCTTATCCCCTTCCCAATATTGACAAACTGGTCAACAACTCGGCTGGTTCCAAACTACTATTATTCACGGATGCATATTCTGGTTACAACCATATCCCCATGGCAAAAACGGACAAAAAATATACCGCTTTCATGTCCGAGTCGAGCAACTATTACTACAACGTAATGCCTTTCAGCCTAAAATACGCGGGCGTTACTTACCAGCGCATGATGAACAAAGTCTTTCACGAAGAGATTGGTGCCATGCTCGAAGTCTATATGGATGGCATGATCGTCAAGTCCACCGAAGATCTCGACCATGTCGCCCATCTGAAAAAGGTGTTCGAACAAGCTCAAAAATGTCGGATGCGATTCAATCTAGAAAAATGCACCTTCGGCGTACGAACAGGAAAGTTACTCGGATTATATCTAACAGAATGCGGCATCGAGGCGAACCCTAAAATTTTTTGTGCATTCTCCGAATTTCCAACCCCCACCTTGAAAAAATCCATCCAGATCTTGAACGACAGGCTCACTTCGCTCTCCTGATTCGTGGCTAAATCTGCCCAGCACGCGCTTCCCTTGTTCAAGCTACTGCGCAAGGAAGCCACCTTCGAATGGACGCACGAGTGCGAACAAGCCCTTGTTCATTTGAAAAAGAGAACTCTCGCAGCCGCCCGTCCTATCTCGGCCCGAGAAGGACGAAGTCCTCTACCTTTATCTAGTCGTCGCCTCCGAAGTGATAAGCGCGTTGCTGATAAGAGAAACCCCTGAAGGACAAAGGAAAATCTATTTCACGAGCAAGGCCCTGCAAGGCCTGGAAGCATGGTACCAATAAATTGAAAAAGTAGCTTTGGCCCTTGTTACCTCAGCGAGGAGACTAAGACACTATTTCCTAGCCCACACCATAATGGTCTGGACGAATCAACCAATAAAACAATTGCTCGGAAGACCAGACCCGACCGGAAGAATGTTGAAATGGTCCCAGAAACTCTCTGAATTTTATATCCATTATGAAAGAAGGAAATCCCTTAAGGCTCGGTCCTTGGCTGACTTCGTAGCGGAAATGACGTCACCCGCAAGCCTCAACAGACCGCGTCGTTGGACGATCATCGTCGATGGTGCCTCCAGTTCGACTGGAAGCGGTGCGAGCATTATACTAGAAAACAAAGAGGGGATCCTAGTTGAAGTATCCCTCGCTCTATCTTTTCCTACCTCCAATAATCAAGCCGAATATGAGGCATTCCTCACGAGTTTACGACTGGCCGGAGATCTGGGAGCCGAGGAAGTAAAAATCTTCATTGACTCCCAGTTGGTTTCCTCTCAAGTCCGAGGTGAATATCAGGTCAAAAACGACCAACTCGCCGAATATTGGGCCCTGGTCCAGGAGGCAAAAAGGAATTTCAAATTGATGGAAGTGCAACACGTCCCCCACGAGCACAATGCCCGTGCAGACGTCTTGTCCAAATCGGCAAGCATAAAGAGAAAGGGAGGAAATAAATCCGTAATACATGAGATATTACCTCGACCAAGCATCCAACAACATCTTCCACCCTAGAAGTATTCGCCATCGGGGATAGCGATTACTGGATGACCCCTACACACAATTACCTTACTAAAGGAAAAATCCCCGACAATCCAAAAGAAGCGGTCGTTGTCAGGCGGAGGGCCTGCTCGTTCGTCTTGGTCGAGGGAAAACTTTACAGAAGAGGATTTTCCATTCCACTCCTCAAGTGTATCGATCGAAGCAGAGCAAAATGTGTACTGCTCGAAATCCACGAAGGCATCGATAGTCAGCATCTGGGCTGGAGATCCCTCGCAAGGAATGCCTTGCGGGCAGGATACTACTGGCCCACCATGCATCACGATGCAAGAGAGCATGTGAAGAAATGCGATAAATGCCAACGGCACAGAGACATGCATTTAGCTCCTCCTAGCGAGCTTAAATCCCTCTCCTCTACCTGGCCCTTCGTCTGTTGGGGACTAGACCTCCTCGGCCCGTTCGCAGTCGGAAACAATTAGAACAAATATCTAATAATAGCGGTCGACTACTTCACAAAGTGGATAGAAGCCGAAGCCTTGACCAAGATCACCGCCCAAAACGTCCTTCGCTTCTACAAAAGAAATATCCTGGGTCGTTTTGGCATCCCACAAGCAATAGTCACCGATAATGGGACCCAATTCACGGACCACGCCTTCCATGAATTTGTCACCAAACTTGGCACGACCCAACATTTCGCCTCCATCGAGCACCCCCAGACAAACGGCCAAGCCGAGGCCGCCAACAGGGTAATACTCAAAGACCTCAAGCGAAGGTTGGACGAAACCAAGAAATGATGGGTCAAAGAGTTACACAACATGCTTTGGGCGTATCGAACGACCACACACTCGTCTATCGGGGAGTCTCTCTTCCGACTAGCATACGGGATAGAGGCAGTTATCCCCATAGAAATCGAGGAACCTTCCAGGCGAACCGAAGCACCTCTCAATGAGGAGATGAATGACATCACCCTCAGGGAAGAACTAGATCTGGTGTAAGAAATCAGAACGGGGGCGGCCCTACGACAGGCCTCACTCAAACAAAAAATAGCCATGTGCTACAACGCCAAGGTCATACGTCGAGAGTTTGAGGTCTCCAGCCTTGTCTTAAAGAGAAATCGCAAAGAATCTTGCAAATTCAAGCTCGCAACAAACTGGGAAGGTCCCTATCGTGTCTATGTGAAAACGGGGACCAGAGCATACTACTTAGAGGACTTACAAGGGGAACAACACGTTCGATCATGGAATGCTGAAAAGCTAAAACAATACTATAGTTGAAAACACTAAGCAGTTGGTAAGTTGGTCGACAAAGACAGACTCACGTAATCCTGACCATGCGTGCACGCCTAGGCATAAGCGTAGCACCCAAAGTACTCAGAAGGGGTGTGGATCCGCCCAATTGACAAGCACGCCATTATCCCGACATGGATAACTCGATCGAGCTCCATAGTATTTGTGCCACGACGGTAGAACGCCAAATCGCGTCGGGATGTTCACGCCGCCGAACCCGGTCCTTCAAAACCGGACCTGAGTTCCGGCCCTCGCCCAATATTCACCCTGGCCATTTGATCGGTTTCCCCGTACCGACGAACATACAAAACGAGCACATCCCCGATACAAACTCTTAGCAAAATATGAAAGTCCTAATCGGGCTAACTTGTTAACAAGCATGCAAATAACACAACTTAGATATTTAAAGCAAAACAACCAATGGCCGAAAAATAAATAGAGTGACCACTTGGGCCGAAATTGTGTGAATATTACATAATCAGGCAACAACCTGGAAAAATAACAAATATTACAAAAATGGCACGTAGGCCAAAACAAATACACAATCACCCCTCTACTTCTTCGACGATAGGCGACAATTGAGCGGGACCCCCAACCCGTTGATCGATAATATCCCTCAGGTAGTCGGGAACCAGAATCTGACTGTCACCCACGTAGTAGTTGACCCCTATGCCTGAAATGTTGAGCTCAACACCGGGATTCAACACACGCATCTGATTCACTGTGTTATCGAAGCTCTCCTCAGAAGCATCCTGAGCATCATCCATGACCAGCTGGAAACGGGCAACTAATTCGGCCTGAGTCTTCAGGTTGTTGGTGTCCTCCAGCTTGTCCCCAGCAAGCGCAATCTCGGCAGTCAAGGCCTCTACCTTCCCCTCAAGACTCTCCCTCTCAAGCATAAGAGTGTTGCGCTCCTCAGATAACTTCCCCGATTCTGCCTCAGCCAACTTTAGGGCTTTGTCTTACTCGACCAAGACCTTCTCGGTCGCTGCCAGCTTGACCC
Organism: Vicia faba; assembly: GCA_948472305.1. Lineage (NCBI taxonomy): Eukaryota > Viridiplantae > Streptophyta > Magnoliopsida > Fabales > Fabaceae > Vicia > Vicia faba. The sequence goes on along the minus strand of CATIWC010001182.1, from coordinate 82,421 downwards.
GAAGATTCTTCATTTCTATCTCCTGGGATAAACTCCCCTCGGTGTACGTGATGACCATCTCCAAGATCCGCATCAAACCACCCGCGTCTTGAGCCAGCGTCGCCCTCTTCTCCGGACGACTCGTTCCCTCGAGAAGGAGAGATTCAGCCCGAGGGACATGGAGAGCTGCACCCTCGAAAAAAGACCTCTCCAGCCAGCAAGGAGGCGGATCATAAGTCCCTTTTCCCATCTCCCCGGTAAGGTCAACACTCCCCTCAGGTCGAGGTCTCTTCGCCTTCGAGGAAATAGCAGTGGGATATAGTGCGACTATGGCCTGAGCCGAGGACGATCTGCCCGACCCAGAAGCAGGAACTGGCCTCGTTCCAGTATATGCATCCTTCTTAGCCTTTCTCGCCCGAGCAGCAAGTGTCTTGGCCAGACGTTCCTGGGTAGGATTCACGTTTTCTGAAAAATAAACAAAAAAGAGAAGAGTCAGTAAAACAGGGAGTCAAACAAACGATGATGACATACTAGAAAAGAAAATATATACCCATATATCTAACGAGATCCTCGCTTCCGAGGAGCTCCCTTACGTTTATGAGACCCGACTCAAACACAGGCTCCCTGTTTCTATCCAACACTGGCCTACCTCCCCGACCAAATCGATGGACCAGAGGGATTTGAGCTACAAACAAAGTCAGAATGGCGAAGCTCTCCAAGTCCTCATCCTCGAGCTCCCCCTTTCTCCAAACATAGGAGCTCATTTCTCGCTCGAAGTGCCTGCTGGTCCATTGAAATGGGAACTTGTAAATCAACATTGCGGTAGGCTCCCCTAGCTCGTTCATACGAGGAGTCCCATCCTCGTTAAGCAATGACACGGTCCTAAAAATGCTCAACATTGCCTTTGTCAAGGAGGGTTGCACCAAGATATATTTGTCCTTAAAATAACGGACAAATTCCAAATAGGCCTTGAACAACTTCCTGTTGCCTTGTTTGAGGGAAACCCATCCCTACTTTCCATTGGTCCTACTCCTTTGGATATGAATACAATAGAAAAACAATGGGATCGTGGCCCCTATCTTCAGATAGTCACACACTATCTAGAACGCCCGTACGGATGCAATACCATTCGGATGCAACTGAGAAGGAGCCACCCGCAGATGCCGAAAAACGGCTACCTCGAAGTCAGAGAAGGGAAGGCAGAGACCCATCTCTCAAAAGACGATATCATACATAGGGATCCGTATCCTATCATACCTCGAGCATATTCTGTTATCCTTCCCCGGGATATACAACGACCACTCCCCCAGGGCCCCCTCCTCGCGAGTATACACATCGGTGAAAACTTCCTCCCCGTGCTTATAGAAATACGATCTCCACTCCTGTGGGTCTTTCGCAACCTATTCCCGAGAGTTCTCGTCATCTCGAGGAGGAAATAAGCTGTCGTGAACCACAGGGGACGCCCCCGTATCGGGCTCTCCCATCTGCTGATCCGTCTGGTTTGACATATCCCCAGAGACTTCCAAGATGCTCGATGAGCTGCTGGTCTCGCTCGAAGAACTCCTGGAGGATTCTGTAGACTCGCTCGAAATAACGACCTGAGCATCATCAGGCATGGCACCTGAAAAGCAGAGGAAAATGATGAGATCAACATCAATTCCAGAACCACCCTTCCACCACTAAACAAGCAAAAGGGTGTTGGGAAACGAGGATCGTATCCCTGAATAGAACCCTCACTGAGGTACACTAACGGGCATAAATAACAGGAAAATCCCTAGACCCTCACTGGGGCACTCTAACGGGTGCGGAATGCATAAAAAATCCTAAGCCCTAAATGAGCCACGTACGGTGCAACGCCAAATCCCCAAGGAGAGCCCACGACGGCTCCGACGGTCATACACCACGGGAAAAACATCTACCACCGTGAGTTTCTAACGACCTCCTTCCTAATGGAACCCTAACCGCATGCATCTCTAGAGAATAAGAAGCAAAAATACGAAAGAGAACAACAATGAAAGATCAAAAACTTACCAATAGAAGAAGAAGAGGTGAAACTAAATGACAACGAGCGAAGGAACTAAGAAAACATCGATGGTCAACTATTGAGCTAATGCAAGCAGATGAAAGAGAAGGCATAAAATACTAAATTCCATATTCCTCTCGTATTTATAGCTAAGATAGCCCGTGCGTACAAAACACGCACCTGGGGAACCCTAGGGTCATCATAGTGACACCCTAGCCCTAGGTCATCATTGCGCCCCTTTGCTGACACGCTTCCCAAAACACACTACCTCTTCGAATTCAAAAGTCCTAACGACCAAATGCCTCATCTCCCCGGTAGAATCGCCCGTAAGATACGCCCTGTTATTCGAGAAAATGTCAAAGTCATCACTCATGTGCCTAGAAGCAACGACTTGGGGAGCTACTGTTCTGGTCTGGCGCGACAACTTGATTGGGCCCAGTCCTAGAGGTCTCCACGGGTCGGGCCCACCCGACCATAACCCGGATCGCCTGCACGACTATCCCCTGTCGGGAAATGACAACCATTTTCCATTCTAAACCACCACTGGCCCATGATAATCAATGAGCGTTCTCTCTGCCTGCCCGACACCAACGTCGTGCAGGACACCAAGAACCAACCGAAGTATGCCCGTAACTAGCCCCCTCTATGGAACCAATGGCTAGTTACAGGCATATCCTCCCGATCTGACCATGTCCTGGAAGTTACCTGATTTTCTGGACCCACATATCTAGGCGGTAAATCAGGACCCAATGGCCACGCGCCAGGGGCATTATATAAACCCTCACACCTGTGAGGGCCAGGTATCCAATATTCACTACTCATAACCTAATATTTCTATTTGTACCTCCCTATTCTCACTCTTACTTGATCATTGGAGTGCCTTGCAAGTACAACCCCCTTTTCTCCTAATCATACAACCCGACTGTAGATCATCCTCTGGCTACTCTCCAGGTTCTGATCAACCGTCAAGATCACTTTTAATGTTATATTCAATGGAGTTGATAAAAATATATTCAGGCTAATAAATACATGTATAGTGGCCAAAGATGCTTGGGAAATTCTCAAAAGCACTCATGAAGGGACATCAAAAGTTAAAATATCAAGACTTCAAATTCTCACCACCAAATTTGAGCATCTCAGGATGAAGGATGATGAGTGTATTCATGATTTTCACATGAATATTCTTGATATTTCCAATTCATCTAGTGCCTTGGGAAAGAATATGTCAGTGGAGAAGCTTGTTAGAAAAATCCTTAGGTCCTTGCCTAAGAAGTTTGACATGAAGGTCACAACTATTGAAGAAGCCCAAGACATCTGCAACATGAAAGTGAAGGAGCTTATTTGGTCACTTCAAACTTTTGAATTGGCTATCAATGATAGATTTGAAAAATAAAAACAAGAGCATAACTTTTGTCTCCAACATTGTAGATGAAGAGAAGCAATATAACCTGGATATTGATGAAGGGTTGTACAATGCTATTGTGTTACTTTGGAGGCAATTAAATAAGGTACTGAGAAGTGTGGATAGAAGGTCTAGACAAGATGTCAAGAACATCTTATTTGACACCAGGAAGAACAGTGAGTTTCAGAGAAAAGGAAGAACAGAGGAGAAGCCAAATCAAGTTAGAGGAATGCAGTGCCATGAATACGAGGGTTTATATCAGAATGTTCCATATTCCTTAATAAACAAAAGAAGGGCTTGTTTAATGATGATTATGAGAGTGAACCTGATGATGAAACTACTAAGCATACTGCTGTCTTTACTGGAAGATATGAATCTAATAAAGATTCTTGTGATGAGGATGTCCCTTATGAAGAATCGGATTATGAAGAACTCATTTTTGATGAACTTGCTGCTTCATACAAGGAGTTGTGCCTCAGAAGTGAAGAAATGTGTCAACAGAGAGAGCATCAAAAGAAAGTCATTACTCAACTAAAGGCTGAAAAACGAAAGCATCTGTCTACCATCTAATATGAAGGATGAAGTTGTATTGCTCAATTCAAAACTTGACAATATGACACAGTCTGTAAGAATGATGAATAGTAGTTCTGATGTGTTGGATGAGATTCTTAAAACTGGGAAGAGTGCTGGAAATGTTAAAGGCCTGGGCTATGATGGACAAGTAAAATGGCATGCAATGAATTTTGTTCAACCTAAAAGAAAACATGAACAAAAGATGTCTAATCCAATGTCCTAACATCAGTAAAGACATCAGAATTATTACTCAGGAAGCAAGACCCAACGATGGAGATGTCATTATTATGGAAAGTTTGGTCACATAAAACTACCGTTACAAGTTGTATGGATACCCTAAGCGCGTTGTTCAACCCCGACCCAAATATGCTGCTGTAAAGAACAAGAAGAAGTGGAGTCCTAAAGTTGGTACATAAGGACTTATAACTCATACCTCCCTCAAAGCTTCTGCTAAAGAGGAGTGGTATTTTAATAGTGGTCGTTCTAGACACAAGACTGCTGTCAAGAAATTTTTGGTGGATATTAAATCATATTCCACTAACTATGTCACATTTGGAGATGGATAATAAGGAGAAGTAAAAGGTGTTGGAAAGTTGAACTATACAAGACAACCTAATCTTGACGATGTGCTATTTGTTAAGGGGATGACTGCTAATTTGATAAGTATTAGTCAACTATGTGACCAAGGTATCAAAGTTTACTTTACTAAATCTGAATGTATGGTAACAAATACGAATAATAAAGTTGTCATGAAGGGAGCCTGATCAAAAGATAATTGTTACTTGTGGATTCCTCAAGAAACAAATTTCTCCTCCACATGATTGATGTCAAAAGAAGTTGAAGTTAAGTTATGGCACCAAAAACTTGGTGTTGTACCCCAAAATTTTCCCTCCCATTTTACATTCAAGATATTCTCCTAGGGTTTCTCAAATGCTCAATGTTGTACCCCGAAATTTTCCCTCCCATTTTTCATAGAAGACACAACCCTAGGGTTTTTCGGATATTCAAGTTGGCTCAGAAATTGACCAGACAGATTCTCTTCTGTGGCAGTAAACCAACAATTAGGGTTTTTCTTGCAATCCTCAAAATAAAATGAGTTCTCAAAAATTCAATTAGCTTTCACAGGTCTTCATGCTTCCTCAAGTTTACTGAAAAGGTTAATGTTTGTTCTCAGAGCATGATTTGTTTGGGACAAGAGATGGAGGTTAAGACTGTCATTTGGGACGACCATGATTTTGATCCATGGTTGACCAGATGATTTACGTCCTTAAAACTTTTGTTTGGTTAGGAAATGGAATATACAGTGCGTGTTCGTTTGAAATACAGTTACAAAATCAGTGGGATTACTTAGAATTTAAGTTACCAGACTGGAGCATTTTGTTTCAAATATCTTGATTGGGAATTTCAAAAGTCAATTAGGATGCGAAGAGAAATTACAAGATGTTGTTGATAAAGGATTTCAAGTTATTCAAGTGACACCAGAATATTTCATAAGATTTTCTCCAATTTTTCAAACATTGTTACAAAACAATTTGTTCTTTTAAATACTTTATGTTTTACAATTTATCGTATTTGAAGATGAATTGGTACAATTATTGGATACAATACAAGGATGATTTTTCTAAATTACAAAGAAAATCCAAATGTTTGATTAGCCTAGGAGAATTAATCTATGCCTAAGTTTGTCTGAAGATTGAAGTCGTATCAAATTCTTTTGTTCATCTCCAAAGACCTCCATGCTTGCCACAAATTTCTTGCCTTCCTTGCTTTGTCATATACATTTTGCTCACATGAAAACAAGAAAAGAAACATGGTTAATACAAGTTATTTGGGCATGAACAAAATTTTACAAAAGGTATTCATCATTAAGGTTTGCAAAAATGGAATCAGAATGCCATTTTATTTCATCATAATCTATTTCCTATTTGAAAATCACAAGATGGTTATCCTTCTTGGTTCACAAAAATAAAAAAGGAAAAGAAATGCTACAAACTGTCCAAACAGAAATGCTACAAGCTGTCCAAACAGAAATACTACAAGCTGTCCAAACAAGCAGAAATTCGCAAGCAAACAAAATACCATAAACTGTCCAAACAAACAGCAAAACTGAATCAAACAAATGCTACAAACTGAATGCAAGCAAACTGTCCAAACAACAGCCTCACGAACCAAACAAACAACTTTGTCAAAACAACAACAACATCAACAAAAGCTAAAGCAGGCGGCAATGCAGCAATAAGCAAATAGCTAAGATGCTAAGTCAAACAAAAGAACTTGTTCAAGAAGCATAAAATCATTATTTTCCATGCAAACCTTTCAGAATTAGAAAAAAGGGCAAAAAGCAATTTGCTTTCTTATTGTCATTGAGAGAGAAGAGAGGAAAGAAGTCACCTAGGTTATTGGAATGCACAGCCCTGCTGCCCTGCCTGTCACAAGTTGCATAGAATTTGCTAGAAAACAAAACTGCAGCCAAAAAGCCATAAGGACAATATGTTAAAATATTCAAATTTGTTGTTTTCCCACCATTTTGAATATGGATAACAGAAGCAGGGTCAATATAACAAAGAGAGAGAGAGAGAGAGAGAGAGAGAGAGAGAGAGAGAGAGAGAGAGAGAGAGAGAGAGAGAGAGAGAGAGAGAGAGAGAGAGCAATAGAAACACACAAGTCTCAAGCGAAAAAAGAGAGAAAGATTATCAAACTAAAAAAAAACTTGAAACAAGTTTCAAAGACAAAAAACCATCAGTAAGTATCCAACTCCCAAAAGCCAAAACCTGAAACCTGTGAACCAACAACAAAAATCTCAAACCTGCAACAAGTCACAAACCTGTAGCAAGCTTGAAAACCAAAACGGCAAACCAAAAATATAGCCTCAAAAACTCCAAAGTTGTGCCCAGTTTCACAAACTCAAAACACCATTAAACCACCATCAAACCAAACCTGTAACAAACCTGATAAACATCAAAAAATCCAAAACTCTAAAAACCATTAACCATCATCAAGAACAGAAATACAGTACCAAAAGCCACAAACTCAAAACCTAATAAACATCCACAAAACCAAAACTGCAAAAGCCATAAACTTAAAACCTGATAAACATCCACAAACCCAAAACCAAAATCCCAAACTTGCTAAGCCTTCATCAAACAACAAAACTGTTAATCATTCAAACCAGTAACATATATCCAAGAAAAAATCTCATACAGTTAGCTATCAAACATAGTAGCCAAGAATCAAAACACAAAAAACTGTTAACCACCAACGAATCCAAAACCAAAACAAGCCTCAGGCCAAGCTAACGGAACCGGTACCAAAACTCTAAAATCCTAAAACCATCATCAAACAAAAACAGTAACAAACCATAAAAATCCAGAAAAAAACTGTTAATCATCATCATTCAACAGAGAAAAATAGAAGAAGTTACCAACGAGTCAGAAGAGCCACACCCTCATCTCTTCCCCTCGCGCAAATTCCGCTACCAAAGGAACGCCATCCTCAGTCTCGCCGTCCCCTTTCCATTTCACAGAAAGAATATCCAACAGGTATGAATTTCCCTCCTTTATCATTTTCCATAAACACATTTTCTGCATCTAAGAGGTTAAGGATTAATTAACAGAAAAACATGATAAGACAATAAAATCAACGAATTTGTAAGCTTACCATTTTTCAAAGAAAATATTTAGAAACTCGATTAGGGAGGCGAGAGATTCGGTGTTCCGGCAACAGAGAGTGAGGGGGAGGTCAAGGACGAACCAATTTCATTTCTCTTAGGTTTAGGACCGAATTCAACAATTAGGGTTTCATAGATGTAAATCACGGTGAGATAAGGAAGTAGCATGTTAATGGAGAGAGTGATTTCGTTCGCATAAGGAAATAGGGACGGGTAGTGAGATTGTTCAGAAGTTTCAACAAAAGATGAACAAAGATGAGCGAAAGAGATGAAGAGCGGCGCTGTGAATTACAAGGATTCCAAGAACCATAATTTCGTTTGTCTTACCTTAATCAGCAACTAAGTGCCACTTAAGAAATCTCGGCTTGATTGTTGTTAACCCATAAGCCCATTCGTGCTTTGCTGGTGTCACCCCCCCTCTTGGCTTGTTTTTTTGTTACAGCACATAAGCTTTTTGTTCTCTTTGGGCCTCTCCTCAAATCAACTTAAGCCCATACTTTTTTTTAATTGGTTTTCTTCCCATTTTCTTTTTTTGTTATACAATTGCCGATAGAACATAAAGTATATTTTTTTATTAATTTGATTTAAGTTTTTTTTTATAAATAATTTTCATCATTTTCTTTTTTTAATAAATTTTTGTTTTAGATTTAATTAACTTAATAAAACATCAAAAAATAATAATTTAGTTTGTTTTTCTTTCTTTAAATTTACTTAAAATTAATAAAATACAAAAAATAAAGAATATGATTTAATCAATTATTTTTATCTTTTAGAATAGGTTTTACTTTTCCCTTTTCAGGTAAATACTTAGCATTTCATTTCCATATTTTGTTGCTTTTATTTTCATGGATTGTCATAGCTTTATATAAATCGCACAAAATTCGATTTGGTTGTATTGTTTGATATTTGGACCTTCCTATCTCATTTGATTCATCCCCATTTGTAAAAATTGTATTCTCATTCCCGAACATTTTGTAAAAGCTTAGAATTTCAATTCCCGCAATTTACTGCTTTCTTTATACTGTATAGTAACTAGGCGTGTATGGAAAGATTCAAAAATCAATCGCTAGATGACCTAATCAAAGAATAAACTAACTTGAAACCAACACACTTTTACACACGCGCACCTCTAGGGTAACTTCGCTCGTTGCCTCGGAAATACAATCATGTTCCTCGAATATGGGACGCTTTAGCAATGAACCTTCGATAAAAAAGATCGTAGTCCCTCGATGACCCTCGATGTTGCTTTCGATTAAAACAATCTCGTCCCTTATGAAAATTGCTAAAGCGTCTCCTAAGTTGATTTTGATGATTGTGAAATTGACCTGCGCCTGTCCCTTCACATCCAACGGTGGGGCTTCTTACCAAATCAATGGTAAGATAACACCATTAAAAGGAAGAAGAAAAGAACAATTTAATACCTTTCGAGTAGATAGATTCGCTCTTAGTTACTCGCTTGCTCACGATAAAAACTTTTCACACCTACACTTTCATTTCAAAACATTTTCAAAAAGTTAAAACATTTTGTATACGTTCTTATGGATATGAGAACCATTGCAAAACATATTTTCAAAACACTTTTTGAAACACGATTCACAAACACATCTTTGAACCACTTTTCAAAACAAAACTTTGTACGCGTTCTTATAGAGACGAGAACCATTACAAAGAGATTTTTCAAAATACTTTCACAGCCCACACCACAAGCACACTGTCAAATGAAAGCAAGTGATCTAAACGAGTAACTAAGAGCCCATGGAAAACCATGGATGAAAAGGGTGCTAATACCTTCCCTTTTCATAATCTACCCCCCCGAACCCGAGAAATAAATTTCGAAAGGTCTTTCCTGTGCTTTTTTACCTTTTCTTTTGGATAAAAGAAAAGTCGGTGGCGACTCTTGCTATCTGCACAAGTACGATGGAAACACAAAACAATAAGTTAGTTCTCCCACCGTATCACAGAACTGGCGACTCTGCTGGGGAATAATAAAAAAAGTGGGGTTACCTTAGGGATAGATCACTTTTACTCGCTTTCATTATTTGATTTGTGTGCTTTATATTCAGTTCTTTGTATTGGGCTTGCTTTGATCCTCCACCCGGATTTGGGGCACCTTTTTAGGTAAATAGCAATATATTATGGAGACTGTACGGCGTAAACCGATATGGTTGAGACAATGGCTATGTTAGTGTGACGCATTTGTGGGTACCGGTATCCCTCGTGGTGAATCGAGGAGAATACGGGGCCGCTGAGTGGCATCGTGAAGCACTATTTAACCTTAGAACCCTAATTGAACAAACTTGGCCATTAGGACATAGTGAGGTAACCGGTTTCGGTGTAAAGCTGGAAATTGGTCGACACTCGATACTACACTCATTGAGGCTAGACTTTTGGGATATCTCGGCCGCAAGAAAAGATTATTGTGCTGAGACAATGCCTAAGAGAAAGGTCGATGATATTGAGATCCTTTAGAACTCGATCATTATTTCTAGGACAAGTTGAGCCAACTAAAACTTTAAGAGGGTACTTACCTACAAACTCATGCAAGCCTAAAACATAGGGATTTGTTTGTTGTGTGTGTATATGTTAGCTTGTACATAAACATCATAAACATCATCAACATCATATGCATGCTCACTAACCATTTCAAGGATTTAGAAATTTATCTTTGTTTTTGTTTTGTCGGATATGAATTCTCTCCGAAGAAATACCATCCGAATCAGCTTTGTAAAAGCACATCCTCAACTTCAAGAGCTAGTCTCAAGAGTGCCCGGAGATTCTCCTTTTACCAAGAAGTATGGTCGACTCCTCAGTTTGGCCACATCCAACTTCCAAGAAGAGATGATGTGTGTACTATTCCAATTCTTTGATCCCGTACATCATTGTTTCACTTTTCCAGACTATCAGTTGGTACCTACATTGGAAGAGTTCTCTCTACTCTTAGGGGTGCCCGTGCTTAATCAGATACCATTCACCGGTCTAGAAGGGATTCCGAAACCTGTAGTCATCGCTGAAGCTTTACATGTGAAGAGGGCCGACGTCACAACCAATTGGGAGACAAGAAGTGGGGTTAAAGGATTTTTAGCTAAGTTTCTGTTGGAAAAAGCTCGTTCATTCTGGGATGACATGGATTTCCAGGCTTTCGAAGACGTGCTAGCTCTCCTCATTTATGGTTTGGTTCTATTTCCTAATTCGGACCAATTCATAGACGTTAATGCCATCAAAGTCTTTCTCTCTCGCAATCCTATACCCACCTTGCTAGGAGACATCTTGCATTGCCTTCATACCCGTACCATGAAGAAAAGAGGTACCCTTTTGTGTTGTATACCCCTACTCGCTAAGTGGTTCACTTCACACCTGCCTCAGTCAGCATTGAAGAATGAGAAAATATTGACTTGGTCTCAAAGGATGATGTCTCTCACTCACTCTGATATCCGTTGGTGCTCAAGATCTTTGGAAGATATCTCTATCATTGACTGCTGTGGTGAGTTCCCTAATGTACCTCTGTTTGGTATTAGGGGAGGTATCACCTACAACCCGTGTTTAGCTCTTCGGAAGTTTGGGTATGCCCGAAGGGACGAACCTTATGAGATGCTCATCCGAGGTCTGGTGTTCGACTACGACAAAGAAGACCAAGGTTACCGCCCGAGGTTTACACGTTCTTGGGGAATGGTGAACAAAGTGGACAGTAGGACTTTGGGACATAAAAAATCTATCCCTCTCGAGCCTTACCTTAAGTGGGTATGGGCTCGTGCCCAGAGTCTCTTAATGCCTTACCCTTTCATCCTTCCTGTCATCATTGAACCCGTTATTGAAGGAGACGTCCCATACACCGTTCTTTATCCGGACATGCCTACCTCTCTCGAAGACTTGCAGAAAGCTTGGATTCAGTTGAAGGAAGAGCGAGACACCTTTGAAACCCAGTACTACGCCAGTGAGAAGAAGGTTCTGGAGCTCACCAAACTACTTCATGAAGAGAAGAATTTGAACACCTACATTGCTCCAAAGAGGATGCGTTTGGTCTTTTTGTCTTGAGAATTTTGGCTGTATTTTGGTTTCTTTCTTTGTAAGCCCAAGGAGGCATGATGTATTCAAACTTGGATTTATTTAATATGACGTGTGTTCTTTTTGGTTTGAACAAATTTAAATATTCTAAATTTCCTTGAAATCATTTGCATATCACATCTTCATTCATCATAACATCATACAGGTTTCTCATAACAGGTCGCCTTATCCTTCTACTGTTTATTTCAGTGAGATGGATGTTGAACAGACTGTGAAAGATCTTCAGGCGCATAATGCCCAATTTCAACAAATGCTCATGGCTCTGACAAAAGGGAAAGAGGAGTTGAAGACTTTGCTAGCCAAAGAGAAGAAGAAGAAGACAAAGAAACCAACCGGGGTTGTGATTATGGGAAGAAGGTTTAAAGGGCATATCGGGCGAACCTTGGATTTTGCAACATCATCGGGTGAAGGAGATAACCAAGGGGCCGAGACCCAGGAAGTGAACGACGACCCAGAATCCGAAGGAGAGGAAGAGCCTGATTACTCTGAGGAGAAATATCCTCCTGCTGATGATAAATACAAACAACTGGAGGATCGTTTGAATGCCATGGAGATTCAGAGAGTGCTCGGTTTGGACTTTGAAGAATTAGGACTCATCTCAGGGGTTGTCATCCCACAGAAATTCAAGGTCCCAACCTTCACCAAGTATGATGGTATCTCTTGCCCAAAACTACATCTGAGGTCATATGTCAGAAAGATTCAGCCCCACACGGCTGACAAAAATCTGTGGGTTCATTTCTTCCAGGAGAGCTTATCGGGGACTCAGTTGGATTAGTTCTACCAATTAGAAGGGTCCAATGTCCGTAATTGGGAAGAGTTAGTTGCCGCTTTCTACAAACAATATCAATACAACGCTGATTTGGCTCCGACTAGGACACAATTGCGGAGTATGTCTATGGGAACGAATGAGGGTTTCAAAACCTATGCTAAAAAATAAAGGGATCTCGCAGGCAGAGTTCAGCCCCCTCTATCCGACAGAGAATTAATGGATATGTTCCTTGGCACCTTGTCAGGACCATTTTTCAATCACCTGATTGGGAGTTCTTCATCTGGGTTTACCGAATTAATCATGACTGGTGAGCGGGTTAAGGTCGGTATAAAAAGCGGCACAATTCAAAGAGATGCATCCTCAAGTTTGGTAAAGAAACCTTTTGTTGGGAAGAAGGAAGTCAGTGCTGCGTATGATCATAGGAATCAAAACAAAACCGACCTTCGTCTGGTAGTAGGGGCTGTTATGATCTCTAATCCTGCACCAAATCAACAACGAAATTATCAGTGCAAACCAGAAGCGCCCATGAGACGATTTACCCATATTAACATGACCATGTCTCAAGTGTTGCCACACCTTCTAAGGACCAATCTGGCAATTTTAAAGGAGGCTCCCAAGAACCCTAATACTGCTTCTCCTCGCTACAACCCGAACGTCCGGTGTGCCTATCATTCTGGAAGCCCAGGGCACGATACAGATGACTGTTATGCCTTAAAGAATAAGGTGCAAGACCTTATTGATGCAAAGGAGCTTGAATTTGAGTCCCCAGAAATGCCTAATGTAATAACGACACCAATGCCCAAACATGGCCAAGATATCAACGCCATTGATGATGATCGCTTTGTGTCCTTCGTGAATGACTTGGTTACTCCACTGTTGACTGTTAAACAAAATCTATTGCAAGATGGCTTATTCCCAGGTTACGATGAAAATTGTCACCTTTGCAAATCTCTATCGAACGGTTGTTTGTTACTAAAGATAGGTGTCCAACGCCTGATGAGTAGTAAAGAAATCCTTTTCGAAAACTTACCCCTTATCGAGAGTTCTTATCAAGATGTTTCAATAATCACCATTTTCAAAAATCCTCCCAGGGCCTCCACCAAAAGACTCGTCAGGATTACACCTGCTCCTAGATATGTACCATTGATCATCTCTATGCCAAGACCGATACCATACTCCTCAAATAAAGTTGTTCCATGGAGTTATGAGGCTGACGTTTACTAATATGGCGTCAAGCAAGATCAGTTGGCTATCACAAATGAAGTTGAGTGAGATATTGATCCTGATATCGGTAACATCACTAGAACCAGCAAAATAACGAGAAGTGGAAGAGTCTTCTCACCCGAGATTTTTCCAAAGACCGTCGCTACTCCTGTGATCATCACTGCTGCCACTCCTACCGACACCGCTAGTGATACTCTCGCTGTTGTCTCTACTACCGATACCAGGGGCAAAGAGGCTTTGGTTGAGCCTGCCCAAGCAAGAGAACGTCCCGAAGTCATCCTTGAAGCTTCTAGAAAAGAAATAGAATAAATCCTGAAGATAATCAAAAAAAGTGACTACAACATTGTAGAATAATTGGGGCAGACCCCCTCGAAGATATCATTGTTGTCCTTACTTTTGTGCTCTGAAACTCACGCCAAAGCTTTGGTAAAGTTTCTTAAGACCGCTCACGTGCCCCAGGAGACCTCCATCGACCAATTTGAAGACTGTGTGGCCAGTCTAACTGCTGATAACAGATTGGGCTTTTCCGATGCTGATTTGACCTCTAAGGGAAGGAAGCACAATGATGCCTTGCATATTTCCATTGAATGCAGGGGCACCACACTTGACCATGTTTTGGTGGATACCAGTTCATCATTGAATGTCTTGCCCAAAAATGCCCTTGATCAGTTGGATTGCGAGGGACTCATCTTGAAACCTAGCAACATCATAGTAAGGGCCTTTGATGGTTCCAAGAGGATAGTGCACGGAGAAGTTAGTATCCCCATAAAAATTGGGTCTCAGACCTTTGACTCAATTTTCTATGTGATGGACATCCGCCCTTCGTACTCTTGTCTGTTGGGTCGACCCTGGATCCATGGTGCTGGTGCCGTCACTTCCACCCTACACCAAATGCTAAAATACCCGATCAGAGGGAAGATTGTTACAGTTCACGGAGAAGAGGAATACATGGTTAGCCATTTGAACTCTTTCAGGTATGTTGAAATGGATGGTGAATTCATAGAGACTCCCTGTCAGAACTTTGAGGAGGTTCCAGCAACGGTCGCAACAACCAAGTCTACTCCAATGGTCCCGGAGATTACCAGACCTCCACTAAAGATGGCTTCATTGAAAGACGCTCGAGCAGTAGTTAAAGATGGAGGATGTACTATCTGGGGTCAGCTTCCGGATATTCTCCACAAGTCCGACAAATTTGGGTTGGGGTTCACTTTAGAAGCTCAGAAGACCGTCCGACGTTCTCGCGCAGGGGGACCACCTCTGCGTATCAACAATCAAGGAGTCAACGCCTTAGAAGATAGTGATGGCAGTTGTAACATGGATAAATGGATTTTTTCAACTATCGACGGAGGGCTTAATAATTGGAAGGAGAAGGATTTCATTCCTATTACTTTTATTTAAGAGTAATTGTCTTTTAATATTTTCAGGCTTGTAATATTTAAATAATTCATACTTTTTGCTAAACCTTGTGTCTTACCCGAGGCACAATGGTCCATCTGTAAGGGTTGTCACTTCATTCTCATATGTCATTAATGAATCATGGACGTTTTTACATCAAATTTTGTTTTGTGTCTTTTCTTTCTTGCATTTTATTTCTTTCACAGGTAGCTGTGCTCTTACACACACTCACATATTGAAAATGCAGATCTATGTCCACTCAGGATCTCAGGGGTAACAGTTCTGCTATGGCCAATTGTGACTTTGAAAATCCGATCTATCAAGCCGATGACGAAGGTGAGGAAGATTATGAAGTGCCAGGAGAGTTGGCCAGATTGTTGCAACAAGAAGACAGAGCTATTCAGCCTCATGAGGAACCAATGGATACAATCAACTTGGGTACCGAGGAAGATAAAAAGGAAATCAAGGTGGGCGCCAATCTAGAGCCGAGTGTAAAGGAACGTCTGATTCAGCTGTTGCACGAGTATGTTGAGATCTTCGCCTGGTCATACAAAGACATGCCAGGACTGGATGCAGACATTGTGGTACATCGTCTGACTACAAAGGAAGATTGTCCCCCAGTAAAGCAAAAAGTTCGCCGTATGAGACCCGATATGTCTGAAAAGATCAAAACAGAAGTTATGAAACAGTTCAATGCTGGATTTTTGGCTGTCACCTCTTATCCCCAGTGGGTGGCCAATGTTGTCCCTGTACCCAAGAAAGATGGTAAAGTGCGGATGTGCGTGGACTACAAAGACCTAAACAGGGCCAGCCCTAAAGATGATTTTCCACTTCCATACATCGACATCCTGGTTGACAATACAACCCAACACAAAGTATTTTATTTCATGGAAGGATTCTCAGGCTATAACCAGATCAAAATGGCACCTGAGGACATGGAGAAAACTACATTTGTCACACAGTGGGGTACGTTCTGTTACAAAATGATGCCATTCGGACTGAAGAATGTCGGGGAAACCTATCAACGCGCCATGGTAGCTTTGTTTCATGATATGATACATCATGAGATAGAGGTCTACGTAGATGACATGATAGCCCGATCACAAACTGAAGAAGAACACCTTGATCACTTGCAAAAACTATTTGTCAGGTTGAAGGAGTACAAGCTAGGATTGAACCCAAACAAGTGCACATTTGGAGTTCGGTCCGGTAAACTCTTAGGTTTCATTGTCAGCAACAAAGGCATCGAGGTTGATCCTGCCAAAGTCAAAGCGATACAAGAAATGCCTGCTCCTCGCACTGAGAAGGAAGTCAGAGGTTTCTTAGGACGCCTAAACTACATTGCTAGGTTCATTTCTCACCTAACATCTACTTGTGAACCAATCTTCAAGCTGTTGAAGAAAGATCAGGTAATTAGATGGAATGATGAGTGTAAGATTGCTTTCGATAAAATCAAGGAGTATTTTCTAGAGCCTCCTGTCTTGATGCCACCAGTCGAAGGAAGACCGCTAATCATGTATCTGACCATCTTAGAGAACTCAATGGGGTGCGTATTGGGGCAGCATGACGAGTCTGGCCGAAAAGAGCATGCTATTTATTACCTGAGCAAAAAGTTTACCGACTGTGAAACCAAATATTCACTGCTCGAGAAAACTTCCCGCGCTCTGGTATGGGCTGCTCGCTGGCTAAGATAGTATATGTTGACTCATACCACTTTACTGATATCTAAAATGGATCCGATAAAGTACATCTTCGAGAAGCCTGCTTTGTCTGGGAGGATAGCTAGATGGCAGATGATCCTAACAGAATATGACATACAGTACATGACCCAAAAAGCTATAAAGGGAAGTGTGCTAGCTGATCATATGGCCCATCAAGCTGTAGAAGATTATCAATCCATGAAGTTTGACTTCCCTGACGAAGACATCATGACATTAGACAATGTTGAAAAATTCAGGCCATATGACGGACCTGAACAAGGATCCCGATGGACTCTGTACTTTGATGGGGCATCCAATGCACTTGGTAACGGTATCAGTGCTGTACTTATTTCTCCGGAAGGATGCCATACTCCTTTCACTGCCAGACTTTGCTTCAGCTATACGAACAACATGGAAGAATATGAAGCATGCATCTTTGGACTCAAGGCCGCCATAGACTTAGGAATCAAATCTTTAGTTGTGTTTGGGGATTCAGCTTTGGTCATCAGTCAGATCAAAGGAGAATGGGACACTAAGCATCCAAACCTTGTCCCTTACAAAGAACATGTTTTGACATTGCTACCACATTTCGAGCAGATTACCTTCGAGCACTTCCCGCGAGAAGAAAATCAGCTAGCAGATGCTCTAGCTACAATGTCATCTATGTTTAAACTTAATTGGGATAACGAGGCTCCTCAAATCTCCATTGAGCGGATGAATGAACCAACCTACTGTCACGAGATTAATACCGAAGAAGTAGTGGACCAAACTTGGTTTCATGAAGTCAAAAGGTATCTCGAGTGTCAGGAATATTCAGAAGGAGCTTCGATGAATGACAAGAAATTCCTGAGAAGGTTCTTGGCTAAATTCTTCCTTAGTAACGACATTCTGTACAAACGCAGTCATGACTCGGTATTGCTTCGGTGCGTAGACAAGGCTGAGGATGAAAGGATCACGGGTGAGCTACACGAAGGCACTTTTGGTACACATTCTAGTGGGCATACAATGGAAAAGAAAATCCTACGGGCAGGCTATTATTGGTCTACCATGGAAGCAGATTGCTATCAACACTCTCGGACTTGCCATAAGTGTCAAATCTATGCTGACAAAGTGCATGTACCTCTGGTTCCTCTAAATGTCTTGACGGCTCCTTGGCCATTTGCTATGTGGGGAATCGATATGATTGGGGAGATCAAGCCTACGGCCTCCAATGGACACTGTTTTATCTTAGCGGCCATCAACTATTTTACCAAGTGGGTTAAGGCAGCTTCCTTTGCTTCCGTTACTAAGAATGTGGTCGCCCTGTTCATCAAGCAGAATCTCATCTGTCGGTACGGTATCCCAGAGAGAATCCTCACTGATAATGGTACAAATCTGATTAATACTATGATCACCGCCTTGTGTGAGCAATTCAAGATTCAGCATCACAATTCTTCCCCTTACCGGCCAAAGATGAATGGTGCTGTAGAAGCTGCTAACAAAAACATAAAGAAGATCATATAGAAAATGACAGTCACATACAAAGACTGGCATGAGATGCTACCGTTCGCTCTCCACGGGTATCATACCACAACTCGTACATCAACTAGGGCAACACCTTATTCTCTCGTGTACGGCATGGAAGCTATCTTGCCTATTGAGGTCCAAATACCCTCTCGAAGAATCATGAAGGATGCTGGTTTGAATGAAGAAGATTGGATTCAGACTCGGTTTGACCAACTAAACTTGATTGATGAGAAAAGGCTTACAGCTATCTGTCACAGTCAGATGTACCAAAAATACATGATCAAAGCTTTTAATAAAAGGTCAAACGTCAGGTATATTGGGTCAGTGACTTGGTAATCAAGCGTATCATTTTGCCACAAAGTGATCCAGGGGCAAATGGACCCCTACATATGAAGGGCCGTTTGTAATCAAAAGCATTTTCTCTGGTGGAGCAATGATCTTGACTACTATGGATGGCGACGACCTCCCGCACCCGATAAATACGGACATAGTTAAAATATACTACGCGTGATCAAAGACCCGCTAGGTTGACTGGCCTAGGCAAAAATAAGGGCTTCTCGGCGAACCAAAAGGGTTCGGGCAAAAATAAGGGATGAAAATAAAAAAAATCTGTACACCCGGCAAGTCGAAAACCCGAAAGGGCGGCTTGGGCAAAAAAGGGTATCCCAGTGGACTGAAAACCCGAGAGGGCGGTCCAGGCAAAAGTTAGGGATTAAAGCGTATGACTATGTCCCGTTGAATCATCTGGAAAACAATCTTCAGCGGCAACCAATCAACTCAATAGGCTCTAAATCAATCCAATCAACTTTGTCAAAAGAGATCAGCGGACAAGGCATTCAGAGACATGAAGGCTACAACAGAATAGGAACCCCATGGGGATTATTTCACATAGCTACCTTTTCTTTGTATCAATTTTCATTTTTTACGACGATATTATCTTGATAGAATACTCGTCTCATTGTACAAAAAACACTTGTTCAAGTTAATACAAAGATATCCCCTTTGAAAGTGCAAAATCATCTGTTTTTCCTTATTTTATTTACAAAAACGTCCAATGATTTATTTTTGAACATATGCATTTGAACGTGATTACTGTTACAAATAAAAAAAAAGGAAAGACAATTACTAATGACTTTAAGAAATAGAGTAACATCTGTAAGCCATTCCATAAAACCCCCGCAGGTACTTTCTCCAGCCAGAGCAAAAATTTCCAACCACTGGTCCAAAGTGTCTCTAGCAAGTTGCCCAACTTCTCAGATTTCCCCAGCAGAATATCACAAGCAATGTCTGGCTTTTACCTGTCTGCAACAGAGCATTTACTTGGAAATTCACCCATCAGTACTTCAGAGGGGATTTAATTTCCCCACTTCCAGCAACGCTACGACACAAACAATCTTTACTTTTCATAAATTCGCATACATACGTCATAACATTGGCTACTCAAGTGCATACAATGCAATCTCATTTATTTTGAGAAGCAAACATCACACCACGCATCGCATACATCATAGCATTGCATACAATTAACTCTTCACCTTTTTATAGAAAAGAAACATTTGACAGTTATTATCAACAAATTTCCAACAAATACAAATCTTCAACAAGTCAAATACAGACCAGTTTCCAAGAAAAGGCTGATTTTTACTGGTTCAGATAAATCTCTCAACGGTTTATTCTGATTTGTCTCCAGATTTTTACTGGTTCAGATAAATCTCTCAATGGTTTATTCTGATTCGTCTCCATATTTTTACTGGTTCAGATAAATCTCTCAACGGTTTATTCTGATTCATCTCCATATTTTTACTGGTTCAGATATCTCAACGGTTTATTCTGATTCATTTCCAGATTTTTACTGGTTCAGATAAATCTCTCAACGGTTTATTCTGATTCATTTCCAGATTTCACTGGTTCAGATAAATCTCTCAACGGTTTATTCTGATTCGTCTCCAGATTTTTACTGGTTCAGATAAACCTCTCAACAGTTTATTCTGATTCGTCTCCAGATTTTACTGGTTCAGATAAATCTCTCAACGGTATATTCTGATTCGTCTCCAGATTTTTACTGGTTCAGATAAAACTCTCAACGATTTATTCTGATTCGTTTCCATATTTTACTAGTTCAGATAAATCACTCAACGGTTTATTCTGATTCATTTCCAGATTTTTACTGGTTCAAATGAATCTCTCAGCGGTTTATTCTGATTCATTTCCAGATTTTTACTGTTTCAGATAAATCTCTCAATGGTTTATTCTGATTCATTTCCAGATTTTTACTGGTTCAGATAAATCTCTCAACGGTTTATTCTGATTCGTTTCCAGATTTTTACTGTTTCCGATAAATCTCTCAATGGTTTATTCTGATCCATTCTCTGTTCAGATCCAGTTCAAACTTTCCGTTAACAATCACCTTTGGATGGCATCTATAAGCCCATCTCTGACAATTCTCCTCCGTTTCTCCAAATGGCATATTTAAGCCCATTTCCATACACAATCAAATCAACGCGTCATCAAGTGCAAATTTCTGGGCACTCTAGTGTTCAATTATCTTCTACTTTCAAGCCACAAACGACAAACATGTCGATCTCGCTTTTCAAGTTTAAGAAAATTGAACAGGGGCAGCTGTTGTACCCCAAAATTTGCCCTCCCATTTTTCATAGAAGACACAACCCTAGGGTTTCTCGGATATTCAAGTTGGCTCAGAAATCGACCAGATAGATTCTCTTCTGTGGCAGTAAACCAGCAATTAGGGTTTTTCTTTCAATCCTCAAAAGAAAATGAGTTCTCAAAAATTCAATTGGCTTTCACAGGTCTTCATGCTTCCTCAAGTTTACTGAAAAGGTTAATGTTTGTTCTCATAGCATGATTTGTTTGGGACAAGAGATGGAGGTTAAAACAGTCATTTGGGATGACCATGATTTTGATCCATAGTTGACCATATGATTTACATCCTTAAAACTTTTGTTTGGTTAGGAAATGGAATATACAGTGCGTGTTCGTTTGAAATACAATTACAAAATCAGTGGGATTACTTGGAATTTAAGTTACTAGACTGGAGCATTTTGTTTCAAATATCTTGATTGGGAATTTCAAAAGTCAATTAGGATGCGAAGAAAAATTACAAGATGTTGTTGATAAAGGATTTCAAGTTATTCAAGTGACACCAGAATATTTCATAAGATTTTCTCCAATTTTTCAAACATTGTTACAAAACAATTTGTTCTTTTAAATACTTTATGTTTTACAACTTATCGTATTTGAAGATGAATTGGTACAATTATTGGATACAATACAAGGATGATTTTTCTAAATTACAAAGAAAATCCAAATGTTTGATTGGCCTAGGAGAATTAATCTATGCCTAAGTTTGTCTGAAGATTGAAGTCGTATCAAATTATTTTATTCATCTCCAAAGACCTCCATGCTTGCCACAAATTTCTTTCCTTCCTTGCTTTGTCATATCCATTTTGCTCACATGAAAACAAGAAAATAAACATGGTTAATACAAGTTATTTGGGCATGAACAAAATTTTCCAAAAGGTATTCATCATTAAGGTTTGCAAAAATGGAATCAGAATGCCATTGTATTTCATCACAATCTATTTCCTATTTGCAAATCACACGATGGTTACCCTTATCGGTTCACAAAAATAAAAAAGAAAAAGAAATGCTACAAACTTTCCAAACAGAAATGCTACAAGCTGTCCAAACAGAAATACTACAAGCTGTCCAAACAAGCAGAAATTCGCAAGCAAACAAAATACCACAAACTGTCCAAACAAACAACAAAACTAAATCAAACAAATGCTACAAACTGAATGCAAGCAAACTGTCCAAACAGCAGCCTCACGAACCAAACAAACAGATTTGTCAAAACAACAACAACATCAACAAAAGCTAAAGCAGGCGGCAATGCAGCAATAAGCAAATAGCTAAGATGCTAAGTCAAACAAAAAAACTTGTTCAAGAAGCATAAAATCATCATTTTCCATGCAAACCTTTCAGAATTAGAAAAAAAGGGAAAAAAGCAATTTGCTTTCTTATTGTCATTGAGAGAGAAGAGAGGAAAGAAGTCACCTAGGTTATTGGAATGCACAACCATGCTGCCCTGCCTGTCACAAGTTGCATAGAATTTGCTAGAAAACAAAACTGCAGCCAAAAAGCCATAAGGACAATATGTTAAAATATTCAAATTTGTTGGTTTCCCACCATTTTGAATATGGATAACAGAAGCAGGGTCAATATAACAGAGAGAGAGCAATAGAAACACACAAGTCTCAAGCGAAAAAAAGAGAGAAAGATTATCAAACTCAAAAAAAACTTGAAACAAGTTTCAAAGGCAAAAAACCATCAGTAAGTATCCAACTCCCAAAAGCCAAAACCTAAAACCTGTCAACCAATAAAAAAAATCTCAAACCTACAACAAGTCATAAACCTGTAGCAAGCTTGAAAACCAAAACAGCAAACCAAAAACATAGCCTCAAAAACTCCAAACTTGTGCCCAGTTTCACAAACTCAAAACACCATTAAACCACCATCAAACCAAACCTGTAACAAACCTGATATACATCAACAAATCCAAAAATCCAAAAACCATTAACCATCATCAAGATTAGAAATACAATACCAAAAGCCACAAACTCAAAACCTGATAAACATCCACAAAAACCAAAACTCCAAAAGCCACAAACTCAAAACCTGATAAACATCCACAAACCCAAAACCAAAATCTCAAACCTGCTAAGCCTTTATCAAACAAAAAAACTGTTAATCATTCAAACCAGTAACATATATCCAAGAAAAAATCTCATACGGTTAGCCATCAAACACAGTAGCCAAGAATCAAAACACAAAAAACTGTTAACCATCAACGAATCCAAAACCAAAATAAGCCTCAGGCCAAGCTAACAAAACCAATACCAAAACTCCAAAAGCCTAAAACCATCATCAAACAAAAACAGTAACAAACTACAAAGATCCATAAAAAACTGTTAATCATTATCATTCAACAGAGAAAAATAGAAGAAGTTACCAACGGGTCAGAAGAGCCACGCCCTTATCTCTTCCCCTCACAAAAATTCCGCTACCAAAGGAACGCCATCCTCAGTCTCGCCGTCCCCTTTCCATTTCATAGAAAGAATATCCAACAGGTATGAATTTCCCTCCTTTATCATTTTCCATAAACGCATTTTCTGCATCTAAGAGGTTAAGGCTTAATTAACAGAAAAACATGCTAAGACAATAAAATTAACGAATTTGTAAGCTTACCCTTTTTCAAAGAAAATCTTTAGAAATTCGATTAGGGAGGCGAGAGATTCGGTGTTTCGGCAACAGAGAGTGAGGGGGAGGTCAAGGACGAACCAATTTCATTTCTCTTAGGTTTAGGATCGAATTCGACAATTAGGGTTTCATAGATGCAAATCACAGTGAG
Organism: Vicia faba; assembly: GCA_948472305.1. Lineage (NCBI taxonomy): Eukaryota > Viridiplantae > Streptophyta > Magnoliopsida > Fabales > Fabaceae > Vicia > Vicia faba. Next base: position 58,693 of record CATIWC010001182.1, on the reverse strand, counting down.
ATAAGGAAGTAGCATGTTAATGGAGAGAGTGATTTCATTCACAAAAGGAAATAGGGACGGGTAGTGAGATTGTTCAGAGGTTTCAACAAAAGATGAACAGAGATGAGCGAAAGAGATGAAGAGCGGCGCTGTGAATTACAAGGATTCCAAGAACCCTAATTACGTTTGTCTTACCTTAATCAGTAACTAAGTGCCACTTAAGAAATATGGGCTTGATTGTTGTTAACCCATAAGCCCATTCGTGCTTTGCTGGTCTCACCCCCCCTCTTGGCTTGTTTTTTTGTTACAGCACATAAGTTTTTTGTTCTCTTTGGGCCTCTCCTCAAATCAACTTAAGCCCATACTTTTTTTTAATTGGTTTTCTTCCCATTTTCTTTTTTTGTTATACAATTGCCACTAAAACATAAAGTATATTTTTTTATTAATTTGATTTAAGTTTTTTTTATAAATAATTTTCATCATTTTATTTTTTTAATAAATTTTTATTTTAGATTTAATTGACTTAATAAAACATCAAAAAATAATAATTTAGTTTGTTTTTCTTTCTTTAAATTTACTTAAATTAATAAAATACAAAAAATAAAGAATATGATTTAATCAATTATTTTTATCTTTTAGAATAGGTTTTACTTTTCCCTTTTCAAGTAAATACTTAGCATTTCATTTTCATATTTTGTTGTTTTTATTTTCATGGATTGTCATAGCTTTATATAAATCGCACAAAATCCGATTTGGTTGTATTGTTTGATATTTGGACCTTCCTATCTCATTTGATTCATCCCCATTTGTAAAAATTGTATTCCCATTCCCGAACATTTTGTAATAGCTTAGAATTTCAATTCCCGCAATTTACTGCTTTCTTTATACTGTATAGTAACTAGGCGTGTATGGAAAGATTCAAAAATCAATCGCTAGATGACCTAATCAAAGAATAAAATAACTTGAAACCAACACACTTTTTCACAACACGCGTACCTCTAGGGTAACCTCGCTCGTTGCCTCAGAAATACAATCTTGTCCCTCGAATATGGGACGCTTTAACAATGACCCTTCGATAAAAAAGATCGTAGTCCCTCGATGACCCTCAATGTTGCTTTCGATTAAAACGATCTCGTCCATTATGAAAATTGCTAAAGCGTCTCCTAAGTTGATTTTGATGATTGTGAAATTGACCTGCGCCTGTCCCTTCACATCCAACGGTGGGGCTTCTTACCAAATCAATGGTAAGATAGCACCATTAAAAGGAAGAAGAAATGAACAATTTAAGACTTTTCGAGTAGATAGATTCGCTCTTAGTTACTCGCTTGCTCATGATAAAAACTTTTCACACCTACACTTTCATTTCAAAACATTTTCAAAAAGATAAAACGTTTTGCATACGTTCTTATAGAGATGAGAACCATTGCAAAACATCATTTCAAAACACTTTCCTAAACACGATTCAGAAACACATCTTTGAACCATTTTTCGAAACAAAACTTTGTACGCGTTCTTATAGAGACGAGAACCATTACAAAGAGATTTTTCAAAATACTTTCAAAGCCCACACCAAAAACACACTGTCAAATGAAAACAAGTGATCTAAACGAGTAACTAAGAGCCCATGGAAAACCATGGATTAAAAGGGTGCTAATACCTTCCCTTTTCATAATCTACCCCCCGAACCCGAGAAATAAATCTCGAAAAGTCTTTCCTGTTCTTTTTTACCTTTCCTTTTGGATAAAAGAAAAGTTGGTGGCGACTCTTGCTATTCGCACAAGTGCGATCGAAACGGAAAACAACAAGTCAGTTCTCCCACCGTATCACACTCAAGATGGCTCACGAATTGACCAAACAAATTCTCCTCCTGAGCATTGGGTCCACAACTAGGGTTTGGTATTTCTCAAGCAATATTGGGTTTCCGAGGTCTCAAGTGGCTTTCATGGTGCTTCATATGTGTTCAATAACGCTCATATCAAATTTCACGCCTTGCATCACAAATTCGTTCAGTCAATTGCTCGGATGATCGAAAATCAACTGTATTGACCAAAAAGTCAACATTTTCAAGATCAAGTTCAAACGATTGTAACTTCTTCATTACTTGATAATTTTGAGTGGTTCTTTTTGCTTATTACTCTCCTTGACGTCATCTCCAATTTCTCTTTACTAGTCAAGAGCCGAGTATATGTGAAAGATCATAAAAAATTCGAATACTTTATAGGTCACTTTATGGACTTTGACCTAATCTCAAGTAACTGGTGCCTGACTTCCAAGAATTGTAATTTCCTCAATTTTCAAGATCTTGAGACGATTATTTTTGCACATTGTCATAAGTAATTTCATCTACAAGTTTTATTTAAAGATTAGAGTCAAATTGTGCTTAGAAGGTTTTGAAACTTATCGAAATGTTATAGGTCAATTCTTGACTTTAAAAAAGGGTTTGGCTTCTAATTTCAATTCATGAAGGCATTGTTGATTGTGGCGGGTTGAGGTATAAGTTGTAATTCATTTTGGTTGATATGATTTTGGTTCTCATCAAACACTTATTTACTTCATTTACAAGTTAACTTGAATTTAGAGAATTAAAGTTATCGATTCGTTAAGCTACAAGTGGATTGTGGAATTAATTTTTGAAGTATGGTTATCTTGAGTTTATTCTCTCATCAAGCTACTTTCTTCATCATTTTTTATCTAACACAAGTGGATTAGGGTTCCTCATCATGTTTGAGCTTGTTAACATTCCCCAAAGTGAAGATTATGGTTATGGTTTTATCTCAAGGATATTCTTCTATGCTACAAGTCTCAATCATCTTCTTACAAGGATTCTTCAAATGCATTATTTTGTAATCAAAGTTATCAAGTGAAGGAAGAATTTGTCAAGACAAAGGGTTTGTGTTTCGAATTACAAAATTTTGACTCATGATACAAGAGATGTTGATTCTAGACTCATTTTATGATCAAGGCATTATCATTGTCTCCAATACTTGTTACTTCAATTGCAAGATAACTTGGATTTTGAGAATTTTGAATTTAGGGAGGGGGATCAAGGTGATTTGAATTTTCGTTGAGATTTGGAATTGAAGGTTTGCCAAGTTAATCAAAGGTCCATTTAAAGTTCATTCAAGTGATTGTTTTGATATAAATTTGTCAAGTGGAGATCCATATTTTAAGGTGGGAAGATTATTCATTTAGAAACAAATAACAAGATTACAAAACTTATTCAAGGCTTAGTTCAAGTTCCACTCATGTTCGCTTAATTCATCATTATTCATCATTCAAAAATTTAAATTTAAGTTTTTAAGACCATTTCAATACAAGCGAGTTCATAAGGTCATCATTCAAGTTTCATCCAAAAAAAAAACATCATTCATCAAATTTCTATTTGAAGTCAACAAAGTCCATTCAATTTCTATCCAATTTCATTCATTACGGTGACAAAATTACAATCAAGGGTGGATCATCAAAGTTCCATCATTTGTAAATATGCAACATCATTCATGGTTTATTCAAGTTTCATCCAAAGGTCTCATCACTCAAAGCCTCGCCAAGTTTATTTCAAACAATAAGCAAAATTATTCAAGAAGTTTTAAGAATCATTCATCACTTCAAGATGTTACAAGAAAATTACACAAGAGTTTACATGGAAAGGTCACCAAAATCCTAAAGCATAATACTCATGCTAATCCCAATTTTCAAACTTTAAACTTCATGTTATGTCTTCACTTTCTCAATGATCCCCATGCTTCCACATCCCAAATAACAGCCCCGTCTCTCCATACATTTGTTATGACCTTGTTACAAAAATAATCCAAACATAATCATGAAATAAACCATGTCCAAAACATGTCCAAACCAACCCCATAAACTGTCAAACCTGCTGCACCTTGCTGCCAAAACTGTGACCAGTCCAAAACCTACACCTTCTGTCCAACCTGCAAAACCAGCCCTGCCAAACCTGCACTAAAACAACCCCAAAACGGTCAGTTCCCTATCCCTAAACCTGCAACTGCCCTGCATCATAAACAGTCCAAGAGTTGCACTAAAATGGCAAAACATCAACCTACATCAAGAAAGGATCAAAACAATATATCATAACAGTTCAAACTTATCATTCTTTTTCCCTCTAAAACCTCATTGCTGTACCCCAAAATTTTCCCTCCCATTTTTCACAAGAAATCACAACCCTAGGGTTTTCTCAGATTTTCAAGATTGGCTCAGGAATCGATCAGACAGATTTTTCTTTGACAGTAGATCAAGAATTAGGGTTCCTCTCGCATTTCTCAGAAGAAGCTGAATTCTCATAAATTCAATTAACTGTCACATGTTTTCACACTCTTTCAAGTTTACTGATAGGTTTCTGGTTGTTCTCAAGGCCTGTTTATCTGGGACAGGAAATGGGAGATGAGACTGTCATTTGGAACATTCAGGTTTTGTCTGATCCAGGTTAACCAGATAATGTGCGTCTGTTAAGGCATTTGCTTTGTTAATGGAATGAAACGTTTGCTTATTTATTGGAATACCAAGTGCGTATTTTGATTGGAATGCTGTTGCAAGGTTACAAGATTACATAGTTTTTTTAGATTACATGGAGTTTAAGTTATCTGGATTGGAATTATTAGAATGCAGTTTCAAGTATTTTTGATCAGGGAATCTTAAAGGATTAAGTGGAGATGCAAAGAAAGAATTACAAGTGGCTAATAGTAATGGATTCTTTTTGATATCAGATGATCTCATAAAGGCTTTCTTCATTTATTTCAAATGTTGTTACAAAAAATAAATTATTATTCACATGCTTTAGGTTTTTACAACTTATAGTTATTGAAAAATAAATTATTACAATGAATGGAAAATCTCTCCAAGTTACAAATCTAAGCCTAAGCTTCCATTGCTCCCATACTCGCCACAAAGAATTTCTTGCTTCCTCTATTTTTCCACCTTCTAATTTGCGCTCACATGGAAGAAAGACAAAAAGGATTAGCACAGTTGATTGCTGTGATCGGTGGATCTGGAACTGACTATTTAACGCTGGTTCGCGAAATGTCGCGGAAGCAAGAGTCGCCACCGTCTTTTATTTTCTCCAACATGGAAAGGACAAAAGCACAGAAAAATTCCTTATGAGATTTGTTCTCGGTTCGGGAGGTAGATTTATAGAAAGGGAAGGTGTTATCACCCTTTCTATCCATGGTTATCCATGGGCTCTTAGATACTTGCTCATTTGTGTTTTCAAAATGTTTGTTTGCTTTTCAAGGTGAGTGGGTTTTGAAAAAAAGTTTCTTTGAAAGTTTCAGATCGACTCTTGTATCAGTCCTCAAGAGTGTTTGAAAAATTACTTGTGAAAGCTTTTTGAAAAGTGTCGGTGTGAAAAGAAGTTTTTGATTTGTTTTGAATTAGAGCAAGTATCTACGAGTCATCTACCTACCCTAAGGAATTAGGCTGTGTAAATGTCCTTAAGGTAGTGCCATCCCACCATTCAGAGGTAGGTAGCACCACCGTTGGAGGTGTTCGGGTCAATTCGAGGATTAGGGACAGTGTGGTCACCAGAGCAACAGTAAGACACCTTAGAAGCTACCCTTATGCCATTGATCTTTTTATTCCGAGGCAACTATTCCGAGGCAACCGTTTCGAGGCAACTTGTTTCGAGACAACTAGATCAATGGACATAAGGACTCACTAAGACGTCCTATACTCGACGACCACGTTTCAAGGGGCAAGGCAACAGTGAGGCGTACCCTAAGAGTGGTGTGTGAATTATGTGTCATTTTCAATTATGTTTTATCTTGATCATGCCTTGGGTGAGCTACGCTTTGATTTTATTTGGGCCATTCATTCTTTCAATTGATTAGCAGTTAAAAGGTGCGGAAATTAAAATGCGGAAAATAAAGATCCTACGCTATTACAAGGCGCGGGTCTATACATCGCCAAATTAACAAAGACCCGATTTGAATAAAAATGCAGAAAATAAAGGTCCTAATTACTATTACAAGGCTTTGGGGCAATTACATAAATTTCACAAAGAAAATAAGTATAAACGGGCGAAAAGAAATTATATTCGAAGGTGCGAGGGCGTTGGACCCTTTAAAGAAATTAAATTGAAATTACAAATTAATTAAATTATTTAATAAGGAAAAGAAGTTATTTTTGATGTTTTTGTATTTATGAAAATAAAGAAAATTAAAAGGAAAAGAAACCCTAATTCTACATGTTTTTAATTGTTAAAGAAAAGAATTAAAGTTTTAACCTAATTTATGCTAATCATTTAATTACATGTTTATTTACAAAATAATTAATAATTAATAATGATAAGAATAAAAAGGTTATTTTATTAAGAAAAAGAATAAAAATACTAAAACCCTAATTTCTACATTTTTAGTTTATTTAAGAAAAAAAACATTAAAGTTGAAGACCTAAAATTAAACTAATTTGATTATTAGAATTTATTTACAAAACTATTTAAAGAATTAAAAATTAAATAAACATATTTTTATTTTTATGATTTCTGATTTTTTGTATTTTTTGTATTATGAAAATTATTTTTTATGAATTAACTAAGTAATTAAAATAAATAAGAAAAAGAATTGAAAAGAAAAAAATAAAATTAGAAAGAAGAATAGAATGCAAACAGCAGGGGGGTATCTGGCCCAAATTTGGAGGTTAATGCAAGGAATTTGGCCCATTGAACCAGGCCTTTTTGACTTTCTGGCACTTGTGTGTGGGATGTTTGACCAGCGTACATGGTGGACTGCTTGTGATGGCCATCAGATTAAGGCTTCTGGGCGCGTGGCAAGCTGGATGGTGAGGCTTCATGATGGTCCTTGGAATGAAGGCTGCACAGAAACACGTTAAGAAAAAATATATGAATAAGTGGGGGGACCTGGGAATCGAACCCAGGTCCCAATACCTGCATGCCAACGCACAAGCCAACTGAGCCATTGAGTTTCTTTGATATTATAATGGACAAGGATTATTATGAGAGAGAAACAAGCGCTAGTGGCATTTGATGAAAACGCGCGCCAGTATTCAAACCACCCATTCACGCTTGGACACATCAGCTTCGTCCCCATTTTTTTCTGCAACTAAAAGCAAATAGCGGGGGTTTTAAACCCCCACTAAGTCAAACCTGCAAAAATAGCGATTAGGATATAGGGCAACATAAATTGGGCGCGAATAGTGAGTTCAATTCGTCTGGATGTCCTGAATCCAATGGTCTTGGTTTGAATGGCCAATTGTTCCATATGAAAGAAACCCCAAAATTGGAGCTCTGCAACCCTAAGCAGCTTTCATGGTGGATTCGTGTACAGGGCTTAATAATTCAATTGGATGGTACCAATAGCTTCAGAGAGATCATGTTAGTATAAATCAATCATTAAAATGCATGGAAAATGTCTAGAAATCAAAACACGATTTAGAATAATTTTATGAAAAGTGAGACTTCAATCTACCAATTCCTTGAGTATGGAGGTGTGGTTTTGATTGAAAAAGCTTCCTGGATGTGTCAGGAGTGTATTTGAATGTTTTTTGATCTTTGAAACAAGCTCTAGCTATGAAAACAATTTTGAGATCTTTTGGTGAAAAATGCAATGTTGTTTTATGAGTTTCTGCGCAGCTTTCTTGTGTTTAGCATTAGGTTTATGTTTGTGCATATATGTGGAAGGAATTAGGTCAGAAAAATAAGCCCATGATCCATTGTTTCAATGCTTTTGAATTTTTGATTTTGCATATCTTTTTCAATCCTTTTTGCCATGAAAACTTGCCTATTTGGGAGATTTGGTCTCTTTGATGTGGTACACGAAATATTTAGGTCTTAATGGGAGAATATGCTGCACAAAAAGATTTGGAAAACATGTTTTAGTATTTTTCTCATAATTAATTTTAATTAAATGAATAAATAGGATTAAAAATTCAATTAATTAATTAAAAATAAGAAAATAACTCCCTTTAGAGTCAATGGGTCGTGCATGGCCTTTGGGTGATGATTCATGGAAGAAATTGAGGCCCATTAGCAATTTTGAGGCATTTGAAGCAAAGTTGACTTTTCAAAATTCCCAAAAATTTCCCAACTTCCACAAGGCATATCTTTCTCAATTTTTAAGATTTGATCATGTTCTTGGACATTTTGGAAAGGTATTGAAGTCCTCTAACCAATGCCTTTGGTCCCATGTCATTTTGATTTACCAATCTCAAGTTATGGTCTTTGACCTAAAGTGCCTTTTTGTTGACTTTTGAAAATGACCTATAATGTTGAGATTGATAACTTTTTGTGAGAGCATTTCTTGTACTTGAAGTGTGAAGATGAGTTGTAGGAAATGTTATTCTCTTCAAAATGAGCTTTGGATGAAATTTTGCTGATAAACCATGTGGAAGTTATGCCCTGGTCAATTTGCAGTTGACTTTTCCAACTGTCCAAATATAGAAACTTTTGCACCTTGAGACTTTTTGAGCCATGCCTTGAGAATCATGATCAAGAATTGATCAAATGATGTTTTTGGCTTCAAAATAAGATGTTGACCAAAATTTTTGACTTTTGACTGTCAAATGACCATTTTGCCCCTACAGTTGACTGTTGAGCAATTAGGGTTTTTGACTGTGCAATTTGGTGCTGTGAGTCTTGAAACTTGTCATAAGGATGCTTGACAATGTTTATAGGCATGTGGGACTTGTTTGGACCCTTGGAAACTTCAATTTCTTTGCCAGAACCAAAACCCTAATTTTTGACTGTTAGGAGGCCATTGGACTGTGCAACCCTTGGGAGGTTTTGAACCTTGTTCTTGGCAAACCTTGAAGAATATGGGAGGGCAAATTTTGGGGTACAACAGTTGCCCCTGTTCAATCTTCTTAGACCTTAGGATGTAGATTGGCTGACGTGCCTTTCATAATTCGAAGGTGGAAGATGATTGAACACTAGAGTGCCCAGAAATTTGCACTCACATAGTAGAGTGTCAGCCGTATGATGGTGGGAATGGGCTTACAGATGCCATTTGGAGATTGATGGGTAGGAGGATGGGCTTATAGATGCCATCTGGAAGTGTGACTGAACTTTGTCGGGAATGGGCTTACAGATGCCATTTGGATGTTGATCGCGTAAGAGTTTCCTTAGCGAGAACTTGCGTACCTGAAAAAAAAGATAATTACCTGGCCTGTTACAGGAGTTGATCTTCAAACTTTTTGTGTAGATGCGCCCTGGCTGGTTACAGGAATCGAATCTTTAAACTCCTCAGATGTGCCCTGGCGAGATACAGGAATCGAGTCTTGGAGAATATAGTCGTCAATAGATACACCCTGGCAAGATACAGGAATCGGATCTTCGAACTCTTCAGACGCACCCTGGCAAGATACAGGAATCGGGTCTGGTAATGCTAGTCTTCAACAGATACACCCTGGCAAGATACAGGCATCGGATCCTCGAACTCTTCAGACGCACCCTGGAAAGATACAGGAATCGGGTCTGGTAATGCTAGTCTTCAACAGATACACCCTGGCAAGATACAGGCATCGGATCCTCGAACTCTTCCGACACACCCTAGAAAGATATAGGAATCGGATCTGGTAATGTTAGTCTTCAACGGATACACCCTGGCAAGATACAGGCATCGGATCCTCGAACTCTTCAGACACACCCTGGCAAGATACAGGAATCGGATCTGGTATTGTTAGTCGTCAACGGATACACCCTGGCAAGATACAGGCATCGGATCCTCGAACTCTTCAGAGGCACCCTGGCAAGATACAGGAATCGGGTCTGGTAATGCTAGTCGTCAACGGATACACCCTGGCAAGATATAGGCATCAGATCGTCAAACTCTTCAGACGCACCCTGGCAAGATACATGAATCGGATCTGGTAATGTTAGTCTTCAACGGATACACCCTGGCAAGATACAGGCATCGGATCCTCAAACTCTTCAGACGCACCCTGGCAAGATACATGAATCGGATCTGGTATTGTTAGTCTTCAACGGATACACCCTGGCAAGATACAGGCATCAGATCCTCGAACTCTTCAGACACACCCTGGCAAGATACAGGAATCAGATCTGGTATTGTTAGTCTTCAACGGATACACCCTGGCAAGATACAGGCATCAGATCCTCGAACTCTTCAGACGCACCCTGGCAAGATACACGAATCGGGTCTGGAATCGATCGTCAACAGATACACCCTGGCGGGATACAGGAATCGGATCTTTAGTTGCGATCATTGATGGTAATCATATTGGTATTAACTTTTGTCCTGAAAAGACAAAACGTTAGTTGTATGTGATGTCATGATGTATGACATGCGTGATGAGATTATATGTTCATGATGCGTATATGCATGCTATAATGTATGGAAATGCGATGTTTATGAATGTATGTTTTCGTCTTAGGAAAATAAATCCTTGACGGATGCCGGGAAGTTAAATCCTGGGTTGATGTAGAGCTTTTGTTTCCACTGGGGATGATGGTTGCAAGAATACCGGTAGGAGAAGATAACTCCGTTGGGGGATAAACTTGGCGAATGGATTACTCTGCAGGGAGAAAATTACTCTAGCGATCTTGCTGGAGAACAATAATCTGTGGGGAGAGAGGTACTTTGCTGGGATGTTGATGATAACTTCGCTGGAGATATCGTTGTTATGCTATGTTGAAAGTTTTTAATGGACTCCGCTGGGGATAAGAAGACTTTGCCGAGGACGATCTTTCCGTGGCTTTTGGCTGAGGATAACCCAGTTATATCCTGGTAGGGAAATAACCTTTGAATGAAGCCGGGAGACGCGTTCGTGCTCTGCAGGGGGGAATCTTCCAGAATCTACTGGGGATAAGCTTCCTGCTGGGGAGATGGATTCCACCTTCCTGGGGAAATCTTCAGACTGGACTCTCCTGGGGAAATTCTTGAGATATATTGGGGAAGTGGCTCCGCTGAGTGTCTGATATACCGCCGGGGAACAATCTTAGATCCAGATTGCCGGGGATGCTTGTTAAGGATGTTTGTATATTACGCTGAGGAATGTTGAGATCTGCTGGGGATGTCCAACTTCCTTAAGGCTGACAGTATAACTTTGCTTGGGGAGAGTGCATTGACTTGCTGGCTCACTCTCTGGGGATTTAAGATATACTGGTTATGTTCTTCAGCTGAACCTACCTTGGTACCCTGGTGGACAGAACAATTAGATCGCTTAGACAACTCATTATTGCCCCTGTTTCTAGTGTTAGTTGTAATTAATCCTTTGTTTCGTATGCAAATATTTATGAGTTAGCAATTAAGGTCAAATGCATATATCACAAATTGAACCTTGGACGTTCTTCGCAAAACAAAACAGAAAAAGGAAAAACAATTGGCAATTTGTCTGAAATATTGATTTTTTTGAATTTGCCTGTAAATAGGTGTTTTATGTACAAGAGGCTGACATCCTAGTAAGAGAACGCCGCCGAACAAAAAAGTTTATACAATTTGTACAAAGGGAAAACAAAACAACTATGTGAAAAGAATAATCCCACTGGGTTTCAACTCTGCTATCGCCCTTATATCTTAGAGCGTCTCATCACTTGATGACCTAGCTGAAAATGAAGCTGATTGATCGATGCCGTTTGAACTTGATGTTGATACCGGATTCTGGATGCAAGGTGATCTAATGAGACATAGTATTACACTTTATCCCTAACTTTTGCCTGGACCGCCCTTTCGGGTTTTCGGTCCACCGGGATACCCATTTTTGCCCAAGCCGCCTTTTCAGGTTTTCGACTTGCCGGGTGTACAGATTTTTTCATTTTATCCCTCATTTTGCCCGAACCCTTTTGGTTCGCCGGGAAGCCCTAATTTTTGCCTAGGTATGTCAACCTAGCGGGTCTTTTATCATGCGTAGTATCTTTTTACTATGTCTGCATTGGCGGGGTGAGGGAGGTCGTCACCATCCATGGTGGTTAGGATCATGGCTCCTCCTGAGAACACATGTTTAACCACAAATGGCCCTTCGTACGTAGGGGTCCATTTTCCCCTTGGATCACTCTGAGGAAGGATGATGTGCTTGATTACCAGATCCCCAACTTGATATTCTTGTGGTCTGACCTTTTTGTTAAATGCCCTGATCATCCGTTTTTGATACGTCTGACCATGACAAATAGCATTGAGTCTCTTTTCGTCAATTAGATTTAACTGATCAAGTCGTGTCTGGATCCAATCATCTTCATTCAGATCTGCATCCTTCATTATCCGGAGAGAGGGTATTTGCACTTCAATCGGTAAGACTGCCTCCATACCGTAGACCAAGGAGAAAGGAGTTTCCCCGGTTGACGTCCTTGCTGAGGTACGGTACCCATGTAGAGCAAACGGTAACATCTCGTGCCAATCTTTATAGGTCACTGTCATCTTCTGCACAATTTTCTTGATATTTTTATTTGCTGCTTCTACAACCCCATTCATCTTCGGCCGGTAAGGAGAAGAATTATGGTGCTGTATCTTGAACTGCTCGCAGAGCTCAGTGATCATCTTGTTATTGAGATTGGTACCGTTGTCTGTAATGATTCTTTCCGGGACGCCGTATCGATAGATCAGGTTGTGCCGAATGAACCGTGCCACAACGTTCTTGGTTACCGTGGCGTAAGAAGCTTCTTCAACCCACTTTGTGAAGTAATCAATTGCTACCAGGATGAAGCGATGCCCATTGGATGCCGTAGGTTTAATCTTGCCGATCATATCTATGCCCCACATTGCAAATGACCAAGGTGCTGTCAATACATTCAGAGGAACTGGAGGAACGTGCACCTTATCGGCATAAATCTGGCATTTATGACATGTCCGAGAATGTTGGTAACAGTCGGCTTCCATGGTGGACCAGTAATATCCTGCCCGAAGGATCTTCTTTGCCATAGTATGTCCACTGGAATGCGTTCCGAAGGTACCTTCGTGTAGCTCCGCCATGATCCTTTCTGCCTCAGTCTTATCCACACAACGCAGTAAGGTCGAATCATGGTTTCGCTTGTACAGAATGCCATTGCTGAGGACGCACTTTGCTGCGAACCTTCTCAGAAACTTTTTATCGTTGACAGATGCGCCTTCAGGGTATTCCTGAGCTTCCAAATATCTCTTTACCTCATGGTACCAAGGTTTCTCAGTCACTACCTCAGCCTCAAGATCACAACAGTATGCTGGTTCGTCCAGTTTCCAGATAATGACCCGGGGAGCCTCATTGTCCCATTTGACTTTGAACATGGAAGACATCGTAGCTAACGCGTCCGCCAGCTGATTCTCCTCTCTCGGAAAGTGTTCAAAAGTTATCTCTGTGAAATGGGGGATCAATGTCAACACACATTCTCTGTAAGGAAGAAGGTTTGGATGTTTCGTATCCCACTCGCCTTTGATCTGATTGATCACGAGAGCGGAATCTCCGAAGACACTCAGAAACTTGATCCTTAAGTCGATCGCAGCTTGAAGACCCATGATGCATGCCTCATACTCCGCCATGTTGTTGGTGCAGTTGAAACATAGCCGGGCAGTGAGTGGAGTATGAGTGCCTTGAGGGGATATGATCACAGCGCCGATACCGTTACCCAAAGCGTTGGATGCTCCGTCAAAGTGCATAGACCATCGGGATCCTTCCTCAGGTCCTTCATCCGGTCCAGGTACTTCACAATCAGTCACTATCATGATGCTCTCGTCCGGAAACTCGAAGTTCATTGACTGATAGTCGTCTACTGCCTGGTGTGCCAAGTGGTCTACCAATACACTTCCTTTGATAGCTTTCTGAGTTGTATACTGGATATTGTATTCTGTCAAGATCATCTGCCATCTTGCTATTCTCCCAGACAGAGCAGGCTTTTCGAATATGTACTTTATTGGATCCATCCTTGAAATCAACAAGGTAGTGTGAGTCAGCATATACTGTCTCAGCCGGCGAGCAGCCCATACCAAAACGCAACAAGTTTTCTCGAGCAGTGAGTATCGGGTCTCACAGTCGGTAAACTTTTTGCTAAGGTAATAAATGGCATGCTCTTTTCGGCCAGACTCGTCATGCTGCCCCAGCACACACCCCATTGAGTTGTCAAGTACTGTCAGATATAATATCAGAGGTCTCCCTTCAATCGGTGGCATAAGGATGGGTGGTTCTTGGAGATACTCTTTGATTTTGTCAAAAGCGGCCTGACATTCATCATTCCAGCGTACTACCTGATCTTTCTTCAGCAGCTTGAAGATTGGCTCACAGGTAGCAGTTAGATGCGAGATGAACCGGGCAATGTAATTCAGACGTCCTAGAAACCCTCTGACCTCTTTCTCTGTCTTAGGAACTGGCATCTCTTGAATGGCTTTAACCTTGGCAGGGTCCACTTGAATACCCTTATCACTTACGACGAAGCCTATCAACTTTCCAGATCTAACCCCGAAGGTGCACTTATTCGGGTTCAACCTCAGCTTGTACAGTTTCAGACGGTCAAATAGCTTCTGTAGATGGTCAAGGTGTTCCTCCTCAGTTTGGGACCTTGCAATCATGTCGTCGACATACACTTCTATCTCATGATGGATCATGTCATGAAATAAAGCAACCATGGCACGTTGGTAGGTTGCCCCAGCGTTTTTCAACCCGAATGGCATGACCTTGTAGCAGAAGGTGCCCCATTGAGTAACAAAGGTAGTCTTTTCCATGTCTTCAGGAGCCATCTTGATCTGATTATAACCTGAAAAACCATCCATGAAAGAGAACACCTTATGCTGAGCCGTATTGTCAACCAGAACATCAATGTGAGGTAGGGGGAAGTCATCCTTGGGGCTGGCCCTGTTCAGATCCCTGTAATCGACACACATTCTGACCTTACCATCCTTCCTTGGTACCGGCACCACATTAGCAACCCACTGAGGGTAAGAAGTCACTGCAAGAAACCCGGCATCGAATTGCTTCATAACCTCAGCTTTGATCTTCTCAGACATCTCTGGACGCATACGGCGGACCTTTTGCTTAACCGGAGGGCAGTCTTCCTTGGTAGGCAAATGATGGACCACAATGTCGGTATCCAACCCAGGCATGTCTTCGTAGGACCAAGCAAAGATCTCCACATAATCATGTAACATCTGAGTCAACCGTTGTTTTACACTGAGCTCCAGATTGGCACCAATCTTAACCTCCTTCCTATCTGTCTCAATACCCAGATTTATCGTTTCCACTGGCTCTTCATGTGGTTGAATTTCCCTCTCTTCCTGGAGTAACAGTCTTGCAAGCTCAACAGGCACTTCACAATCATCTTCACCTTCGTCTTCGGCTAAGTTGATCGGATTTTCGAAGTCATAACTGGCAGTAGCAGAGTCGTTACCAGTGAGATCCAGAGTGGATTGAAACCTGTGTAGGTGAGTGTGTGTAAATACAGCTGTTTTGCAATATAAAGAAAGGAAAGAAAGAAAAGGAGCACAAGATTTGAAATGCGGAAAAACGTCCAAGATCTTTATTCATGATATATGTAAATGACAGTTATAAGCCCTCACAAATGAAGCCAACGGTGCCCCGGGTAAGACACCGGGCCATAAAGTTTTAATTCATTGTTTATTACAAATAACAAAAACAAAGGAATTCATTACTGCGTAACAAAAGTAACAGGTGTATGATCTTTTGCGGTCCAATTGTTCAATCCACCGTTAGTCGTCGGGTAGATCCAGCTATCGAACTCCGATTCTTCCACTTCGTCTTCATCCCCAATAGCATTCACTCCTGGATTGGTGATGAGCACAGGAGATCTTCCGATCCTAGATTTGCGCACAGCCCTCTGAGCCTCTGCAGTAAAACCCAGTCCAAACTTGTCAGTTTTAGGAGTGAAATCAGGGAGCCTGCCCCAGTTAGCACATTCACCTTTCTCGATTACAGCCCGGGCGTCCTTCAAGGAGGCCATCTTCAAAGGAAAGTCCTCTTCAACCACCGTTTCCGTTGCTGCCAATGTTGGAGGTACTTCTTCAAAATGTTGAAAGGGGGTTTCAATAAACTCCCTGTCCATCTCGATATACCGGAAGGAATTCAAATGGCTTACCATATATTCTTCCTCTCCCTTCACAGTGACAATCTTCCCTCTGACAGGGTACTTGAGCTTCTGGTGTAGGGTAGAGGTCACTGCCCCAGCTTTGTGAATCCAAGGTCGACCCAGTAAACAGGAATAAGATGGACGGATATCCATCACATAGAAAGTTGAGTCGAATACTTGAGAACCCATACGAATAGGAATGTCTACCTCTCCATGAACCATCCTCTTAGAACCGTCAAAGGCTCTGACAATGATGTTGCTAGGTTTCAGCTCCAGGCCCTCACAATCTAACCGGTCTAAGGCCTTCTTGGGTAATACATTCAGGGAAGAACCGGTGTCCACCAACACGTGCGCGAGAGTAGTGCCCCTGCATTCTATTGAGACATGCAGGGCATCATTGTGGTTCTTTCCCTTGGCGGTAAGGTCAGCATCCGAGAAACCCAAACCATTGTCAGCTGTCAAATTGGCTACTCAATGAGTAAACTGGTCTGCAGATGTCTCCTGTGGCACATGGGCCGTCTTTAGAAATGAAATCAGGGCCTTAGCATGGGCCTCTGAGCACAGCAGCAATGAGAGCATAGAGATCTTGGAGGGGGGTGTGCCCCAGCTGTTCAACAACATTAAAATCACTCTTTTTGATTATTTTAAGAATTTCCTCCATCTCTTGCTGGGAGGCTTCAACATTCACAGATTTTGGTGCCTCCATCCGGGCAGGCTCATCTTCAATCCCTTTGCCCCGAGCATTAGATGACTCGGCGGCAGGGGAAGCAATTGGATTAGAAGTAGCAACAGGCGCACTTGCAGGCGTTATTATGAGAGGTCTTCGAATAGTTGGTGGCGCAATGTCAGGCGAGAAGAGCCTACCACTGCGGGTTACTTTGGCTGGACCAGTGATATTGCTGATGCTGGTACCAGTGTTGAACTCTTGCTTTATACCATATACATATACATCTGCCCCATAGTGCCAGGGGACAGCCTTGTCAGATTCATAGGGGAGAGGCCCCGGAACAGTAATAACAATGGGTGCAACAGTCATGATTTTAACTGGCTTCCTCGGGGGAGCCTTGATTGGATTGTTGAAAATTGTAACGACGGATACTTCTTCCACAAGAACAAAAGGAATAGCGGTCTTCTTGAACATAATTTCCTTGCTATCCATCAGGCCTTGGATGCCTAACTTCAGCAACGGACAACCAGTAGGGGTAACAGCACACAAAAGGCAACCCTTGCTGCAACCCGGAAATAAACCGGCCAACAGTAGGTTCCTCTTAACAGTCATCAGAGGGGTAGCTACATCATTCACAGAAACGGAATACAAGTCTTCATCAACGGCATTTACTCCATGCTGGGGCATAGGAGCAGTCACCACATTTGGCCTCTCAGGCGCCTCAAATTGTATCTCCTTTGCATCAATAAGGTCCTGCACCTTATTTCTTAGGGCCCAACAGTCATCAGTAGAATGCCCCGGGCTATCAGAGTGATAAGCACAGCGGGCATTTGGATTATACTTAGGAGAGGCAGTATTCACAACCTTCGGGGCCTCCCTGATAGTTACCAAGTTGGTTGATAACAGCTGCGACAAGATTTGTGACAAGGTCATACTCAGCCGAGTAAATTCTCTTCTAGGTCTTTCAGCCCTGGGTTGATTAGTTTGCCGAGGAGCGGCAGCAGGCTTAACAATCACCACCGCGTTGACAGATTGGCGGCGCTCTGGTTTATCTTGCCTTCTAGGCCCATACACAGCATTGGCCTCCTTCTTAAAAGGTTTCTTCTCAGCACTTGAAGACGCACCTTTCTGAATCTTTCCTGAATTCATACCAGCCTCTATCCTTTCCCCAGTCAGAATAAGGTCTGTGAACCCTGCAGATGAATTACCGATAAGATGATTGAAGAATGGCCCGGAGAGGGTTCCCAAGAACATATCTACCAATTCCCGGTCAGTTAATGGTGGCTGCACCCTGCCATCCAGGTCCCTCCACTTCTGCACATACTCTTTAAAACCTTCGCCTGATCCTAGCGACATACCCTGGAGTTGGGTACGTGTAGGAGCAAGGTCGGCATTATATTGATACTGCTTGTAAAAAGCAGTAGCCAACTCCTCCCAGTTACGAACTTTGGTTCCATCCAGCTGATAGAACCATTCGAGATGAGTCCCTGAAAGACTCTCCTGGAAGAAGTGGATCCACAAGTTCTTGTCCACTGTGTACGGCTGAATCTTCCGCACATAAGATCTGAGGTGTAATTTAGGGCAGGACGCCCCGTCATACTTGGTAAAAGATGGTGCTTTAAACTTGTGAGGGATGATTACACCAGAAGATAAACCCAAGTCTCCGAAATCCAAACCAGGCACTTGTTGAATCTCCATGGCGTTCAGACGGTCTTCCAACTGCTTGTATCTGACTTCAGCCGGAGGATACTGTTCCTCATTAAAATCAGTCTCGTTGTCAGAGACCACCGGACTTGGAGCCCTTCCCCCCTGGGGACTGTCTTTGCCTACAGAAGAACCAACTTCCTCATTCTGCAGTGTGTTACCGAATCTCCGGCCCGAGTTGAAAAGAACAGTTCTCTTCTTCTTCTTCTCCTTCTTCAGGAGCAAAGCCTTCAGCTCTTCTTGACCTTGAGCCAAACCCATGATCAGCTCCTGAAATTGTGCGTTCTGCGCCTGAAGGGCCTTGATAGACAGCTCGGTAGAGGATTCAGGGTTCATGATGCTGAAATAAACAGCGAAGAACAGTAAGCAACCTGAAAAGAAGAGTACCTGCTATGCACATGATGAATGATATGTGTTTATGCAATGCATTCAAGGGTCCGAAAATTCAAATTCGTTGTAGACAAAAAGGAACACATGTTATCATTAAGGAAATAATTGTTTGGTACATCAAAGCCTCATGGGAAAAATATTACAAAATCAAATCAATCCTAGAAGACACTACGCATCCTCTTCGGAGCAATATAGGTGTTGAGATTCCTTTCCTCGTGCAGTAAGCGGGTGATCTCCAAGACCTTCTTTTCACTAGCATGTAGACTAGTCTCAAGAGAATTTCGTTCTTCCTTAAGCTAGATCCAACTCTTCTGCATCTCTTCCCAGGACGTGGGCATGTCAGGATGTTGAATGGTGTAGGACACCTCTCCTTCCAAGACTGGCTCTTTGATCATAGGGAGAACATGAGGATAAGGCATCACTAACTTCTGGGAGCGGGCTCGTGCCCACTTGAGATAAGGTTCCAACGGGATGGAGTTCCTGTGCCCCAGGGTCTTGCTGTCTATCCTACATGGCATCCTCCAAGCTCTGATAAATCTCTGGCGAAGTCCTTGTGCATCGTTGTCGAAGTCAAAAACTATGTCAGGAGTTAACATGTCATGGGGGCCGTCCCTCCGAGCATAACCAAACTGTCTCCAAGCCAGGCATGGGTTGTAAGTAATACCTCCTCTGATTCCAAGTAAGGGAACATTAGGGTACTCCCCACAACTATCAATGATAGTGACATCCTCTCTGGACCGAGAGCACCAATGTATATCAGCATGTGTAAGAGTCATCAATCGCCGTGACCATCTCAAACCCCGCTCGTTCTTCAAAACTAATTGCGGAAGGTGCGAAATAAACCACCTTCCCAGGAGAGGAGTACAACACATAAGGACACCTCTTTTTCTCATGGTTCGAGTGTAACATGAGTGAAGGATGTTCCCCAGCAACGTAGGTATAGGATTCATGGACATGAAGATCTGGACAACACTGATATCTATAAGCTGATCTGGATTAGGGAACAATATCAAACCATAGACAAGGAGGGCCACAACCTCTTCAAAAGCTTGTAGGTCAAGGGAGTTCCAACATTCTTGGGCCTTCTCAAACAGAAACCTGGCTAAGAACCCTTTGATACCACTTCTAACTTCCCAATGTCCCTTGAGGTCAGATGATTGTAGGTGTAAGGCTTTAGCAATCTCTTCAAGCTTGGGTTCCTTTTCCGTACCGTTGTAGGGTAGTTGATCAAGGATAGGGATCTTCAGAAGCCGGGAGAACTCTGTCCAATTGACTGGGCAAAAATTTGATTCAAGGCTTGAAACTTGGTATGGACAATCTTGTAGATCCAATATGAAATATGAAAGTCACTTTGAGCATTGGAAGTCCAAAAATCTCGGTGCAAACTCAAACCCTAATTTAGGTCATCAGTGCAAGAAGATGTCTTGAGCAGAGCAAAAACCCTAATCCTGTCTGGAGTTCAGGGAGTCTGGTGAGGGAAAATCTTGATAAAATGAGAGGGAAAATTTTGTGGTACAACATGTAGGATCTGGCTTCCACTCGCAGAAATACCATATGAATCAACCTTGTGAAGGTGCCTCCTCAACTCAAAGAGTTATCATCAAGGGTTCTTAAGAATTCTCCGTTCACCAAGAAGTTTGGTCAACTTCTCAACTTGGTTACCTCAAGATTTAAAGAAGACATGGTACATGTTCTCTTTCAATTCTTTGATCCTAAACATCACTGTTTCACATTTCCTGATTATCAATTAGTGCCCACTATTCAAGAGTTCTCTCAACTGTTGGGAGTACCTATTCTTTGTCAAATACTTTTTACCGGTATTGAGAAAGATCCACGACCTGAGGAGATTGCACTAGCCTTACATTTGCAACGGTCTGACATTATGGCTAATTGGGAAACAAGGAATGGTGTTAAGGGTTTTCTAGCCAAGTTTCTGTTTGAGAAGGCTCAACTGTTCTGGGATGCCTTGGATTTGCAAGCTTTTGAGGAAGTTTTGGCTCTTCTAATCTATGGGATGATACTGTTCCATAATCCATACTAACTCATATATGTGAATGCGATCAAAATCTCCCTATCTCGTAACCCGGTTCCTACTTTGCTTGGAGACATTTTGCACTCTCTTCACACTCGTACCATGAAGAGAAGATGGATCCTTATGTGTTGTGTGATACAGTGGCAGAACCGACAGTTATACTGGTTTGCATTTTGTATTCGCAAATGTTGCGGGAAGCAAGAGTCGCCATCGACTTTTATTTCATCCAACAAAGGAAAAGGAAAAAGAACAGAAAAAACCTTTTTTCGAGATGTTTCTGAGTACGAGGGGTAGATTATGGAAAGGGAAAGTGTTAGCACCCTTTCCATCCATGGTTTTCCATGGGCTCTTAGGTACTTTCTCATTTTGAAATTTCTTGTGTGTGCTTGTTTTGAAAAGTTTTGTTTACTTCATGATAACCCTTGTATCTGTCCTAAAGAGTGTGATGAAGTTATTTTGAAAATTATTTTGAAAAGTGTTTGTGTGAAAGAGTTTTTGTTTTGAGCAAGTACTTAAGAGTTTTCTACCTACTCGAAAAAATATTATTCGTTCTGGTTTCCTTTAGACAATGCTATCCTACTATTAAGGAGTAGGTAGCCCTATCGTTGGAGTTTTAAGGGACATTCGAAAGGGACGAAATGGTCACTGAAGGAAACAAGTAAGGATACCTTAGCATTTCGAAGGGACTATCGTCATAAGATCATTTCTCGTAGGAAACTCGAGGGACAAGGAGGGACTATGATCTTTATGACGACTTTGATTTACGGGTCATTGCTAAGATATCCGTACGTTCGAGGGACACGACCATTATTTCCGAGGCAACCAAGTGAGGCAAAACCCTAGGAGTGAGCATGTGCAAGTGTTTGATTTCAGTTTCATTTATCTTGCACATTTAGGGTTTTCTAATGTTTTAAATTGATTTATCTTGCCATTCAATCCTATTACCCATACATTTAGGCAGTTTATAATTGTGGAAAGTAAAGTGCGAGAAATTAAAACCCTAGCTATTACAAGGCCTTGGGGAGGGGGATTACATAATCAAAAACCGGGGAAAATAATAAATGCGAAATAGTAAACCTAATTAACTATTACAAACTCGGAGTAGATACAATAATTAATAAAAATAGAGGAAAACGAATACGTGCGAGTAAATCAAACGGGGAATTAACGTCAAGTTTAGAAACAATTAATTTGCGAATAAGGAAAAGATATTTTTGTAATTTTTTTTTGAGAAAAGTAAATAATCTTGCAAATTAACCTAATTTCTATTTAATTTTAATTATGAAAAAAAGAATTTAAATTAACCTAATTAAACTAATTAATTAATTGCAATTAAATATTTTATGAAAAAGAACTAAATCTAATTTTTTAGTGATTTTCTGATTTTATAATTTAATTAAAAAAATATTTTTGTAAAAAATAATTTAAACAAGAAATTACAATAAAATAAATAAAGAAATAAAAAAAAAAAGAATTAAGGGAATGGGCCTGATGTAGCCAAAGCAGATTGTGGGTGTGTTGCCAATTTTGTGATAGGCCCAGGATGATGGCCCAAGGATCCTGCGCCTGATCCAGTGCATCTTTCTTTTGATGGTCTATCATGAGCTTGCATATGCTGGGCGTTGGATCTGGCTGGAGATGGATCCAATGGACAGATGATGGGGAGCGCTAGATGGACCCTCAACAGAGTGACATGCTGGATCTGTAAGGAATATTCAAGAAAAATGCAAAAGCAACACGCCTGGGATCGAACCCAGGATGTTTGCTTCAAACCTTCCGTCCTTAACCATCTGTGCTGGCTGTTCATTTGTTAATATAATAACAAAATAACATTATATTCAAAGTAACGTTAATATCATAAAAACGCGTGCGTAATTCAAATCTCCCAATGGGAGTTTGCCACCTAGCCTTCTTCTTCCTCAGGACTGTCGTTTTAGGTTTAGACTTTTACCTACGTACAAAGTCTGTAGGTACAACCCTGCATCATTCAAAAATCCAGCACAAGCAATATAAATTACAATGAAGGCCATGAATCAACTGAGCTTGAAGCCCTGGACACCATGGTATCCACGCCTAGCCCTAATTTTTCCTGTAAAAGGAAACCCTAAAACGAGTTTGGAAACCCTAAGAATGGCAAACCATGATTCCTGCACTTAAAACTCAATCAAACGATTTAGAAAGCGTCGAAACCTTATGATAAACAAGAATACATGATTAAATTTCATTGAGAACTCATGTATGCATGTAAGCAAAAATCAAAAATAGTTGGATAACAGAGTTGTGGGTTTTACGATTCTGAGTGTTTTGGTGCGTGCAAAGGGTGCAGTTAGCTTCAGGAGATTTCCAGGAACGTGTGGCAATCCTTAAATCTCCTTGAGGATGGTTGTAGTATAGAATCCTATCTGAGATTTTTTGACAAAAATTTGTAACTTTTTCCTTGCCGTTTCACACGATCAACCCTTGTTCTTGTGCCTTGGAATTGTTATGTATATGTATTAGACTGAATTATGTTAACAAAAGCATTCATATCTTTGCCAATTATCAAGATTTGATTTCCTCTTTGCATTATTTCTTTCTAAATCAAGCCAAATCATACCATTCTCATCCCAATCACCCTTGGCACGATTTGATTCCATTTGACAGCATAAATGGATTGTGATTCTATTCAAAATCAGATCAAAAACAAATCTTCCATATTTTATATCATTTATTTGATTTAATTTGACTTTTAAATGATTAAAATCAAAATAAATTAAATAAATAAAGTCAATAATATATGAGAGAGTGTTTGGGTCGGGGACATTTCTAGAAGTAAGATGCAAGCAGAAAAAGTTAAGCCCATTTGACAAAAAATGCAATTTTGGGTATTGTTGACTTTTGACAATTTTCTAAAAATGGCCAACTTTGACAATGCATATCTCCTTCAATTTTGACCCTAAGAGGGTGTTCTTTGACTTTTTAGAAAGCTTGAGATGTCCCCTAAACAACCATTTTGGTTTCATTTCAATTGGATCTTCCATGTTCATGTAGGAAGCTTTGACCCAAAATGTGTTTTTGTTGACTTTGAAAAGGACCTATAATGTGTGGATTTATATCTTTTCATGAGGGCATTTTTTGATCTTGACGGCTAAAGATGAGTTGTATGGAATTGGATTCTCTTCAAAATGAGCCTTGGATGAGAAATTTTGATAAAGTATGAGAAAGTTATGCTTGGTCAAAGTTTGGTTGACTTTTCCTGAGAAACCCTAATTTAGAAACTTTTGAGTTTTGATGAATTAGGAGCATTCCTTGAGGAATCATGATCAACCCTTGATCAAATGAGGGATGTTACTTCAAAGTGTTGATGTTGACCAAAAATATTGAAGTTTGACTGTATGTGGGCCACAATTTATTTTTACCTAATACAGTTGATTTTCAGGCATTTGAGCAGTTGACTGAGCAAACTTGTTGTGCAAGGCATGAAACTTGGCATGGATGGACTTGAGAGCATATTAAGACCATGGAAGAGGTTTGAGGCCTTTGGAGCTCACCCATCTTGATAAAAATGGAAACCCTAGTTGGAGATTCACTGCTTTAGGAGAGAGTTTGTCTGGTCAATCCTTAGGCATCCTTGGGCAAGTTGAGGATTTCAATGAACACATGTTGAGTAAAATGAGAGAGAAAATTTTTGGGTACAACATGTTGCATACCATTGCTATCTAGCTGGTTTATTTTGCACCTTCCTCGACCAGTTTTAAAAAACGAACAAGGCTTGAAGTGGTCTCAAAGGTTGATGTCGCTTTCGCACTCGGATATTCATTGGTGTTCCCGATCTTTGGAGGATGTTACCATCATTGACGGCTGCAGAGAATTCCCTAATGTCCCACTCTTGGGCATTAGGGGAGGTATTACTTATAATCCTTCTCTTGCATTACGATAGTTTGGGTATTCTCGAAGAGATGGTCCTCACGATACGTTTATCCAGGGTTTGGTATTCGATTATGAGGGCGATGTCCAAGGTTATCTTCAAAGGTTTGTATGAGCTTGGGGCATCATAAACAAGATTGATAGCAAGAATTTAGGTCACAAGAACTCCATCCCTTTTGAGCCTTATCTCAAATGGGTACGATCTCGTGCTCAAAGTCTCATGATGCCATATCCTACTACTCTATCGATAGTTGTGGATCCTGTTGTTGAGGGGGGTGTTCCCTATACCGTTCTCCATCTTGACAGGCCTACCGACCTCGAGGAATTGCAGAGATCATGGATTCAGCTCAAGGAGAAATGAGATACCTTTGAAGCTCAATTTTATGCAAGTGAGAAGAAAATATTGGAGCTCACAAGGCAACTTCACGAGGAACAAAGCCTGAATGCTTACATTGCACCAAAGAGGATGCGCCCATGGGAGACTTGAGTCTTTTTGTTTTAGGAGTTTATTTCATTATCTCTTTGAGACCTTTTTTCTTCTTACTTTGTAAGCCCGAGAGGAATTTTTAAATCCTGAACTAATTAATGCAATCGATGTTTTTTGTCTTCTCTTTATCTAGAAAATTTAAATTCCTTAAAGTCCTTGAAAACATTGCGTCCGCATAACATGCATCATATCATAAGCAGGTTTTTCGACACAGGTTTCCTCATCTTTATACAATTTATTTCAATATAAGATGGATCTCGAGCAAACTGTCAAGGACTTGTGACTCAACACTCTCAATTCCAAGAGACTATGCTCAACTTAGCAAAGGGTCAGCAAGAAATGATGGCGCTTCTTGTCGCGAAGAAGAAGACCAAGAGGAAAGATGTAATCAACATGGGGAAGAGGTTCAAAGGCCTTGCCCGACAAGTTCTGAAGATGTGAAAAACACAAGAAGAGGGGGGGGGGGGGGGTTGAATTGTAAAACTTAAAATAAATGGCTTGACAACACAGTATTTTTATCCTGGTTCGTTTGATCTCAAACTACTCCAGTCCACCCGTCAAGGTGTTTTCGCCTCTCTCCAACGAGGTCTTAATCCACTATTTTCAAAGGATTACAGTAGCTACTTTAACAACTGTTAAAGTCTTCTTGAGTACAACCACAAACCGGTTTATCTCAAGGAAATCTTTTGCAAATGAATTGAACTAGTGTGTATGTTGTTTTCTTACAAAACTGTATATCACAACTGTGATAATTACACAAACTAAGATTGGAATAAAATGACTTTGCTAAAGCTTTGAATGAGCGTGGTTTGAAATAGCTTAGCAAATTGAGTGCGTACGTACGTGCTTCTTTTCACAAGCAGTCCTGTTTATATAGGCAAGCAAGGATACATTGTCCATAAAGCAGGTTTAATGATAACAATGCACTTTCCTTTTGTAGAAGATCTTTGTCTGAAGAAAGCCGTTAGCATTTAATTCAGTCTTGAATGCCTAGTAACGCTTCAGAATCTTCTTTGTTGTATCTGCTGATAACGCTTCAGAGTGTAGATGACTTGGAAAAGATGTCTTTGATTAGAGTTAGAGTGTATTTGATTAAGCGCAGATTCTGGTCATCAGACTCCAATGTTTCAGCGTGTAACATAGATTGTTGATCTTCTGATGCTGCTTCTATTCTGATGTTGATTCCATCAGAGCTTCTGCATATACATAGCATAATTTTCAGGAGCATAATTGTTCTTTGTATATACCTTAGAAATAATTTTATCCTTTGTATTTTGTTATCATCAAAACTTTACTCAAGGGTTGTCCAATCAAACTATGTTCTAACAATCTCCCCCTTTTTGATGATGACAAAAACCAGATTTTTCAATAAAGAATAAGGAACAAAAAGTATAGAGTTAAGTAGAGAAACTCCCCCTGAGTTGATTACTTCCTTTTAACTCCATGAATATTTGAGCATCAGAATCTTACTGTATCTTTCAGCAGAGTTTTATACTTGTTCAAGCTTTTTAGAAAAGGGAATTTATGTAGATTAGAATGTTTGAGACTTATGTCTCAGTAATCCTCTATTGAAAATATCTTTTTCTTTCTCCCCCTTTTTGTCAGTTATAAAAAAGAACTCATAATCATAGCCAAAATAAGTTTATATTAAAACAGAATCAATGATAAGTTCAGGGCTATGTAGAGAATATTACAGAAAAACAAATTTTTTAAACATAGAAAAATCTAAGACGGAGGAGGAAGACACGTGAACAAAGCTTCCAACAAGCCCTTGATTTGGATGTTGGTTTCCTCTTGCTTGGTTAACATGTTCTTGATTTCCGAAATTTTGTCATCCTGTTTATCCATTCTTTCCTTCATCAAAGTATCAGATCTCTTCAGGTCTTCTAAAGTATGTCTTTCATAAGAGGAAGCTTGAGGGTCTTCAGCAACTGGATGCTTCTCAGAGCATTCTGCAATGTCCTCTTTTTGATCCAGTTGTTCAGCAGGAATTATCTGTTCTGGAGTGTCAGTCAGATTAAGATCTTCTGACTCTGGTTGAACTCTGTCTGCTGGACGATGTTCAGACCAGGGAGCATTGTCCAGAGGAAGAGCTTCTTCCTTAAGCAGTTGGCTCAGAACTTGATCTTCAAAAACTTTTAGCAAGTTGTTGATGTTTTATCTCTATATGTTTAGCCCTAGAATGAAAAATAGGATTTTTACTTAGACAAATAGCAGAAGTATTGTCACAGAGGATAGGGATGTTACTCTCAAATATATTGAAGTCCTCAAGTTGACTTTTCATCCAGAGCATTTGCGTGCTATATCCAGCTGCTGCTATGTATTCAACTTCTGTTGTTGATAGAGCTATTGTGGATTGTCTTTTGCTGGACCATGAGATCATATTTTCTCCCAGAAACTGGCAGCTTCAAGAAGTGCTTTTCCTTTCTACTTTGTCTCCAGCAAAATCAGCATCACAGTATCCTACTAAGCTGTAATCACTTGATTTTCTATAACACAAACCCAGATTAGTAGTACTTTTCAGATACTTGAAAATTCCCTTAACTGCTATTAAGTGAGATTCTCTAGGATCTGATTGGAATCTAGCACAAATGCAAACACTGAATAGAATGTTAGGCCTTGCTACTTACCTCTTCTTTTTTCAGAATGCACGTGGGATGCATTGGAATTCTTGAGGGCTTACATTCTGAGAGATCAAATTTCTTCAGATGTTCTCTGACATATTTGCTCTGATGAATGTAGGTTCCTTCTGGGGTTTGATTAGTTTGAATGCCCAGAAAGAACTTTAGTTCCCCCACCAGGCTCATCTCAAATTCTGCCTGCATACATTTAGCAAACTCTCTTCCCAGAGAGGGTTTAGTGGATCCAAATATAATGTCATCAACATAAATTTGACATACTAAGATGCCATTCTTAATTGTCTTACTGAACAGGGTTGTGTCCACTTTCCCTCTGGTGAATTCCTTTCCTAACAGGAAGTTACTTAATCTTTCATACCAAGCTCTGGGAGCTTGTTTCATACCATAGAGTGACTTCTTTAGTTTGAAAACAATATTCTGGATTTTTGGAACTTTCAAAACCAGGGGGTTGGTGCACATAAACCTCTTCTTTTATATAGCCATTTAAGAATGCACTCTTGACATCCATCTGATACAGAGTAATGCCTTTATTGACAGCAAATGAAATTAAAAGTCTGATAGATTCTAACCTGGCGACTGGAGCAAAGGTTTCTGTATAGTCTATCCCTTCTTGCTGACTATAACCTTGTGCTACCAGCCGTGCTTTGTTTCTGATGACTTTACCTTGTTCGTTCAGTTTGTTTCTGAACACCCATTTTGTGCCTATGACGTTGAATCCTTTTGGTTTGGGAACCAAATCCCATACGTCATTTCTTGTGAGCCGATTCAACTCCTCCTGCATTGCCAGAATCCAGTCATTGTCCAGAAGTGCTTCATCAATTGTTGTTGGTTCAATCAGAGAAACAAGTCCCATGAGAGATTCTTCAGAGTTTCTAAAGGTAGATCTTGTTCTGATTGGATCTTCCTTCCTTCCTAAGATTGTTTCTTCTGGGTGATCAATTCTACTTCTGGATGGTCTTTTCTGGAGTTGATCAACAAAAGGTGTTGGGTTGCTTGTAGTGACTCTTTCTGATGTTGAGGGAATGTCTCTGTTGAGAGACTCTGAGTTGTCTGCAGTACCTGTGATTTCAACTTCCATACCTACAAGGAGTTCATTCTGCTTTGACTTTTGAGAGTCAAGCTTATCATCAAACCGAACACTGATTGACTCTTCAACCATCTGTGTTTCTGTATTGTATACTCTGTACCCTCTTGAGCATTCAGAGTATCCTAACATAATACACTTTTTTGCTTTAGAGTCAAACTTGTTCAAATAATTTTTTGTATTCAAAATAAAACATATACATCCAAATGGGTGAAAATAGGAAATGTTGGGTTTTCTGTTCTTCCACAATTCATATGGAGTCTTTTCCAGAATAGGTCTGATGGAGATTCTATTCTGAATGTAACACGCTGTGTTTATTGCTTCTGCCCAAAAGATCTTAGCAACATTAGTCTCGTTGATCATGGTTCTGGCCATTTCTTGCAATGTTCTGTTCTTTCGTTCTATAACTCCATTTTGCTGGGGAGTTCTAGGACACGAAAAGTTATGCAGAATGCCTTTTTCATTAAAGAATAATTCAAAATATTTATTTTCAAATTCTCCACCATGATCACTTCTGACTTTGACAATTCTAAGATTCTTTTCGTTTTGAACTTGGTTGCAGAAGGTAACAAACACAGGGTGTGACTCGTCCTTGTGCCTTAAGAACTTTACCCATGTCCATCTCCTATAGTCATCTATGATTACTAACCCATACTTCTTGCCACTGACTGAGGCAGTCTTTACTGGACCAAATAAGTCAATATGCAGAAGTTCTAATGGCTTAGAGGTGGAAACAACATTTTTGGATTTGAAAGCAGGTTTTGCAAATTTGCCTTTTTGACATGCTTCACACAGTGCATCTGAATTGAACTTCAAGTTAGGAAGTCCTCTGACCAGATTGAGTTTGTTAATCTGAGATATTCTTCTCATACTAACATGTCCCAATCTTCTGTACCAGATCCATTGCTCGTTGTTGACAGACAGAAGACATTTTACGTTCTGACTTTTCAGTTCAGAAAGTTTGATTTTATAAATGTTGTTTTTCCTCTTTCAATTAAATAGGATAGTCCCATCTTTCGGACTAACAACTTTGCATGAATTTTGATTGAAGATTATATCATAACCGTTATCACTTAATTGACTTATGGATAACAGGTTATGCATTAATCCATCAACTAATAAAACATTACTAATAGAGGGAAGATTTCCATTACCTACTGTTCCAGAGCCAATGATCTTTCCCCTCTGATTGCTTCCAAAACCTACGTGGCCTCCAGGCTTAAGTTCCAGGCTTTGGAACATATGCCTTCTTCCTGTCATGTGTCGTGAGGAGCCAGAGTCCAGGTACCATGATTGGTGTTTTTTCTTTGCTGCTAAAGATATCTGCCACATGTATTATTTTATCCTTAGGTACCCATATTTTCTTGGGTCCTGATTTGTTAGTTCTACCAAAACTCTGGTTGAATTTTGGTTTGACAGAGTAATCACTACTTGTATATTTTATGTCATGTGTGTGCCCATATGTAAAATGTGAGTCAAGTGGAGTATGCTTTATAACTAAATCCATGGCATTTTTTGGTGTAGGAGCCTTACCTTGATATCGTATCCCTTTTCTGCCGTTTCTGCTAACCCCATAGATCATTGAAACCATTTTGCTTCTGTCTATGTTTTTAGCTAGAAACTTCTGAAAGCTGTGATCATACTCTTTGATGATCTCATCAGCATTGCTGGGAGTTTCAGGGATTGTTTCCTTCTGAGAGTTATGCATTTGATTTTCTAAATTTGAAATTTTATCTTTTAACTCAGAATTCTCCAATTTGAGACTCTCAGTCTTATCAGAGTCAGAAGCAAGATTCCTTTTCAGGTTTCTGAATTTGACTCTGATCTGCTGATACCTTTCCAAAATTTCATTAAGGCTTTCTGCTAATTCAGCCTTGGTAAAATTAATAGTAAAGTCAGGGAATACCTCTTCTGTGTCTGATTCAGAGTCTGACTCAAAAGCTTCACTGTCTTCAGATACGTTTGCCATGAGAGCTATGTCTGAGTCAGCTTCAGATGTATCAGAATCATCCCATGTAGCCATGAGACTCTTCTTCTTTTCTTTTCCAAACTTCTTTTTGGGATTTTCCTTCTGAAGCTTTGGGCAATCACTTTTGTAGTGCCCTTGCTCGTTACACTCATAGCAGATGATGTCTTTATAGTTTGGCTTTTTGTATCCTGAGGAGCCTTCAGATCTTTTGTTTCCAGAGGAGGATTCTGACCTTCTGTATCTGGAGGAAGATTCATTCTGATTTTCTGATCTTCTGGGATTCCTGAACTTCCTTTGCCTCTGCTTCCACAGTTGGTTCACCCTTCTGGAGAGAAGAGACAATTCATCTTCTTCTGATGAGGATCCATCAAAGGTTTCTTCCACAGCCTGCAAAACTTTGGGTCAGATTTTCTGTTAGATTTTAAAGCTAATGGCTTACCTTGCTTTTGAGGTTCATCTGCTTCTAGCTCTATCTCGTGACTTCTGAGGGAGCTGATAAGTTCCTCCAGAGAGATTTTGTTGAGATCCTTGGCTAGTTTAAGCGCTGTGACCATTGGCCTCCATTGTTTTGGCAAGCTTCTGATGATCTTCTTGACATGATCAACAGTGGAATATCCTTTGTCAAGAACTTTTAGACCAGCAACAAGAATTTGAAATCTTGAAAACATAGCTTATATGGATTCACTGTCTTCCATCTTGAATGCCTCATACTTCTGAATGAGCGCAAGGGCTTTTGTTTCTTTGACTTGAATGTTGCCTTCATGCGTCATTCTCAGAGAATCAAACATATTCTTAGCAGTTTCTCTGTTTGATATTTTCTCATACTCTGAATATGAGATAGCGCTGAGAAGAATTGTTCTAGCCTTGTGATGATTTCTGAACTCACGCTTTTGCTGATCAGACATCATTTTCTTGTCAATCTTCTGACCACGTCCATCCACTGGGTGCGTGTATCCATCAGTCACCATGTCCCACAGATCAGCATCATGGGCCAGAAAGAAACTCTCAATTATGTCTTTCCAGTAGTCAAAGTTTTCTCCATCAAAGACTGGAGGTTTTCCACTGAATCTGTCCCTTTCTTCATTGTTGTCATTGCTGATGTTTTGACTTGGTCCTGCCATTGTGTTTTTCTGACACTGGATCTTGTACTGACACGTTTAAGTGTTAAAGCTCAGAACCAGGAGCTCTGATGCCAATTGAAGATGTGAAAAACACAAGAAGGGGGGGGGGGGGGTTGAATTGTAAAACTTAAAATAAATGGCTTGACAACACAGTATTTTTATCCTGGTTCGTTTGATCTCAAATTACTCCAGTCCACCCGTCAAGGTGATTTCGCCTCTCTCCAACGAGGTCTTAATCCACTATTTTCAAAGGATTACAGTAGCTACTTTAACAGCTGTTAAAGTCTTCTTGAGTACAACCACAGACCGGTTTATCTCAAGGAAATATTTTGCAAATGAATTGAACTAGTGTGTATGTTGTTTTCTTACAAAACTGTATATCACAACTGTGATAATTACACAAACTAAGATTGGAATAAAATGACTTTGCTAAAGCTTTGAATGAGCGTGGTTTGAAATAGCTTAGAAAATTGAATGTGTACGTACATGCTTCTTTTCACAAGAAGTCCTGTTTATATAGGCAAGCAAGGATACGTTGTTCATAAAGCAGGTTTAATGATAATAATGCACTTTCCTTTTGTAGAAGATATTTGTCTGAAGAAAGCCGTTAACATTTAATTCAGTCTTGAATGCCTAGTAACGCTTCAGAATCTTCTTTGCTGTATCTGCTGATAACGCTTCAGAGTGTAGATGACTTGGAAAAGATGTCTTTGATCAGAGTCAGAGTGTATTTGATTAAGCGCAGATTCTGGTCATCAGACTCCAATGTTTCAGCGTGTAACATAGATTGCTAATCTTCTGATGCTGCTTCTATTCTGATGCTGATTCCATCAGAGCTTCTGCATATACATAGCATAATTTTCAGGAGCATAATTGTTCTTTGTATATACCTTAGAAATAATTTTATACTTTGTATTTTGTTATCATCAAAACTTTACTCAAGGGTTGTAGAATCAAATTATGTTCTAACAAGTTCAAGTTAAAGAAGACTCTCCCGAGGAGGATGAGAATCAAGATGAAGATGCTAGAAGCACCCGTGCTGGGGGTGAGAATGATCAAATTTCTGAAGACGAGGATTATATCGATGAGCAATACCCACCGACCAACGACAAATATAAGTAGCCAGAAGACTGACTAAAGGTTATAGAGATCCAAGCGGTGCCTGGCTTGGACTTTGGAGACTTAGGTTTGGTTCCTAGGGTGGTCATTCCCCATAAATTCAAGATCTCAATTTTTTCCAAGTACGATGGTGTCTCATGTCCGAAGCTTCATCTAAGATCATATGTCCGCAAAATCCAGCCGCACACTGCCGGTAGAAAACTGTGGGTGCACTTTTTTCAAGAAAGTCTATCTGGAACACAGTTGGAGTGGTTTTACCAATTGGAAGGGACCAATATCCATACTTGGGAGGATTTGGCTGCTTCCTTTTACTGCCAATATCAATATAATGTTGATCTTGTGCCAATTCGGGTGCAATTGCAAGGAATGACCATGGGTGCAAGTGAGGGCTTCAAGGAATACGCCCAAAAATGGAGAGATCTGGATGGCAGGGTGCAACCACCTTTGACTGATAAAGAGTTGGTAGACATGTTTATGGGAACATTGACTGGACCATTTTTCAACTTACTAATTGGAAGTTCATCATCTGGATTTACTGAGTTGATCTTAACTGGTGAGAGGGTTGAAAGCGGGATTAAAAGCTGGAAGATACCTATGGCCTCCACCTCAAATGTTGTGAAAATCCATTTATTGGTAAAAAGGAGACTAATTCTGTGTATGGATCAAGAAGTTGTATGAAGAATGACCGTCATAATTCAGTAGGGGCAGTGTTGATTTCCAACCCAACTCCAACTCAACGACCGCATCAACAAAACAACCAACAAAGGCTGGATGCCCAAAGAAGACAATTTACCAGAATCAATATGCAACTCTCTCAAGCTCTGCAACACCTATTGAAGCTGATTTGGTGACCTTGCGAGACCCCCCTTCCAACCCTAACACAACTTCTCCAAAATATAACCCCAATGCCAAATGTTCTTACCATTTGAATAGTCCCAGACATGACACCAATGATTGTTGGGCAGTAAAGAATAAAATCAAAGACCTAATTTATAACAAGATAATTGTATTCGACCCTCCTCCAACTCCTAATGTGATCAGCGCACCCATTCCAAATCATGGTAAGGGTGTCAATGCTATTGAAGATGCCTCTTTTGTTTCCTCCATCAAATATTTGACCACTCCTTTGAAGACTGTTAAAAAGAATTTGCTGAAAGCCGGTGTATTTCCAGGATGTTTTGAAGACTGTTACCATTGTGCTGTTACCATTGTCCTTTGAAGACTATTAGGATCACCTCCAAAGGTCCTATTAGGATTCCCACTGAACCAAGAATAGCTCCATTAATTATCACCACACCAGGGCCAGTCCCCTACTCTTATGATAAGGTTGTGCCTTGGAATTATGGGGCATAAGTGTATTACCATGGTA
Source organism: Vicia faba (assembly GCA_948472305.1). NCBI lineage: Eukaryota > Viridiplantae > Streptophyta > Magnoliopsida > Fabales > Fabaceae > Vicia > Vicia faba. The sequence goes on along the minus strand of CATIWC010001182.1, from coordinate 24,257 downwards.
TCAAACAAGATTCATGGATTGCTGAAGATGAAGATGTTGAAGTTACAAACATTGTTAGATCAAGCAAAGTCACTTGGACTGGGAGGATCTTCTCTCTAGAGATTTCACCTCCGACAACCACTACTAAACCCATTCATATTATTATTGTTAACCCTGCTGCTGATACTCGAGGAAAGGAAAAAATGACTAAGCCTGCCAGGAAGGAGGCACCCACAAAAGATATTACCACTGAGGACCCATCTACCCAAGAGATGGAGAAGATTTTAAAAATTATCAGAAAAAGTGATTACAAGATAGTGGAACAGTTGGGGCAAACACCTCGAAGATTTCCATGTTGTCTTTGTTGCTATACTCCGAGGCGTATGCTCAAGCACTGATAAAAATCTTGAAAAATGCACATCTCCCACAAGAAACTACGACCGACCAATTTGAAAACCGTGTCGTAAGTTTGACTGCTGACAATGGCTTGAGATTTTCGGATGCAGATTTGACCCCGCGGGGGAAGAATCACAACAAAGCTTTACATGTTTCCACTGAGTGTAAAGGCACCACCTTATCACATGTTTTAGTGGATATTGGGTCCTCCCTTAATGTGTTATCCAAAGGGGCTCTAGATAGGTTGGACTGTGAAGGACTGATGTTGAAACCCAGTGATATCGCGGTGAGAGATTTTGACAGATCAAAGAGAATGGTCCATGGAGAGGTTGATCTCCCTATCAAGGTTGGGTCCCAAGTCTTCAACTCAACATTCTACGTGATAGATATCCGCCTGACCTATTCTTTCCTACTCGAACGCCCATGGATACATGGGGCAAGTGCGATAACTTCCACACTACATCAAAAGATGAAGTACCTGGTCAAGGGGAAAATTGTTACCGTCTGTGGGGAGGAGGAGTTTATGATCAGTCATTTGAATTCATTCAAATAATGGATGGCGAATTCATAGAAACTCCCTGTCAAGTATTTGAAGTATTTTCTCCAATGGTTGTTGTTACCAAGGCCATTCCTGACACTCCCAGAGCTGCTAAAGATACATCAAGGATGGTCTCTCTCAAAGATGCTCGTGTTATTATTGGAGATGGAGGTTGCGCCATTTGGGGACAACTTCCTGATATCCCTTTCAAGTCAGATAAATTTTGGTTAGGCTTCACTTCCAAAGCTCAAAAAGAGGTTCGACGTGCTCGCGCGGGGAAACCACCTCTCCGTATCAGTAACAATGAAGTTAATGCTCTTGGGGACTCTGAAAGTGACGGTGACTGGGATGACTGGATCTACCCAACTGCTGATGGATGGCTCAACAACTGGCAGACCAAGGACTTCATCCCGATCTCCTTCAGCCAAAATTGCCATTTCCTGTTTTTATTTACTTTGAGAAATTTGTCTGTAATTTCCATTAAAACAATGACTTTAAACCATGTGTCTTGCCCGAGGCACAATGGTACATTTGTTAAGGTTTTGTCATTTCCATATGCCATATGCTCATTTTAATGAAAAAACATTGGACTATTTTGCGTTCAAATTTTACGCTCTTTGTCTTTCTTTTACTTTACTGCATTTCCAAAAATGCCATGTGACCTTACATGCACACACACACACACACACACACACACACACACACACACACACACACACACACACACACACACACACACACACACACACACACACATTTGCAAATCCACATCCACTACGGATCTCATTGACAATAATTCTGCTATCTCCATCTATGACTAAGAGAATCCAATCTATCAAGCCAAATACGAAGGCGAAGAAGATTGTGAAATACCTGGAGAACTCGCCAGACTCCTGATACAAGAGGAAAAGGCCATTCAACCACATGAAGAACCAGTTGAAGTGATAAAATTAGGTACTGAGGTGGATAAGAAAGAATTCAAGATCAGAGCTAACCTATAAGACAATGTCAAGAGAAAATTGGTTCAAATGTTGCACAACTATGTTGAGGTGTTCGCTTGGTCATACGAAGATATTCCAGGGCTCGATACTGATATTGTGGTTTATCGTCTGCCAATGAAAGAAGGTTTTTCTCCGATCAAACAAAAGGTTCGTCGCATGCATCTAGACATGTCAGAGAAATTCAAGGCTGAGGTAATGAAACAGTTTGATGCAGGTTTCTTGGCAGTAACATCATATCTCCAATGGGTTGCAAATGTTGTTCCAGTACCGAAGAAAGATGGTAAAGTCCATATGTGTGTAGAATACATGGATTTAAATAGGGCAAGCCCCAAAGATGATTTCCCACTACCACACATTGATGTCTTGGTTGACAACATTGCTAAACATAAGGTGTTCTCCTTCATGGATGGCTTCTCAGGGTACAACCAAATCAAAATGGCGCTTGAAGACATGGAAAAAACCACTTTTGTCACACAGTGGGGTACCTTCTATTATAAGGTCATGCCTTTCAATTTGAAGAATGCAGGCGTAACTTATCAACGAGCTATGGTAGCTTTATTTCATAACATGATTCATCATAAGATATAAGTCTATGTTGGTGACATGATTGCAAGGTTGAAAATTGAGGAAGAACATCTTGACCACCTGCACAAGTTATTTGAAAGGGTGAAGAAATACAAACTGAGGTTGAATCCAAACAAATGCACCTTCAGGGTAAGATCAGGAAGCTCCTAGGATTTGTCGTCGGTGGTAAAGGTATTGAGGTCAATCCTGAAAATGTCAAAGCTATCTAAGAAATGCCATCTTCCTGTATTGAGAAGGAGGTCAGAGGTTTTCTAGGATGACTAAACTACATTGCCCGATTCATCTCTCACTTGACTGCTACTTGTGAACCAATCTTCAAGCTACTTTTGATAAGATTAAAGAGTACCTTCAAGAACCTCCAATTCGGATGCCACCAGTCAAAGAAAGAACTCTGATCATGTACCTGACCGTGTTAGAGAATCCAATGGGGTGTGTGCTGGGGCTGCATGACGAGTCTGGTCGAAAAGAGTATGCAATATACTACCTTAGAAAAAAGTTTACCGACTGTGAAACAAGATATTCACTTCTCGATAAAACTTGTTGCGCTTAGGCATGGGCTGCTCACCGACTAAGACATTATATGTTGACTCATACTACTCTCTTGATCTCTAAGATGGATCCCATCAAGTATATCTTCGAGAAGCCAACTCTCTCCGGATGAATAACCCAATGGCAAATGATCTTGGCTGAATATGACATCCAGTACACTACACAAAAATCAATCAAGGGGAGTGTACTAGCAGACCATTTGGCCCATCAAGCTGTTGATGACTACTAATCCATGAACTTTGAATTCCCGAACAAGAATATCATGCTGATAACCGACTGTGAAAAGCCTGGATCGTATGAAGGACCTGAACAAAGATCCCGATGGAATATGGTTTTTGATGGAGCTTCTAATGCACTTGGTAATGGAATTGGTGTTGTGATCATCTCCCCCGAAGGTTGCCATACACCTTTCACTGCCAGACTTTGCTTCGACTATACCAATAATATGGCCGAATACGAAGCGTGTGTCATGGGTCTCAAGGCTGCTATTGACCTAAGAATCAAATTCCTAAGTGTATATGGAGACCCAGCCTTGGTGGTCAGTCAAGTTAAAGGAGAGTGGGATACCAAACATCCAAATATTATCCCATACAAAGAACTTGTGCTAACCTTGATCCCGTACTTTGAAGAGGTCACCTTTGAACATATCACAAGGGAAGAAAATCAGTTAGCAGATGCCTTAGCAACTATGTCATCTGTTAGAACATAGTTTAGTTCTACATCCCTGTAAGAGTTTTGATGATAACAAACACATGATATATATAAAGAACAAATATGCTCTCTAAATAAAGTATTTTAATATGCAGGGAAGTTCTGTTGTAAGAAGCATAAAAGATGAGAAAGATCGTTGTTAGAAGCAAATATGTGTAACACACTTAAGTAAATAAGTTATGACGTTAGAACCTATGAATGCACCAATGTTGTGAAACAAGAACTCTGATATTCTGATATGTAAAGTTCTGGAAAGTAAAAAAAGTCTCAACGGTAACATTCATCTTCTGATGTGAGCATGTTCTGAAGCGTTACAGTTTATTCATGGTAAATCAAAAGTAACGGGTGAATCAAGATGGGATCTTCACTTTTGTAAAGAACATTAACTACACTTCATCAACCTTCCAAAAGCATCTTCTTATGTCTCTCATGCATTTCCTATTTAAAGAAGACGTGAAGAAGATATCAGTAGACAATCACTGCGCACTGAAAAAAAAATATTTACCTAGTTCTACCTAGTGCTCTTCAATTGTGTAATACATCACTGTTGTGATATTGTTTTATTTAGAAAACATATTTGTACACACTTTCAATTATATTACTTTGTAATTCCTTGAGAAAATCCGGTTGTGGTTTAGACTCAAGAAGACATTGACAGTTGTCATTGTGATTGTGTAATCAAGTTTGATTAGTGGATTAAGACCTTGTTTGAGAGAGGCGAAATCACTTTGGAGGGTGGACTAGAGTAGTTTGAGTTCAAACGAACTAGGATAACCAATGTGTCTTTTTTTCCAGTTTTAATCCCAATTCACCCCCATTTCTTATGTTTTTCCATTCTTTAATTAGTATCAGAGCTTCTGGTTCTGAGTGCAAACACTTAACCGTGTCAAAAAAAGATCCAAGCAAGAAAAACACTATGGTGGGACCAAGTCAAATCATTAACAATGATTATCATGATGAGAAAGACAGAATCAGCAGCAAACCCCCAATATTTGACGGTGAAAAGTTTGATTACTGGAAAGACATAATCAAAAGTTTATTTCTAGCTCATGATGCTGATCTATGGGATATGGTGACTGATGGCTATATTCATCCTAGTGATAAAAAGGGCCAGAAGATTGACAGAAAGAAAATGTCAGATAAATAAAAGAAAGAATTCAGAAACCATCATAAAGCTAGAACAATTATTTTGAGTGCTATCTCGTACAGAGTATGAGAAGATTACAAACAGAGAATAAACAAAACACATGTTTGACTCCTTGAGAATAACGCATGAAGGCAACACGCAAGTCAAAGAAACCAAAGATATTTCTCTCATTCAGAAGTATGAAGCTTTCAAAATGGAAGAAGAAGAAACTATCGAGAAAATGTTCTCAAGATTTCAAACTCTAATTGCGAGACTGAGAGTTCTGGACAAAGGGTACTCCATAACAGATCATGTAAAGAAGATCATAAGAAGTTTACCCAAGAAATGGAGACCCATGGTAACATCATTAAAACTATCCAAATATCTGGATAAAATTTCTCTTGAAGAACTTATCAGTTCCCTGAGAAGTCATGATATAGAACTAGAGGAAGATGAGCCCCAAAAGCAAGGAAAGTCTCTCGCTCTTAAATCTAATAAAAAATATAAACCTAAAGTTTTGTAGGAAAAAGAATAAAACTCTGGTGGATCCTCGTCAGAAGAAGACAAATTATATCTTCTCCAGAAAAGTCAATCAGTTGTGGAAGCACAGGAAGAGGAAGTACATAACTCCCAGAAGAACAGGGAATCATTATGAATCATCTTCTGGATACATAAAATCAATTAACAGAGACATATTTTGCTACGAATGCAATGGAGAAGGCCATTGCAAAAGCGACTGTCCAAATCTACAAAAAGAAATGCCTAAAAAGAAGTTCTCTAAAGATAAGAAGAAAAGTCTTATGGTAACATGGGATGACTCAGAATCTTCTGAAGCTGAAACAAAATTAGAAGATGAACGAGCCAATATGGCCCAAATTGCCAACTTATCAGATGACTCTGGATCATCAGAATCAGAATCAGACTCAGAGGCATAAGAGGTATTCTCAAACTTTTCTAGATTTAAATTAGAAGAAAGTCTGTCAGAAATTCTTGAAAAATATCAGCAACTTCGAGTCAAAAACAAGAACCTGAAAAATGATCTAGTATATGACTCTGAAGAAACTAAGAAACTCAAAACAGAAAACTTTGAGCTAAAAGAAACCATTTTTAAACTCGAAAATGAAAATTGTGTTAAACTAAGAAACTCAAAATATTAAACTCTGAGCTAAATATACTTTACCCCCTTGCAATAGTAGCGAGTTTTGATTTACCCCCCTATTAAAAAAAATTCTTTCCGCCCCTTAACAAATATAGATTCCCAAACAGAAAACCCTGTACCCCAAGATTCCCTATGAGTTTCATATGTGGCATTAGATTATTTGCTGGCTGTGTTATTAAAAGCCATGCTAGAATGTTTGTGTCTATTACAAATATTTAGTCTTCTGATTAACCCCCTGGAAAATCTAGGGTTCAATATCAAACAAAATTAGCAAGCTCACCATGGGGAAGAAATTAGCAGTGAAGAAGAAGAAGCACTCCAAGAAGGCAAAACATTCAAGCTAACCGAAGAAGCACGAGGAAGGAGGCGCTTTTGTTGATGCTGATAAGGTATGTTCTTTTAGCTGTTTGTTCGTTTAGTGCTACATATAGTAAAATCTTAGTTTTTGAATGTTTGCCCAAATGTTTTCAGAATAAGCATCTGTTCATTGTTGTGTTCCATCATGGTGGCGAGTTTGTAATGTGGAACAACGGGGTTACTGTTGTACCCCAAAATTTTCCCTCTCATTTTATCAAGATTTCCCCTCACAAGACTCCTTGGACTCCAGACAGAATTAGGGTTTACTCTGCTCAAGACATCCCCTTGCACTGTTGACCCGAAATTAGGGTTTGAGTTTGCACATGGATTTTTTGGACTTCCAATGCTCAAAGTGACTTTCATACTTCATGTTGGACTTATAAGATTGCCCCTACCAAGTTTCAAGCTCTAAATTAAATTTTTGCCCAGTCAATTGGACAGTTGACTTAGAAATCAGATGTATTGGGGAAAAAGTCAACTATGGCCAATTTACAGTCAAACCTCATGATTCTCGATCCACATCAACATTATAGGCTCATATGAACCATTTGATCAAGTTTGGACCACAACTCCTCAAGAAATTTGATCAGATCATCAAAAGGGCAAAATGGTCATTTTTAGGGTTTTGACTGCAGAAGGGAAATTTCTGATTTTTTACCTAGCCAATGGCAAATTGGGTTCAAGCATGGATTCAAGGACTCAATGGAATCATCTTGACCTAATCACAAGGTTAAAAAGATCTCAAATGCATTGGATTGACAGATGAATTTTCCAGTCAACTGATCAAAAATCAACTATACATTGAAAAGTCAAACTTTGACTTTTTGGTCAAAATCAAGTGCCAAGGGTCATTTTTCATCAAGATGTGTCAAAACATGAAACTTGTTCACCAAGAAACCTAATTTTGCAAATTAGGGTTTAAGATTGAAAATTTTCATAACTTAGAAATTTTCTAAGTTATGAAATTTTCTTATTTTTTCCCAACTTTGCCCAACATTTTTAACCATGATGCAATTGGATTCAAACAAAACTTAAAACATTAAAGTTGTAGTACTCCACAAAATATACAACTTTGATTCAAAAAGTTTTCCCAAAATATTCTTGGATCTCAAGTTATAATTTTTGGAATAAGGGTCCAAAAACTTTCTAACTTAGTGAAATTTTGCCCTAGTTTAGGCAGAATTTTGACCTATCTTCATGGCCATTTTTCACCTAGTTCCCATTGGAATTTCAAAATTCATTTCAAAGATGGATTGTATAGAATGTTACAAGCTTTCCAAAATGTCACAAAACTCTCCAAAATCAGTTATGGTTAGGGAGAATCGAAGGTTTGAATTTAACAAAAAGTCACTTTGATCCATGGCATTTTTCATGTTGCTACAAATTGCAAATTCTATCCAGCCTTACTTGTACTTGCTCACAGGTATCTAAACCTTTTCACGCTCAAAAATTGAATGCAAACTCAATGGATTGAAGCTTTGTTCTGATCAATAGAGGTTTACACAAGGGATTAATCCAAAAATAGAAAAAAGGCAACATTCTCATTTTCATAAAGTTGGCTTTATGTCAAGTTGTTCCTCTTGAGCCTTGAACCCTTTCTTTTGCAGCAAACAAAGTTCACTAATATCAGGCAATTGTTACCCAACTCTTGGCAGACCCTAAGCTAGATGGTACAACCCTTTGCATTGTCATTTCACACTTTTCTTAAAAGCCAAGTCAACTTGCAAAACAAAGAGAACTCTTGTATCTGTTATAACGAAGCTTGTTAACCATTGCAAACAAGTTTTTGCATATTTCCTTAAGTCAGAAGCACAAGCTAACCACTTCTCAAGCCTTCCAAACACCAAAACACCTTCTTCTTGCAAAACAGGGCAGTTTCTGCATTTTTGTTTCCAAATCACAAACCACTTGTGCGTTTTGTCCCAACCTCTTCCAACACACTCCATACAACCCATCTAAGCTCTCCCAACCATTGACCATTGACTGTAACTCCATTTATAAGCTTCACCATTTCTAAATTCTGCTTGTGCAGGTTGACTTCTACAGGCTTATTCAAGCAAACTCAAAGCAAACTAAGCATTGGGGAAGGTCAAAGGAAGTTCAGGAAAGCTCCCAAGCATCTCAGGCCTCATTGAAAATCTCCACATTGCCATACTCGAGTTCAACTGAAGTAGCTATTTTCCAAATTTCTATCTCTCTATTTAGGAATCATTAGGCTTAGGTTTGTGAATAAAAAATGTAGTACTCATTGCCCTTAAGCTGTACATATGCATAAATTTTATTTAAGTTAACTGAGTTGGGAGAATTTGATTGATGAACTTCCTGAAAAAGTTAGGTTAGAAATTAGGGCCAGAGAAATTCTCTCTGATCTTTGAGAGTTAGATTAAGTTCTTTACATGGTTGGAATCGTGATGAAAAATGCTATAACTTTTGTGTTGTGAGTTTTTGCTTTAGAGCAGGTATGCAGGATTTCCAGAAGTATACACAAGGCGCGCGTTTTTTGTTCAAAGGTTGAAGACGAAGGAAAATCTGGGCTGGGCCTGGCTTGTTCATGCTTTTTGCACCCCTAGCCTTACTGTTTACACCCCTTTGTCCCATTATTTTATATTTTTATGTTTTTCATTTTCTTTTTAGTTTCTGATTTTATTTCATTTTTCTAAACACTAAAAAATACCAAAAACATTTTCATAAATTTTCACATTTTATTTTATTATTTTTATTATATTATTTTAGACATAGAAATAATTATTAAATAATATCTACATTTATTTTCTTTAACAAAAACTTGTAAATAACTTAAAAAAACATTATATTTTATTTTTAGTATTTATATATACTTAAATAATATTTTCTCATATTATTTTTATTTTTAACATTTGTATATATTTTATTTATTTTATTGTACATAAATAAATAATACATAATATATATATATATATATATATATATATATATATATATATATATATATATATATATATATATATATATATATATATATATATATATATATATATATATATATATATATATATATATATATATATATATATATATATATATATATATATATATATATATATATATATATATATATATATATATATATATATATATATATATATATATATATATATATATATATATATTCTTAAAACAAATTAGGGCTTCCACCCTTAATAAAAATAATATTTTATTTTATTATTTTTAATGCATTAAATAGTTTATTTTTACATATATAAAAATAATCCAAAAACATTTTTTTTTTGCATATTTATAATATATTGCATATTTATTTAATTGTCCATTTAAATAGTTGCCTATTTATTTATTTGCACAATTAATTCAATTTGGTTGTAATAATCTTAGGGTTTTAATTTCTTGCAAATAATTCCCTATTAAAAATTGTATTCCCCCCCCCCCCCCCCCCCCCCCCCCCATATCAATGTTGTAATAGTTATAGATTTACCTTTACGCATTTATAGCTTTCAAATATGCCATGATAGAGATTAGGGTTTGTATGCAATATCCAAAATCAAAACAAATAGCTAGACCTAATACAAGACATTAGAGCATGTAAATTGACAACACAATGCACACATGCACCCCTAGGGTTTCATCCACTTGTTGCCTTAAAAGTGACCATGGTATGCATGTTGAGTATCTTGGCAAAACAAAAACAAAACAAAAAGATCATAGTCCCTCGATGACGCTATCTTGGTTGCCTATACAAAATGATCTAGTCCCTGAAAAATTTGCTAAAGATACATAGCACAATTGCTATCATGGTCAATACGATGACCCGCGCCTGTCCCGTTTAACATCTAAACACAAGTTTGTTTACCAAATGCAATGGTAAAACAACAATGTGAAAGGGTTAAAAATGTGTAGGAAAGATCTTTGAGTAGATAGGGTAGACAACTCTTGGTTACTTAATCAAACTTGCAAACATCCTTGCTATTTTAAAAAAAAACACATCACAACACAATTTCAAAACATTTCCCAAAACAAACTTTGAAACTTTCAAACATTGAAAAATTTTTCAAAAGACAAACACCTTTGTATACATTCAAACAAGAATCATTACAAAGGTTTCCTAGACAAGGCCTCTTTTTAAAACATTTTCAAAACCACACACAAAGCACCATTTCAAACAATTGAAAAGCAAAAGCAAGTGATCTAAACAAGTAACTAAGAGCCCATGGAAAACCATGGATGAAAAGGGTGCTTGCACCTTCCTTTTTCATAATCTACCCCCCGAACCCAAGAAAACATCTCGAAGGTCTTTCCTGTGCTTTTTAACCTTTCCTTTGGATAAAATAAAAAGTCGGTGGCGACTTTTGCTAAACCGAAACATTTGCGAACACAAACGCAAAACCTCAAGTCATTTCTCCCACCGTATCACATAACTGGCGACTCTTCTGGGGAGATATCATAAAAGTGGGGTTACCTTAGGGTTTAGATCACCTTTACATGCTTACCTTGTTTGCTTTGATTGCTTTACACTTGGTTCTATTGTTTGGGTTTGAAATCCTCTACCCGGATTTGGTAAAATTCATAGGTAAATAGCAATACGTTGTGGAAACTGTGCGGGGTATACCGACATGGTTGAAGCAATAACTATATTAGTGCGACATATTTGTGGGTACCGGTAGCCTTTGAGTCAATCAAAGAGAATACGGGGCCGCTGAGTGATGTCATGAAGCACTAATGGACTTTTAGAACCTTTACTTGACCATCTTGGCCTTTTTAGGGGTAGTGAGATGATCGGCTTTGGTGCAGTCCGAAGTTGGTAGATACTCGATACTACACTCATTGAGGGTTATTTTCTTGGAATATTTCGATTTCCAGTAAAGTGGCTAAACTGAAACAATGAACATAGAAAATAATCCAGTGATATTGAGCTCCTTAGAACCCGGTTACTATTTATAGGACAGGTTGAGCCAACTAAACTTCAAAAGGGTACTTACCTATGAAACCCCATGCAAGCCTGAGGCTAGGATCTTGTGTAATTTACTTGTGCATATACTTGTGCATACATCATGAACATCATGAAACATCATATGCATCTACTAACCATTTAAAGGGTTTGGATCTTCATCTTTGTTCCTATTTTGTAGGTTATGGATTCACTCCGTAGGAAAACAATCCAGGTCAACCTTGTGAGAATCCCTACTCAACTCAAGGAGCTTACTTCCAAGATTCCAGAGAATTCTCCCTTCACTGAAAGACATGGTAGACTTCTCAACTTGGTCAACTCCAACATTGAAGAAGACATGGTGAAAGTTCTTTTCCAGTTCTTTGACCCCCTACACCATTGCTTTACATTTCCTGATTACCAACTAGTACCTACTTTGGAGGAATTTTATTAACTCCTGAGGATTCCTATTCTCCATCAACTACCCTACAACGGTACGGAAAGAGAGCCAAGGCCTGAAGATGTTGCTCAAGCCTTACACTTGCAATCATCTGATATCAAAGGTCATTGGGATACCAGAAGTGGTGTCAAGGGTTTCTTGGCAAAGTTTCTGTTTGAGAAGGCACAAGACTGCTGGAATTCTCTAGATCTGCAAGCTTTTGAGGTGATTGTAGCACTTCTCATCTATGGGTTGGTCTTGTTCCCAAACCCTAATCAGCTTATAGATGTGAATGCTGTCAAGATTTTCATATCTCGGAATCCTGTGCCAACATTGCTTGGGGACATCCTCCACTCATTTCACACACGAACAATGAGGAAAAGAGGTGTTCTCATGTGCTGTAATCCTCTTCTAGCAAGGTGGTTTATTTCTCACCTTCCCCAGTCAGTCTTGAAGAATGAGCAAGGCTTAAGGTGGTCACAACGGTTGATGACTCTTACACATTCTGATGTTCATTGGTGTTCTCGGTCCAGAGAAAATGTCATCATCATTGACCGTTGTGGGGAATTCCCTAATGTCCCATTACTTGGCATTAGGGGAGGCATTACCTACAACCCCTTCTTGGCTTTGAGACAATTTGGGTATGCCCGAAGGGATGGCCCTCATGACATGCTGATTCCAGACTTGGTTTTTGACTTGGACAACGACGCTCAAGGACTTCGACAAAGGTTTATCCGGGCTTGGAGGATTCCCAACAAAGTGGACAGTAAGACACTGGGACATAAGAATTCCATCCCCCTTGAGCCTTACCTTAAGAGGGTACGAACCCGCGCCCAGAGTCTTATGATGCCTTACCCCTACATTCTCCCTGTGATCAAAGAGTCTATTATGGAAGGAGAGGTTCCATACACCCTCCTACATTCTGACATGCCGACATCATTGGAAGATTTTCAAAAGAGTTGGATACAACTCAAGGAAGAATGAAACAGTTTTGAAGCCAGCTTCTACGCCAGTGAGAAGAAGGTTTTGGAACTTACTCGTTGACTCCACGAAGAGCAGAATCTCAACACCTACATTGCGCTAAAGAGGATGCGCAATGTCTTTTTACCTTAGAATTTTGTAATATTTTTCCCATGGGGCACTTATGTACTAACAAATTCTATCTTATTAATATGACATGCGTTCTTTTTTGTTTACAACAAATTTGAATTTCTGAATCCTTGAATGCATTACATGAATAACATATCATTCATCATATTAATAAGCAGGTCTTCACACCAGGTTTCCTTATCTCTCTGCTGTTTATTTCAGCAAGATGGATATAGAGCAGACGGTCAAAGACCTACAAGCGCAGAATTCACAGTTCCAACAACTACTCATGACCTTGGCAAAGGGTCAGGAGGATCTTAAAGCACTGCTAAAAAAGGAAAAGGAAAAGGAGAAAAAGAAAAAGAAAAGAGTTGGTGTGGCTACTTTGGGAAGAAGATTTGAGAACCAAGTTAGAAGGGTCCTAGATTTCCCCTCAACATCTGATGAAGGGGTAGGAAAGGGAAAGGGAGCTGCAGTTCCCTCCGAGTGTGAGGAAGAAGAAGAAGAAGAGGATGAAGACTATTCTGAACAGCAGCACCCTCCTGCAGATGACAAGTATAAGAATATGGAGGAACGTCTGGCAGCTATGTAGGTACAGAGGGTGCCTAGGCTGGATTTCAAAGAGTTAGGGTTGGTTTCTGGGATTGTCATTCCCCCCAAGTTTAAAGTTCCTCTGTTTTCTAAATACGATGGGGCGTCTTGCCCGAAGATGCACCTACGGTCTTACTTCAGAAAAATTCAACCTCATTCTTCTGACAAGGACCTGTGGGTCCACTTTTTTCAGAATAGTTTGTCGGGTACGCAATTGGATTGTTTCTACCAACTTGAGAGGTCTGATGTGCACAATTGGGAGGATTTGACTGCTGCCATCTACAGACAATATCAATATCATGCAGACTTAGCACCTACTCGTACTCAATTACAGAGTATGGGTATGGTCTCTAATGAAGGCTTTAAGGAGTATGCCCAGAAATGGAGGGACTTGGCTGGAAGGGTACATCAACCATTATCCGAAAGAGAGCTTGTTGATATGTTTTTAGGGACTCTGTCAGGTCCATTCTTTAATCACCTGATAGGAAGTTCGTCTGTAGGGTTCACCGAGTTGATTCTGATTGGTGAAAGAGTTGAAGTCGAAATCAAAAGCGGTAAAATTCAAAAAGATACATCTGCTTCCACTGCCATCAAAAAGACCTTTCCAGCCAAGAAAGAAGTCTCAACTGTTTACTCCTAAAGAGGTCAGGGAAGGGTTGAGCGCCGGCCAGTGGTGGGTGCCGTAATGATTCAGAAATCTGCATTTGATCAGCCTAGAAACAATCAACCTAGAACCAACCAGCAAAGGGTGGAAAGACCGCAACAGCAATATACCCGGATAAACATGACACCTGCACAGGTTCTACCCCATCTCTTGAAGTTAAACCTTAAAACCCTGAAAGAGGCGCTAAAGAATCCGAATACCTCTTCTCTCTACTACTATTCAAATGCGAAGTGTGCTTATCATTCAGATAGCATAGGGCACGACACCAAAAATTGTTGGGCCCTCAATAATAAGATCCAAGATTTAATAGATGCCAAAGAGGTGGAATTCGACGCCCCTGAAAAACCTAATGTGATCTCTGCCCCAATGCGAAAACATGGTCATAATGTTCATGTTGTTGAAGAAGATCTTTATGTTGCTGCTGTTGATGACTTAATGACCCCATTACCAATAATCAAGATGAATCTGTTGAAATCCGGGATTTTCCCAGGCTGTGAAAAAGATTGCTACATTTGTTCGTCCTTACAATCCGATTGTCCGTTGTTGAAGTTAGGCATCCAACGCCTAATGGATAATCAAGAAATCCTCTTTGAGAAAACTCCTGTTACTCCAATTCCTGTCAAAGATGTTGCTATAATTACCATTTCCGCCAATCTTTCCAAGGTCTCCAAAAGACCTATTAAGATTACACCCGATCCAAAGATTGTACCTCTAAAGATAACTATGCCGGGGCCTACCCCATACAAGTCCAACAAGAAAATACCGTGGAATTATGGAGGAGAGATCTTCTACCACGGTGTTAAGAAGATTGAATTAATTGAAGAAAGTTTTGATGAAGAGACTCTTGACATAGGAAATATTGCTGGGACGAGTAAAATCACCCGCAGCGGAAGAATTTTCTCTCCGAAGATTGCTCTTCTAAGGGCAATCTTCGGACCCTCAAGTGCTCCTAAGGTTACTCCTGTGCCGGTCAACATATCCGTGCAAACTCCAGTGATTGAAGAAATTGTTACTCCCGTAGTTTTACCCTCTGTTGTTGCTGCTGATAAAGGTAAGGAGATCCAAGAAGCGCCCGTCAGGACGAGGGCTCAGCCTTTGGTCATCCCCGAGACCACTCATAAGGAAATGGAGGAGATTTTAAAAATAATTAAGAAAAGCGACTATGATGTCGTAGAATAACTGGGGCAAACCCCTTCAAAAATCTCTATGCTGGCCCTGTTGCTCTGTTCCGAAGCTCATGCCAAAGCTTTGATCAGATTCTTAAAGACGGCCCACGTGCCTCAGGAAACCTCCGCGGACCAGTTCTAGGAGCGTGTAGCCAGCCTAACAGCCGACAACGGTCTTGGCTTCTTCGATGCCGATTTAACATCTAAGGGGAGAAAGCATAATGACGCGCTGCATGTCTCGGTGGAATGCAGGGGGACTACTTTAGCTCATGTTCTGGTTGATACTGGTTCGTCTTTAAATGTCTTGCCGAAGAAAGCATTGAACAGATTGGACTGTGAAGGTTTGACCCTGAAGCTCAGCAATACCATTGTCAGATCCTTTTACAGTTCTAAAAGGATGGTCCACGGGGAGGTGGACATCCCAATTAAAGTAGGGACGAAAACTTTCAACTCCACATTTTATGTAATGGACATCCATCCCTCCTACTCTTGCTTGTTGGGAAGACCCTGGATCCACAATGCTGGGGCAGTCACTTCTTCTCTGCACCAGATGCTCAAGTACCCAGTTCAGGGGAAAATTATAACAGTTCATGGCGAGGAGGAATATATGATAAGCCATCTAAATTCATTCCGCTATGTTGAATTAGATGGTGAATTCATCGAGACCCCCTTTAATCACTTTAAAGAGGTTTCTCCTGAAGTTGAGGTAGCTAAGACAATGACTTCTATACCCATCATTACCAAACCTGTGTCCCGGATGTCATCCCTTAAATATGTGAAGGCTGTGATTAAGGAAGGAGGAAGCACAATATAGGGTCAGCTGCCAGATTTTCCTTACAAGACAGATAAATTCGGCTTGGGTTTCACTGCTTCTGCTCAAAAGGCTGTGCGCCGCTCTCGGGATGGAGGGCCACCATTGAAGATCACTAATCATGGAGTTCATGCTTTGGAGGATGGTGAAGATGAGAGCAACTTTGAAGATTGGATTTTCCCGACCGTTGAAGGAGGACTATGCAATTGGGGGGCAAAGGATTTTGTTCCCATTACTTTCATCAATCAGTAATTTATCTTTCGAACATTTCCTGTTGGTCTGTAATAATTCTTAAACAATTCGTACACTTTTTGCCTTATGCCTTACCCGAGGCATATAGGTCCATTTGTAAGGGCTTGATTTTTCATCTTCATATGCCATTTTTAATGAATCATGGACGTTTTCACATATAAAATTTTGTGTTCATTTTCTTTCTTTTTACATTTTATTTGTTTAAAGGTGGCTATCCCTTACACACATACACACACTCACAAAATGTAGGTACCATCCACTCCGAATTCCGTGGGTAACAATTCTGCTATGGCCTTCAGTGACTCTGAAGATCTGGTCAATCATGCCGAATACGAAGGTGATGAAGACTGTGAGGTGCCGAGAGAGTTAGCTAGACTTCTACAACAGGAAGAAAGGGCTATTCTACCTCATGAGGAGTTGTTAGAGACTATCAACTTGGGAACAGAGGCAGGCAGAAAAGAAGTTAAAGTGGGTGCCAACCTGAAGCCAAATGTCAAAGAACGCTTAGTTCAGCTATTGAATGAATATGTTGAGATCTTCTCCTGGTCCTACGAAGCCATGCCGGGACAAGATACAAATATTGTGGTTCACCGTCTCCCTACAAGAGAAGACTGTCCATCAATTAAATAAAAAGTCCTCCGAATGAGGCCCGACATATCTGAATAGATCAAAGCCGAAGTAATGAAGCAGTTCAATGCTGGGTTTCTTGCTGTTACTTCCTATACACAATGGGTTGCTAACATTGTGCCCGTGCCTAAGAAGGACGGCATTACAGAGACTTAAACAGGGCTAGCCCTAAAGATGACTTTCCACTGCCGCACATTGACATTTTGGTTGACAATACAGCTCAGCACAAGGTATTTTCTTTCATGGATGGATTTTCAGGGTACAACCAAATTAAAATGGCTCCCGAAGACATTGATAAAACTACTTTTGTTACACAATGGGGTACCTTCTGCTATAAAGTGATGCCATTCAGACTGAAGAATTCCGGGGCAACCTATCAGCGCGCCATGGTAGCTTTGTTTCATTACATAATACATCATGAGATTGAAGTCTATGTAGACGACATGATAGCCCGTTCACAAACAGAAGAAAAACACCTCGACCATTTGCAAAAGCTATTTGTCAGGTTGAAGGAGTACAAGCTCGGACTGAACCCTAACAAGTGCACTTTCAGAGTCAGGTCTGGTAAACTTTTGGGTTTCATCATCAGTAACAAAGGCATTGAGGTTGATCCTGCCAAAGTCAAAGCTATACAAGATATGCCTACCCCTCGCACTGAGAAGGAGGTCAGAGGTTTCTTGGGACGCCTAAACTACATTACAAGGTTCATTTCTTACCTAACATCTACCTGTGAACCAATCTTCAAGCTGTTGAAGAAAGATCAGGTGGTTAAATGGAATGATGACTGTCAAGTTGCTTTCAATAAAATTAAGGAGTATTTGCTGGAACCTCCTATCTTGATGCCACCCATCGAAGGAAGGCCGTTAATCATGTATCTGACTGTTCTGGAGAATTCAATGGGGTGCGTACTCGACCAACATGACGAGTCTGGCCGAAAAGAGCATGCCATTTATTACCTTAGCAAAAAGTTTACTGACTGTGAGACTCGCTACTCACTGCTCGAGAAAACTTGTCGCGCTTTGGTATGGGGTGCTCTCCGGCTAAGGCAGTATATGTTGACACATACCACTTTACTGATCTCTAAGATGGATCCGATCAAGTACATCTTCGAGAAGCCTGCACTATCCGGAAGAATCGCTAGATGGCAGATGATCCTCACCGAATATGATATACAGTACACGACCCAAAAAGCTATAAAGGGTAGTGTGCTAGCCGATTATCTGGCACAACAAGCTGTCGAAGATTACCAATCCATGAGGTTCGACTTCCCTGATGAGGATATCATGACTTTGAGCAACATTGAAGAAAACAGACCGTATGACGCACCTGAACAAGGATCCCGATGGACTCTGTACTTTGATGGTGCCTCCAACGCACTTGGAAATGGTATCGGTGCTGTACTTATCTCTCCTGAAGGTTGCCATACACCTTTCACTGCTAGACTCTTCTTCAGCTGCACCAACAACATGGCCGAGTATGAAGCTTGTATCTTTGGTCTCAAGGCTGCCATTGACTTGGGAATCAAATCTTTGATTGTATTTGGGGACTCAGCTTTGGTTATCAGTCAAATCAAAGGAGAGTGGGATACCAAACATCCAAACCTCATTCCTTACAAAGAATATGTCCTGACATTGTTACCACATTTCAAGCAGATTATCTTCGAGCACTTCCCGCGAGAAGAGAATCAGTTAGCATATGCGCTAGCTACAATGTCATCCATGTTTAAACTTAACTGGGATAATGAGGCTCCTCAAATCACCATCGAACGGATGGACGAACCTGCACATTGTCACGAGATTAATACCGAAGAAGTAGTGGACCGACCTTGGTTTCATGACGTCAAAAGGTATCTCGAAGCATAAGAATACCCTGAAGGAGCTTCAATCTATGATAAAAAGTTCTTAAGGAGGTTCGCGACAAAGTTCTTCCTAAGCAATGGTATCCTATACAAGCGCAATCATGATTGCATTCTGCTCCGTTGTGTGGACAAGGTTAAAGCTGAGCAGATCATGGCTGAGCTGCACAATGGTACCTTTGGCACTCAGTCAAGCGGACATACGGTGGCTAAGAAGATTCTACGGGCAGGCTACTACTGGTCTACCATGGAAGCTGATTGTCATCAACATTCTCGTACTTGTCACAAATGCCAAATCTATGCTGACAAGGTACATATTCCTCCAGTCCCTCTCAATGTCCTAAAAGCTCCTTGGCCATTCGCTATGTGGGGAATCTACATGATTGGAGAGATCAAGCCTACAACATCCAATGGGCACCACTTCATCTTGGTAGCCATTGATTACTTTACCAAGTGGGTTGAAGCAACTTCCTTCGCCTCCGTTACAAAGAATGTGGTTGCCCATTTCATCAAGCAGAACCTCATCTGCCGGTATGGTATCCCCGACAGGATCATCACGGACAATGGTACAAACTTAAACAATACTATGATCACCGCTCTATGTGAGCAGTTCAAGATTCAACATCACAATTCATCTCCCTATTGGCCAAAGATGAAAGGTGTTGTCGAAGCCGCGAACAAAAATATCAAGAAGATCATTCAAAAGATGACAGTCACCTACAAGGACTGGCATGAGATGTTACCGTTTGCTCTGCACGGGTACCATGCCACGGCGCGTACTTCAACTGGGGCAACACCCTATTCTTTGGTGTACGGCATGGATGCTGTTTTACCTATCGAGGTTCAGATTCCCTCCTTGAGAATCATGAAGGATGCTGGTTTGAGTGAAGACGATTGGATTCAAACTCCGCTTGATCAAGTTAACTTGATTGATGAAAAGCGACTTACTGCTGTTTGCCATGGTCAGGCGTATCAAAAACGATGATCAAGGCATTCAACAAGAAAGTCAGGCGCCAGGTATATCAAGTCAGGGAACATGTAATCAAGCGGATCATCTTGCCGCAAAATGATCCCAGGGGAAAATGGGCTCCTACTTACGAAGGACCATTTGTGATAAAAAACATCTTTTCTGGTGGGGCAATGATCCTAACCACGATGGACGGTGACGACCTGCCGCACCCTGCGAATGTAGACATAGTCAAAAGATACTACGCATAAAAGACCCGACAAGTTGAAAACCCGAAAGGGCGACTTGGGAAAAAATGGGCATCCCGGTGAATCGAAAACCCGAAAGGGCGGTTCAGGCAAAAATTAGGGATAAACAAAAAATCTGTACACCCGACAAGTTGAAAACCCGAAAGGGCGACTTGGACAAAAAAGGGTTTCCTGGTGGACTGAAAAACCGAAAGGGAGGTCCAGGCAAAGTTAGGGAATTAAAGCGTATGACTATGTCTCATCGGATCAGTTTAAAAAATCTCTTCACCAGACAAGCTCCTGGTTTCTGATCAATCCAGTCATCTTCGGACGAAGCAGCGAATAGACAAGATATTCAGAGTTACGAAGGCTATAGCAGAATGGGAACCCCATGGAGTTTTACACATAGCCATCTCTCTTTGTATAAAATTTTCTCAATTTTATGACAACATTCTCTTACTAGAATGTTTGTCTCCTTTGTACAAAATACTCGCACAAAGTTAATACAAAGATACTTCAAAGTGCAGAAAATTATTTTCCTTTCCTTTTTCTTTACACTTGTGTTTTATTTGAAAACGTCCAATGATTTATTAAATGAGCATATGTGTTTGAATATAATCACCGTTTACAAATAAACGAAATGTGAAAGAATAATTACTGACATGTTGAAAGTATAGGAAAACATCTTTAGGCTATTCCAAAAGAAACCTCCTTCAGTACATCATCTGGATACCCAGCGAGGCTAGAACCTTGAAATACATATCACCAGCGGAATTACAAATCCTCGCCAGAGTCGAAATTTCAAACTCCCAATCCCCAGCGGAGCAAACACTTCGGGTCATGTATCCCCAGCAAAGATGAAACCTTCTTCCTCAGTGAAGTCAATTTCCAACTACCAATCCGCAGCAGAAACCACTCAATTTTCCCTAGATTCCCCAACAAGTTGTCTTAAAGTCTGAGCATTAACCAAATGACAGTTAACTTTTGTCCCCAACCTCTGGATAATTCCCCAGTAAATTGGCATACAACCCAAGCTCTTGAACTTTTTTCCAAACATGAATAAGCTCTTCCCCCAGAGTCCTGATCTCCCCAGAAGAGTAGCTACTCGCCAGCAGTATATCTATTCCCCATATAGTTCTTCATCCCCAACAGAACGAAGATTCTCATTCTTAACTCTCCAGTTTGAAGTTCCCAGGGATTTATTTTCCCTAGCAGATGGAGGATTCTCAGTCTGGATTCCCCAGTGAAGTTGCCAGAGTCTTCATCACTCCCCAGCTTGAGTTTATCAGAATTTTTAATCCCATGCAGATCAAAGATTCTCACTCTCGCTTCTCTAGTGAAGTCCCCAAGGTTTCAACTTCCCCAGAAGAGTGGATATTCTCATTCTTAAATCTCCACAGAATCCATCAAAGTCTTCCTTATTCTCCAGTAGATCAAGGTTTTCTTTCATCTAATCCCCAGTAGAGATTCATCATAGTTTCCCTATTTCCCCAGCTGAGTAAGGATTCCCATTGATGTACTCCCCAGCTACAGTCGTCAAAGATCTCTGGATTCCCCAAACAGTTTTCTCAAAGTAGACTTGAAGGATCCCTATCACCAAGAAAGTCATGAAGTATTCTCACATCCCTACAGAAGTTGTCAAAGTTCTTGTTAATCCCCACAAGTTGCCAAGGATCCTCTATCCCCAAGCAGTCAGCAAGGATTTCTCATCTTCAGCAATCAAAGATTTTGAATCTCAAGCAGCGGTCATGGATTTATTTTTCCCGGCAGCAGTCAAGGATTTTTATTATCCCCAGTTATCAAGGACTCATTCTCCTCAGCAAGATAGCTAATCAGCTTACATGCACATACATTACATTCATATATCATAAAAATTGATAAAACACATTTTATTGCATCATACATGTCATGCAACATAGCTTTGTGTTTCAGCTAACATTTTACCCTTTTCATGATAAGATTAAAAGTTACCTTTAACGAACATTCAAAGATTTCAGATACAGTACAGATACACTCCAGGCGCGGAAGTTATTCTGTTACTCATTCAAATCTCTTATTCAGATACATTATGGATACACCTCAGACACGGAGGTTATTCTATTACTCATTCAGAATTTCAAAGTCAAGATACAGTAGATACGCTCCAGACACGGTAGTCATTCTGTCACTCATTCAGGCTTCAACAATCGGATACAGTTTAGATACACTCCAGACACAAAAGTCATTCTGCTAACTCATACAGATCTCAACTTCAGATACAGTCCAGACACGTACCAGACACGGTTGCCATTCTGTCACTCATACTAACTTTATCCCCAGCCCATAGTTGCTCAAGAAACGAATGTTTTTCTGTCGCTTATTCAGATTTCAGATTCAGATACCCCACAGATACACTCCAGACACAACAGTCATTCTGTTATTCATTCAGAATCAGATACAGTTATAGCTCGGATACGCTCCAAACACGGACGCCATTCCCTTGCTCATACTAATTCACTTTCCAGATACAACTCAGATACGTTCCAGATATGGATACCGTTCTGATGTTCATTCTCCTGATTTTCAACAAACATATTGGATGGCATCTTTTAAGCCCATCTCTAACAAACATAACAGGCACTCTAGTGTCCAATCCTCTTTTACCTTCGAGTCACGAAAGGCAAACTCGCCAATCTAAATCTTCAGGTTCAAGAAGATTGAACAGGGGCAGTTGTTGTACCCCAAAATTTGCCCTCTCATTTTATCAAGATTTTCCCTCACAAGACTCCTTGGACTCCAGACAAAATTAGGGTTTACTCTGCTCAAGACATCCCCTTGCACTGTTGACCTGGAATTAGGGTTTGAGTTTGCACAGGGATTTTTTGGACTTCCAATGCTCAAAGTGACTTTCATACTTCATGTTGGACTTATAAGATTGCCCCTACCAAGTTTCAAGCTCTGAATTAAATTTTTGCCCAGTCAATTGGACAGTTGACCTAGAAACCAACTGTATTAAGGAAAAAGTCAACTGTGGCCAATTTACAGTCAAACCTCATGATTCTTGATCCACATCAACATTATAGGCTCATATGAACCATTTGATCAAGTTTGGACCACAACTCCTCAAGAAATTTGATCAGATCATCAAAAGGGGAAAATGGTCATTTTTAGGGTTTTGACTGCAGAAGGGCAATTTCTGATTTTTCACCTAGCCAATGGCAAATTGGGTTCAAGCATGGATTCAAGGACTCAATGGAATCATCTTGACCTAATCACAAGGGTCAAAAGATCTCAAATGCATTGGATTGACAGATGAATTTTCCACTCAACTGATCAAAAATCAACTGTACACTGAAAAGTCAAACTTTGACTTTTTGGTCAAAATCAAGTGCCAAGGGTCATTTTTCATCAAGATGTGTCAAAACATGAAACTTTTTCACCAAGAAACCTAATTTTGCAAATTAGGTTTAAGATTGAAAATTTTCATAACTTAGAAATTTTCTAAGTTATGAAATTTTCTTATTTTTTCCCAACTTTGCCCAACATTTTCACCATGATGCAATTGGATTCAAACAAAACTTCCAACATGAAAGTTGTATTCCTCCACAAAATCTACAACTTTGATTCATAATGTTTTCCCAAAATATGCTTGGATCTAAGGTTATGATTTTTGGAATAAGGGTCAAAAAACTTCTAACTTAGTGAAATTTGGCCCTAGTTTAGGCAGGATTTTGACCTATCTTCATGACCATTTTTCACCTAGTTCCCATTGGAATTTCAAAATGAATTTCAAATATGGATTGTGGATAATGTTACAAGCTTTCCAAAATGTCCAAGAAATCTCCAAAATCATTTATGGTTAGGGAGAATCTAAGGTTTGAATTTGGCAAAAAGTCACTTTGATCCATGGCATTTTTCATATTGCTATAAATTGCAAATTCTATCCAGCCTTACTTTGTACTTGCTCACAGGTATCTAAAACCTTTCACACTCAAAAATTGAACGCAAACTCAATGGATTGAAGCTTTGTTCAGATCAATAGAGGTTTACACAAGGGATTAATCCAAAAATAGCAAAAAGGCAATATTATCATTTTCATAAAGTTGGCTTTATGTCAAGTTGTTCCTCTTGAGCCTTGAACCCTTTCTTTTGCAGCAAACAAAGTTCACTAATATCAGGCAATTGTTACTAACTCTTGGCAGACCCTAAGCTAGATGGTACAACCCTTTGCATTGTCATTTCACACTTTTCTTAAAAGCCAAGTCAACTTG